>JAMXDD010000001.1:2249971-2339286 GCA_024733475.1 Syzygium grande
TATAGTTGATGGTAATTTGGATAATGGTGATCATATATTGTCTATCACTAATTATTCATCGCTTGATGAATGATTATGGATTCTGGTTATTCTTTTTTCGCTACACAAATTAGGAACTAATTTACTAGCCATCGTTGGACAGTTAATAGTAAAATATAGTTGGGGAACAATGCTCAATGTAATGTTGTGGTTGTTGGTAACACTATAATCGTAATGCATGATGATATCATGAGGATATTGACCCAAGTGAGGCAAGTTTCGCAATTAAGCAAGAACTTGATTTCCCAAGTGCCTTGGATTCAATCGGTGTTAGTATTCTTCAGAATGTGGAGTTCTGAAAATTATTCAAGGTGCCTTGATGATAATGAAAGGAATCAAGCACAATGGCCTATATGAGTTTCAAGGTGAAACAAAGGACGGAATTCACTTTGTGGAGATGTTGGAAGCATATGCTCGAGACCTTAAATTATGACATATGCGTTTTAGGGCACATTAGTGAGAGAAGCATGAAGGTTTTTAGTGAAAGAAATATGTTGTGCTATTATGATGCTGACAAACTAAATTTATGCAAGTGCGGTAACTTAGATCAATGGCAAAAAGTGCAGTTCAAAGGTAATTATAAGAGAAACAACGGATGTTGTAGAGTTAATTCAATTGGATGTTCGCAGTTGTCACGGTTTTCTTCAAAGAACAGTGCTAGATTTATGCTAACAATTATGGATGAGTAATCAAAAGACCTAGGTGTTTGTGCTAAGGCAACAAGTTTGACAATCGTTGTCAAGATCAAACAATTAAAAGCTTTAATCGGAAAGGAGACTAGTAAAACGATCAAGTACATACGGATTGATAGTAGCCTGGCGATTTGCTCAAAACTGTTAAATGAATTCTACGAAGGAATGCATAATGAGACACTACACTAATGTTAATGAACCGCAACATATTACAGAGTTGATAAGTAGAACATTACTATAAATGACCCAAAAAATGCTCTTTAGTATTGGTATGGCTAAGACATTCTTGACGAATGCACTTAGTACGGCGGGCTACCTAGTGAATCGATCCCCATCGACTGTAATTGGATGTCAAACTCCCGAAGAAATGTGGATTGGTAACGTTACTAATTATTCTGTTCTTAGAATATTTGATTGACTGTGTTATATTCAAGTGAGTGATGGTAAGCTCAATTGAAGGACAAGAAAGTGCATGTTTCTAGATTATGCACAAAGTGAGCAGGGCTATTGATTATATGTTCGGAATTAAATTCACCTATTATCAGCAAAGAAATTACATTTGATGAGTCTTTAGTATACGGGTATGAGTGTTATTGGTAGTGTTAATACAAATCGGATGATTGTTCGGTTTAAAGTGGAATTGCAATTAGAAACTCATGAGGTAACGGCTACTAGCGAATTAATTGACACAAATTGGGTCTATAGCAAGATGGATACTATAAAGTAGGGTGTCAATCAAACTACGCTTATTAAATCCGCGCCCGACCCGGCCGTCCTTAAAATTTAGGGGTATTTTGGGGACTTGAATTTTATTCAAATAACCAATACATAAAATTTAGGGTTTCATTGGGTTGGGGTATTTTAGGGTCGGCCATTGACACTCTGGCCGACCCATCTCTCCTCTCTCGATCTCTCTTCCCTTCTCTCTCCCTCTCGGTGCCACAGGCCGCTCCTCCCCCCTTGCCGTCCCCCTTGTAGGTCCCCAGCAAGCCCCTCACATGCCTCTCCACCACCGCCCCCCGCGCCGCCGCCCGTCTCCCGTGTGGCGACGGGCTCCCCAGCCCCGCCACCCTCTTCTCTTTCTCTTTGTTAAATACGTTTAAATGATTCGCGTCGCGATCAATCGGATCTCTCGGTGCGCCCTCGATTCGGATCTTATGAAAAGAAATTACATTTTGATGAATAGCAAGATGGATACTATAAAGCTAATAGTTGCTATAACTACTAAATTTGACAAGGTACGTGTTCGATCTCCAATCAGACATGGATGCAATTGTGTTTTTACATTATTTGTGGTAAAGGAGGTTGTATTGGAAAATCCTTGTGAAGTGATTAAAGGTGTACGTCCAATTGGCAGTTATGACGAAGTTCAAGTAAAGCTCGGACTTGAAAGATATCTATGGCGATTGAGCCTATTGGGGGTTGTAGGAGAATAGTACCGAAGTTCTGATAAAACGATTGTTACTTGGCTCAAACTTTGAGCCAAGGTGGAGATTGTTAAAATTATGTCTCAATTTTGAGCCCAAAAAGGAAAGTATTCAAGTAGGTTTTCTATCTTAAATTGATTTAGTAGTTGAATGGTTTCCTAGTTGGAGAAAGTTTCCTAAAAAGAGGTTTCTTATTTTGGATCTAATTCTTGCCTATATTTAATAAGATGATGTTTTTTGTGAAGATTATTAAAGAAGCTTCTTTGTGGATTATACCCCCAGAGCTTTTAGTATTGAAGCCAATTGAAATCTTATGGCAAGATTTGTCGTGAGATTGAGAGATTATTTTATGAGGAATTATAAGCTAAACACTCCGTGAGTTGTTGGGTGTAATTAAGAACTGGAAAACACTAAGAGTGTTTAAGTGACTTGAGTGTAGTTGTAATCTCCGTTGTATCGCTTAATCTATAATAGAATTCGTTGCTACTCTCCCCGTAAACGTAAGCTACTACGACCTTATCACGTAGATCTGATATCTGATTTATTTTCTTGTTCAATTTATTTTATTGTTCTATCGCTTGTTTTCGTAACAGTTTGTGTGCATTTACTATTTTTTTTTTCATTTAATGTTTGCCAAGTTATGTACACATCCAACCACTATAAAAGGTTGTGAACTTTATATTTGTAGATACATTGATTGTTCACACTTCAATAGGTTCTCCCTCCGGTCTTTATTTCTGCCTTGTTCCAGATTTTCAAAATTGTCATTATTCTTTTTGTTTTCAACATTTGGTAGCACCAATTCCATTGAATTGCAACTTCCAAAGCTTTTTGTTTTGTTTGAACAACTTCCAAAGTTGAACATAAGGAATTTCATCAACTGATCCATTTAGATGAAGGTTCTCTTCAAGTTGCAAGATTTATGAAACATGATGAAAAACAGTTACACCAAAGTGGCCAATGCTGAAGCATTTAAGGCCTTAAGAAAGGAGGAGAAAGATTCTTTGTTGGAGTCCCTTAAGAAAGACTAGAAAGTATTATATGAAATCTTTCAAGCCGTGGAGGAAACTATATTTGAAAATATATCAAGTGCGGAGACTGCAAATGCAGCGTGAGATATTTTGTAAAAATCCTACAAAGGGGTAAATGTATTGTAAGTGCTAAAATTTGTCACGGAAATACAGTTTAGCTCTAAAACTTTTAAAAAGTGTAATTAAGTTGTAAAATTTGTCACAAAAATGTAATTAAATTCTAAAACTTTCAAAAATTACAATCAAGTCGTAAATTTTGTCAAATTGATCCAATGAAGTCCTTCTATTGATTATATTTTTTGAAATTTTTAGAACTCAATTACATTTCCATGACAAGTTTGAGGACTTGATTGTAATTTTTGAAAGTTTTATCACTCGATTGCACTCACGTGGCAAGTTTTAGGATTTGATTGTACTTTTTGAAAGTCTTACGACTCGACTGCACTCAATGCACTTATCACATAATTTAATGTAGTAAACATGGAACTCAATGTAGAGAATTCATTTTCTCCAAGCATCCTTATTTACGTTGATAAAAACTTTTGTAAATTGACTATTATGCTTGAAAGTAGCATGAATGTCTCCCATCTCTCTCTCTCTCTCCTTCGGTTACGTCTACATCCTCATCCTTGACTTGTCTTTCCAAGTCTCCGCTTGAGTTGAGGACGAAACAGTCCAAACTCACTCAACATGAATGTCTTCCATCTCTCTCTCTCTTTCTCACCTTCGGTTACGTCTACATCCTCATCCTTGACTTGTTTTTTCAAGTCTCCGCTTGAGTTGAGGACGAAACAGTTCAAACTCACTCAACATCATTCAGCTTTCGCGAACTCACGTCAACGTTACTAGAATTGCGTCCAATTCAATCCATGACGCGAGTCAAGTGTTACACGGTCAATTGCATTTTCTCTCCCACATAAAGAGGCGTAACGCAGACGAAACGTTTCGGAGGGGTTGGATTCTTCCGTGCGCGGTCGCATCAAATTATGCGCATCAATTTTCAAATTAGAACGCTACTCACGGAATTGACTTTGGTCAACGGCTTCGTACGAGGGCAAATGCTGTCTTCCATCCTCACCGTCCGTTCATTCCACTGTCCACCTAACTGGCCCCAACTCCTGTCGCTTTGACATCATGGAATGGGCTTTAACGCTTTTCTTGGGGGTCATACTTTAATGTTCTTTTACTTTATGGAAAATCTCACACTGATTTATCTTGACTTGTCAAAAACGGCCTTTTGACCTAGCAAAAAACTATACAATATACCGAATTCTGTTACATTCCCAAACAAACATGATCATACATAATGTTTTACACATATGGTTCCATTAATTCTTTCCTAATATCTTTTTAATTCTTGTTATTTTGATGGATTACAGAATAAATAAAGAAGATATTGATTTTAGGTTTTTTAGTCATCACATGCCATTTTTTTAACGATACTTACCATTAAATACCATCAAATCAATTTTTTCAACTTGTTTTATGGACAAATTATAAAAAAACGGTTTACTTTCTGAATTTCCTGAAAACATTTCCAGTAACAAGAAGTTTTCAGTGAAATAAATGCACCTTTAATTTCTTCACATTTGTTCTTTAAGCATGATATTTTTGTTTTTTCTCTGTTTTTTTTAACATTTGCTTTGGCCTATAGCAATTCCAATTTCTAAAATCTCATAGAATCATAAACAACACATATACTGATGCTATTCCTCAATGGCCTATCTAAAACCGACGTTGTTTTGAGCCTCGTTAGACGCGTTAGATTGCCAAGCATGCCACATAGGATAGCTAGCACTAACTAGATTGTCACGTCAGCGATATTTGGCCTAAATTGATTGAAAGGACTACATGAAAAATCGTCAAAAGGTTTATGACTACATTGGCCAAATTAAAAAAGTTTAGAACTGAATTGCGACTGTGCAATAAGGTTAGGACTTTTAGAACAACTCTCCTATTAAAAAGTTGATATTTGAAGGAATAGATCATTACACATGATTCAATATTTCATATAATTTTATGGGAAAGTTTTCAATATCTAGGTAAGTATGAGTTTGAGCATACAAATTTTTTAAAAAATATTTAGTTTTTAGCAAATTATGTAAAATGCGACTGTGATGGATCAAGTATATAATAAACTTATTTTGAGCAGTTAGGATAGTACAGGTCCTACACAAACTTCTGAGATTTATATTGAATGCCGATGCCAACCAAAATCTACACTTTGATTCGGGAACATCGCTTTGATACATACAAAGATAAGTTTTTTGACAAAATGACAATTATCAACCAACAGGTTAAAAAAAGGATTAATATCATGAAAAATCGCAAACTGATACATTTATGATAAATTTACCCCAAACTAATTTTTTGACTACCAAAAATCGCAAACCGGTACACTTATGATAATTTTACTGTAAACTAATTTTTGATTACTAAAAATCTCAAATTGATATACATGTGAAAATTTTATCACAAACTAATTTTTTGACTAATAAAAACCCCAAACTGATAATCCCCTAACAAATTTATCCTTTGTTAGAGGATCAGTTTGGGATTTTCGTGGTGTTTACCTTATGGATTTTCACGTGAACTTGTCACGTTACCATACCACATCACCATGTATTATCCACATTAGCAAATTTAAAGGTAAAATTTGAAGGAAGTTAACGGAGAGTAAATTTATTAAGAGTGTACCAGTTTGGAGTTTTTGGTGGTCAAAAAATTAATTTGGGATAAATTTATCACAAGTATACAAATTTAAAGTTATTGTGATGTTAACCCAAAAGTAAAAGAGGCTGTGATGATTCGCACCGGTACAAGAAAATGAAATCGGGCAGGCATCGACAACCAGCCGTATCTTGGCGAGGCGGCCAGAACCGGTCCCAGCCATGGCACGATTCCTTTCTACCTTCCAACCATTTTGCTCCGGATCTCCTATAACTGATTAGCGTTTTACCGTGGCAAAAAGTTGCGTGTCGGGGAAAATGAACAGTGAAGAGAGAGAAAAAAAGGTCCAGAGGAGCTCCCTCCGTGGGACCCATCCGTGCCACGTGGCGGTCACTGAATCGTGCGGAAATGCCTAATATTTATTCCCCGCCTGCATTCCGTCTCGTCAATCACTGGCTTTTAATTTTATGGCGAAGAAAGGGCAAGATTCAATGACCCTTTTTTTTTTTTGGGTCAAAAGAAAGATTCAACCCGCCACAACCCCCACCACAAAATAGAAGTTGTGGACGAAACAGATTTCGACGTTGCATAACCTAGATCTTGCCTCCACATCTCTCTCACTTCCCTCGCCATGTTCCTCCTGAACGTACTTCCATCAACATCCATCATCACCCTCTTCTTTCCTCTCGAAACTGATGCGTTCGTGCCTTTTTTTAAAAGACTTGAACTTGTTTTTTCCTTCTTTCTGGTTGTCTTTCGCACGAGTAGGCATGGAGATCGACGGCTTTCGAGGTGTATGGTTACCTCAATTTCACCAAACCCGCCTTCGTGTGAGTAGGATCACCCCGATTTTTCATGCTTTGATTTGGTTTTCTGGGGCTTTATTCGTTTCATCGTTTTGGAGTGCGGGAGTGTGAGGTTATGCAACTTCGTTTGTTGCCTCGCGGAATCGTTATGGACTTAGGACGAAACAGACTAGCAAAAATTTGCGATGGATTTTTTTTTTCCGTCGCAAATTTGCAACGAATTTTTATTTCGTGGCAAATTCCGTCGCAAATTTGCGACGAAAAATTTTCCGTCACAAATTTCCGTGGCAAAATCCATGTTTTTTTGTAGTGTCATAGACATAGAGCTGAGATCTCAACCTCGCACAAGCATAATTCCTAGATCAGCATGACTTTGGGGTACGCTAGCATTGATTTGGGTAAATTCTAATGTTGTGCGAAATTCAAAATCTATAATGGCAGGATAACAGCCGATAAAATATTCATGTCCTAGAATAATTTCGGTGGAGTAATGAATTATTTCTAAGCCTATTCTAACATTGTTCCGTCCATGAGAGCGTTGAGCAATTTATTGAAATTATGTCTCGAATTTGAGCATGTGAACAAGAGCTAATTTGAGATGAATTGTAAGGAAGCCTGGTGCATTAAAGAAAAGTTAGAAAGTTGGATTTTCTGTGGCCGTACAAAGTCGAGTGAAGGTGGATCCAAATTTTGCACAACATTATTCATAGGCTTAAACTTTTGAGTGAAGATGGATCCGAATGGATATATTGTCGATGGGCTCGAATTTCACTTCTCTCTCTCTCTATAGTCTCTTCATATTTTTTTTAGAGAAAAAAAATTATCGACAGACTTTCTCTCTCTGTTTTGTTTTTTACCAGAAATTTTCCACAAATTCAAATTTATTGTTTTCTCAATAAAAATTCACTCCAAACTCCTCATTTTGTCAATCTCATTTATCTTTTAATTTTCGCCAGTCTAATATACTATAAACTCAAAAAGGAATCGAAACATCATTTATAACAGAGCTTGCAAAATCGAGAATCGCCAATACTAGACAATCAAGTTGGGTTCTCTCTGTACAAGTGGCCTTAGAATTTTGCTTTCCATTTATCTAATTAATTTATTAATTAAAATACGTGGGGTCTAGAAACTACACATCCGTCATAAGTCGTGGAAGACTTTTCGATGGAATGGAAAAACCTTTTGGGACGACAATTCAAACGTTGTTGTTCCTATAATTCCGTGCCGATCTTGCTAAGCCAATACAATCATCAATCCAACCATGAAATCTTGCTTCGCCGTCTCCCTCTCCCTCTCTCTTTGCTTCTTCTTCTTCATCAGAATTTCCAGTAGTGAATATCTATTTAGTGATTGCCCAAACACCACCCTCTTCACTCCCAACTCCACCTACCAGTCCAACCTAGACACCCTCCTCTCTTCCCTCTCTTCCGCTGCTACCAACAGCACTGACGGCTTTGCCACCGCCACCGCTGGTCAAAACCCTCCCGACCAGGCCTACGGGCTCTTCCTCTGCCGCGGCGACCTCGGCGCCATCACGTGCAGTGACTGCGTGGCCACTGGAAAAGAGGAGATCCTCCAAAGATGCCCCAACCAGCGAGCCTCCGTGATCTGGTATGACGATTGCATGTTGCGGTACTCGAACCAGTCCATCTTCTCGGTCATGGAGCGTGAGCCGGCTCCCATTTTGTACAACACTAGGAACGTCACCGACTCAACCCAGTTGACGAAGGTCCTGGGAGAAACCCTGAACGATGTCGCCACGAGGGCTTCAACTGGTGGGTCAAGGAAGAAGGTCGCGGCGGCAGATGCGAACTTCACGAGCTCGCAGAAGTTGTACACGCTCGCGCAATGCACTCCCGACTTGACAGCTTCAGACTGTAACACGTGCCTCCAGTACGGGATCGGTAATCTGGTTCAGGGGAAAAAAGCCGGGTGGGTGCTCACTCCGAGCTGCAACGTGAGGTACGATTTCTACCCCTTTTATGACACCTCGGCCCTGCCCGCGCCAGCGCCTCCGCCTCCCGCTCCAATGCCTCTGCCTCCCTCTCCGATGACCGAACCTAAAGGTACATTTGTGTTTTTATTGCTTGTCTTCCTCCTTGCCAACTCTCCCTTTTGTTAGATCGAAGACCATGGATTTAGTCCAGGGGGCCAAAATAATTACTCAAACTCTATATAAAGGATATTTTGCACAAGTGGCTATATACATCATTGATTTGAGAGAGCAAAGATCAAACCACTTGTATAAATTTTCTTTTACACTTATGCTTTAGTTTTACTTAAATTTCTCCAACAATAAGATGTTGATCCATTGATAATGATGCCCCCAAATATGTCGAATTGTGACTTGAATAAGCGCGTTATAGCTCAAAATTTATCTTTCATTTTAAATTTTTTTACTTAGTTTACTCAATAGTTTGATTTAATTAAATTTCATCTTTCAAAATTTTCGCATTGAGAAATGTAATTGTGATTTTATTTTGACAAATCTGTGATGAGGGCTTTTTTTTTTTTCATCCGCTCATCTCATTTTTTATGTATAAAAGATAAATGATAAGAAATAGTTTAACCGTGATATGCACAACAAGAATAAAAGTTAGTAATCATTTGACTGTGTTAATAAAAGTTGTTGATGATAAAAAATTTCTGGATTCTATCATGATAATATTCACTTTTTAAACATTAAAAAATGGAAACATGTGATATGAGCCTAAAATTTATATGGTAATACATGGTAATACCCACTTGTTTTTATCGATAAAGACATGTTCTATATTGTGGAATAATTCACTTTTTTTCCTTAGTTATTTGAACTTGTTTCTTGTTGGATTTAAGTTTATTTATTTATTGAGGGTAAGAAAAGGGGGCAAAAGCCTAGTTTTACACCGTTACTTTTCTAATAAAGTATGATCCAATCTTATCTCCTATCATCAAAAAAAAGAAAATCTATAGGTGGCCTATCTAGTACTAGAGTGCATTCACATCAAAGGATTGAAATGTCCAATTTGCTAACTAATCTATACATGAGTTTCCTCCCCTAAAAGTATGTTTAATTTTGACCTGTTGGAAATATTTTAATAATTTCCCAATTTATAAAAGGAAAATGTCACCAAAATTGAGAGAGGGAGTTAATTTCTGAAGAAGGAAAATGGATGGTTGTGAGTCCACTGTCACAATTAGTTAATTTCACTGTTATTTCGTAACAATTGGTATCAAAACTTGGATAATGGTTTCTAAAATTGGTTTGGGACTTTTACTTGTCTGCAGTTTGTACATAATTCTGTACTAGCAATTATGTCTATAACGAGGGTTGAGATCGACAAACCCGAGAGCAGCAATAATTTTGGGTGTTGGAGCATTTAGATGTATACCATGTTGACAGCCCAAAGTTTAGTGATAGGTTGGACGGATAGAATAAGTCAGGAGTGGGTGGGACCGATCCTCTGCAGAACATGTGGTCTTAGATTTTTTCTTTCTATTTATCTAAAATACGAGTATCTACAAACTACACATCCATCACAAAGTTAAAGAAGACTTTTCAATGGGTTCATGGTGTGCAAGTGACCTGTAGGATGGACAATTATCTTTTTTTAATAGGACGACAATTCAAACGTTGCTTTTCCTATAACTCCTTGCCGATCTCGCTGACTAGTACAATCATCAATCCACCACATGGTATTGCTTTGCCGTCTCCATCTCTCTTTTCTTCTTCCTCAATTTTGGCAGCTTTAATACCCAAAGTTCTGAATCAGCACTTACATATCCGTTGCATTCGTGCCCAAACACCACCCTCTTCACTCCCAACTCTATCGATCAATCCAACATCAACATCCTCCTCTCTTCCCTCTCCTCCGCCGCCACCAACAGCACTTATGGCTTCGCTAAAGCCACTATCGGCCAAATCTTACCCGACCTGGCTGACGGACTCTTCCTCTGCCACGGCAACCTTGACACCGCCACGTGCAGTAACTGCGTGGCCACTGAAAAATAGAATATCTTCCATAGATGCCCCAACCAGCGAGTCTCTGTGATTTGGAATGCCGAGTGCATGTTGAGGTACTCGAACCAGGCCATCTTCTCGGTCATGGAAAAATCGCCTAATGTCACAACGTACAACACCAGGAACATCAGCGAGGCAACCCAGCAAGTACTTGGAGATACCATCAAAGATGTCACCTGGAGAACTTCAGGTGCGAGCCGGGGAAGAAAGTTGCCGTTGCAGAGGTGAACGTCATGAGCTTGGAGAGCTGTACACGCTCGCACAGTGCACGCCGGACTTGATGGCGTGGGACTGTATCACTTGCCTCCTGTCGGTGAGGGAGGATTTATACTCCTAGCTGCAATGATATGTTTGAGTTGTAACCCTTTTATAATAACTCCGCCCTGCTGGCCCGTCCTTCCTCCGGTTACAACACCTGAAGGTATGTGGAAGTTTTCTTTTGCCTCTCTTCCACTACTTTTAGGCGACGTTAAATCGGTTCGCAAAGTTTTGATTAGACTTGGAATTCTCATTTCAAAAGGATCAAAAGAGCTTCTACTCACTAAATTGTCCTTGTCCCATATTCACAAAAAACAGCACCTTGTTCGTTGAAATGTCGACCAAGGTCCCTTAACCGTTTCCTGCTTTCAAGTCGAAGGTCTTGTCAGCCTTACGATCTGCAGGGAAATTTGCCTCTGTTTAGGCTAACGACACCATAGACTCGGTCTTATTTTGATCTTCGAAAGATCCTTTTAGGATGGGAAAAACATCAAGTGAAAATAACTGGGTGCTCGGAAGTCTGGCTGATTTAAGTAAGGGTGGACTATATCTACCCTGTATATGACTAAATCCACACATTTTTTCACTAAATAGACAATATCACCCTTAATGGTTTACACATATTCAAAGTTATCTTCAATTAAGTTATTTTCCAATTATGAATTTCCCTTAAATTTAAACTTATTGCTATTTAAATAATTAAAAAGAGTCTCTTCTTCATACATTGGTCTTATAACGACCTATACATTCTTTGACAATTGGAGTGAACCTTGTAAAAATCTCTGGTGTCCTTATTATTACTTGTTGATTTATCTAATAATTTCTATTAGAGATAACAATATAACCTAGAGAGGGTGAATAAGTTATTTGAAAACTTAAAGAAACTTTTGCAGAATATAACAAGATATACTTTGACATAGTAGAAAAAGATAGGAAGTATCAAGAGAGCTGGTGATGCTATTAGACATATATAGGCCAAAATGAATAGATAGAATATAGCAGCCAACAATTTATAGTGATTCAGCTTTATCTCTAAGCCTATGTCTATTCTCTAAGCGAACAACTTTAACGGTGGCCGGTCTCCACTAGTAATATTCAAGAGATATTACAATTAGCATGTACTGCTTCTATAACACGATAAATTACGCAATTAGAACGCAAGTGCTGCTATCGCACTTGTACAAATCTCTTATAACTAATTATAAGCAGCAAGGACTACAACGATGAGAATAACGATAAGACAGTAGCACAACTTATACACGACAGAAAACAAATGATAATAAACAGTGTAAGCTTTATCAATTTTTTGCCTACCACGTATACCTACTTCAATCCTCTTTATATAGACGTTCATCTTCCAATCCAACCGTTGGAAATACTTTTGAGGAGTTAAGAGCTGTTGAGACTTTATCCGAGCCAATGCCGGGGTCAGGCCACCTGGACATTCTCTTCCTACTGGCAAAAGCATGGTTTCCCAAAATGGAATCTGCTGGTACTTTTATGTCAAGTGTTCATTATGACTTATGGCCAAAACAAATAACTCTGCTTTGACTCATTGTCATCCTCTTGCTATGGACTCCCTGCATGTTAACGGCTATAATCTTCCGATCAACAATAATTCTTAAGATGAATGGGTTATCTTGCATGATACGTTGCTCCTCATCACATGATGATAGCACATGCTCGACATCAGTCCTTTGGTGTTGTTCACCATATTCCTTGCGAAATGACTTGTGATCTCCTTCCGTTGGTCTTCCTAAGCATATCAGTATCCAAAGGCTTTACTTAGATGATCACCTCTAAGTCCATATAAATTACTTGCTATATCAGACTTGTTCTGCTCTTGTCAGGGTCATCATCATTGTAAACATCCTTGGTTTAACTATACGAAGACCAATGGTATTATCATAGTTTTCTTGAAATTAGTAGATATTAAACCAATTATAGTTTTGGAAAAAAAAAAAAACAATTATAGTTTTGGAATCATCAAAATACATAGGGAGTTCCCCCAACAATTTCGTTACCTCACATTTGATATTAAACTGCAAAATCCGTTAACTGTCACGTTATTTCATGACAATTCATATCAAAGTTAAAGTTAGGATTTCTAGAATTCATTTAGGGCTTTTGCATGATCATTGTCTACAATACCATACTTATAAATATGTCTGGAGCAAGAGGTGAGATTGAGAAGCTCATTAGAACGAACAATTTTGGGTTGTAGAGCATTAAGATGTGTCCCATGTTAACAATCCAAAGTTTGGTGAAGCCATTGGACGGCAAGGATGACTTACTGGAAGCGATGAGAGAGGTCAATAAGATAGAAGTGATGGAGAAGTAGAAGAGAATAATCCCCTTGAAAATGTCAAATGAGGTGTTGATTGAAGTGGATAAAGAGAAGGATGATGCGGGAGCATCGGGCTTTGTCGATCAATTCAAGTTGAAGTTGTTGATTGCAAGAATAGTTCTCGATTAACCGGAAAAGTCATCGAGTCGGTTGACAAGTTGTTGATTGACTATTCAAGCATTGATGCTCAAATTTGTTGTTAATTTCAAGACTGTCTCGACTACCTAATGACCAAAGGGTGTTCTCATCAATTTTTGTCGTTGTTTGGTGATCTCCTATGATGACTATTTGGCTCCCAAGGATGACAAACAAATTTTGAATGTAATTTTAATTACTTTGCGTCTATTCAAGTGTCATTAGTGAGTCTTAAGTGTATTGTAGGTTTCAAGAGTCAAAGTTTAGGTCTCTAGGTGTTTTAATTTTTTCTAGTTCCTAGCTCTTTATTGTGTTTTCTAGATCCCAAGTCATTGATGTTGGGTAGTTACTGTTTCTTCAATGCTTAATCTATTTCCTAAGTAATCCCTCTATATAACAAGGCAAATTCTCAAATGTAAGAAGTCAACTTTTGAATATTAAAATATATATGAGATTTTCCTCAATGTGAGTGAATTTATTTGGAGAGTGGATAACTCTTATCTCTGCATCTGTATTCTTGGAAGGTGGATTCTTCCTTGGCGGTGAGCCAAAGAAGCACTATGTCCTCGGCTAGTGATATTCTCTAGGCCTTGGTAGTGAGTTTCTCCTATCCCGAAGTCCCATATCCTCGGCTGATGATTTTCTAGTAGGTCTTGATGGTGAACTTCATCAATCTCGATCATGATCCTTGGTTGGTGGTGTGTCCTATATACCTTGGTGACGATCGTTATCTATCATTCGTTCCCATTTTACCCTTTGACAACCATTCTCATACACTCTGATTCCATCGACATCACTCAAAACAACGTTTGTCCATTCCGCACTCGCATCAATTTGGTATCAGAGCTCAAAG
This sequence comes from Syzygium grande, assembly GCA_024733475.1. NCBI lineage: Eukaryota > Viridiplantae > Streptophyta > Magnoliopsida > Myrtales > Myrtaceae > Syzygium > Syzygium grande. The sequence continues at coordinate 2,264,233 of JAMXDD010000001.1, forward strand.
TTTAACTTGCTTTGAGTGATTCCTTCTGTTACCTATTTTACATCCCATATAATACTTCCATTAAAAAAAATGGCTGGTCATCGTCAATGTGGACCAAATGTAGAGTCTCCTCCAGCACGAGAAAGAAGCCTACGAGATTTTGAGATAGATAATTTAAGGAGACAAGTGCAGCAACTGTAGGAGCAGTTGCAACGCTTCGAACTTCGATAACATGATGTTATGCATCATGATTCAGTAGATGCTTTTTCTGATGAAGAGGATGTCAATCCTTTTTGTTGGCACTCGAAGTCATGCTTCAAGCGAAGAAGAACTTCCTCGACGTCAGTATCAAAGGTGCCATAGAATTCAGCAAGATTCTTATGTGAAGGTTGAAATTCCTAAATTCGAAAGAAAAATGCAACTGGAAGAATTTATAGATTTGCTGCACACTGCAGAAAGAGTCTTTGATTACAAAGAAATATCAAAGAAACATGATGACTATTTGGTGGGACCACTTGAAAAAGCACAGAGCTCATAAAGATAGAAGTTGTATCACAACTTGGGAGAAGATGAAGAAAGCATTGAAAAGGAAGTTCTTACCGGAGAACTACCGTCAAGACACATTCCTCAAGTTTCACAACTTCAAAAAAAAGTAGCTGTCCGTGGAAGAATACACAGTAAAATTTGATCATCTCATGATGCAATGTGATGTTTCTGAACTAGAGGAGCAAACCGTTACCCGTTACCTTGGTGGACTTCAATCGGAAATAGGTAATGTTGTCCAACCATAACCTTATTGGACTTACAATGATGTTTGTCAACTTGCACTTAAGGTGGAACGGCAACTTAAAAAGGCTCATGGTAGTAGCACTTGGCATCGAAACAAAGAAAGCTATTCCAAGGGTGAGAGTGCTTCTCCTCCCAAGACTAGGGCAACCGCTTCAAATTCACTTCCTAAGAATAATGAAGCATCATGTTCCAATCACCCTAACCCTATGGGTTTACGCAAGTGTTTCAAGTGCCAAGGGTTTGGACATATTGCCTCCGATTGTCCAAATCGAAAAATTGTCTCTCTATTAGAAGAAGCGCTTCAAGAAGAAAAACATGATGACTCACGTAACTCCAATGAAGGCTCGAAAGAGCGAAATGAAATTGTCTATGCCGATCAAGGAGAATCTCTAATCCTTCGTTAGCCATTGAATGCAACTCCTAATGAAGAAGGCATGTGGCTTCGCAACAACATTTTTCACACTAAATGCACTTCTCATTGAAAGGTGTGTAATGTTGTCGTTGATGGAGGAAGCTGTGAGAATATAGTGGCTACAACAATGGTGGATAAATTGCACCTCAAGATGGAGAAACACCCACAACCTTACAAGCTTTCTTCGCTTCGGAAAGGAAATAAGGTAAGGGTTGATTAAAGATGTCTTGTTTAATTCTCAATTGGAAAGAAATATAATGAACAAGTATGGTGTGCTGTGGTTCCTGTGGATGCTTGTCATTTGCTTCTCAGGAGACCTTGGCAATTTGATAGGAAAGTTGTCCATGATGGTCATAAAAATACCTACTCATTCAACAAGGACTAGAAACATATTACCATTGTTCCATTAAATCCATCCATAACCCACAAAATTCAACCTAGGGAGGGAAACACAAGTAAGGAAAACCTTTTCTTGAATGAAACATGGGTTAGAGAGAGTAATGGTTGAAAGCGAAACAAGTGAGAAAAAGAGTTCCTTACACCCTGAAAAGCGTTCTTTAATGAATATGCTTGAGGATGTACTTTTAGCTTTGAAGAATTTCAAAGGGATCAAGCAAGTGTATTGTCTTGTTTGCTGGAGAGGCTGACCTAGAAAAAAAGCCATGACAAGATTTGAGGACAAATCTTCAACAACCTGGGGATATTGATGCAGGAGCATCGGGCTTTATCGATCAATTCAATTTGAAGTTGTCAATATGCAAGAACAGTTGTCGATTAACTAGGAAAGTTATCGATTCAGTTGACAAATTATCGATTAACTATTCAGGCATCAATACTCAAATTTGTTGTCGATTTCGAGACTCCCTTGACCACCTAATGACTGGAGGGTGTTCTCATCAATTTCTATCGTTGTTTAGTGATCTCCTACGATGACTATCCGGCTCCCAAGGACGACGAACGAATTTTGTGCATAATTTTAATTACTTCGCGTCTATTCAAGTATCATTAGTGAGTCTTAAGTGTATTGTAGGTTTCAAGAGTCAAGTTTAGATCTCTAGGTTTTTTAATATTTTCTAGTTCTTAGGTCTTTATTATGTTTTCTAGTTCCCAATTCATTGATGATGGGTAGTTACCATGTCTTCAATGCTTAGTCTATTTCCTATGTAATCCGTCTATATAAGGAGGCAAATTTGAAAATGTAAGAAGACAATTTTTGAATATTAAGAATATATTAGATTTTCCTCTGTGTGAGCAAATTTTTTTGAAAAGTGGATAACTCCTATCCTTGTATCTGTATCCTTGGAAGGTGGATTCTTCCTTGGTGGGCCAATGAAGCACTGTATCCTCGGTTGGTGATATTCTGTAGGCTTTGGTGATGAGCTTTTCCTATCCTAAAGTCTTGTATCTTTGGCTAGTGATTTTCTATAGGCCTTAGTGGTGAACTTCGCTACTCCCGATCGTGATCCTTGGTTGGTGGCGTGTCCTGTATATCTTGGTGGCGATTGTAATTTGTCTTTCGTTTCCATTTTACCTTCAACAACTATTTCCATACACTTTGATTCCATTGACATCACTCAAAACGACATTCACCCATCCCGCACCCGCATCAAAGGATGTGGCGACATTGTGGGCAAAATTTGAGTCACTTTATCTTATGAAAGGTTTCAATAGTCGCTTTGCATATGCTAAAAGGATGTTTCAATTCCGGGTGGCTAAAGGCACATCAATTAGAGCCCATTTGGATGAGTTTAACAAATTCGTGATGGACTTGAAGAACAACAATGAAGCCTTTTCCGAAGAGAAACAAGGCATGATGTTATTGGCATCACTACCAAAACTTCACTAATATCCTTCTAAGGGGGCGCACTATAATTTCCTTGGAAGAAATAAAGTCCACCTTGTTTCTATGGAATGACAAAAAAAAGTTGCGAAAAAGATGATTTGGCTCATGATGAGGCAAGGTTTGGTTATCCGAGGTAGAGAAAAACATAGAGAGTTTGAAAGTAGCATATGGAAGAGTCGTTCTATATAAAGGTTCAATGTACGGAATGGTCGATGCTATGATGAGGTAAGGCACTACAAGAGAGACTATCTAAAGTACAAGAGTAAATGAGTGACCGTGGAGTCCGCAGGTGACAGTATTGTTGTTACTATAACACATGATAGTTCCAGTGATCAAACAGTGTACATGTTTCCCTTGAGTCTGCTCTTCCTTCGGATTTAATTTCCCCATCAATAGGTGATGAAATAGGGGTTCTTTATCTTAGATTTTTTTTTCTTCTTAATATTTTCAATTATTTGGCTTCAGCCCCGTCGTTTACCAAAAGCAAAAACTTACAAATGCAAGAGTTTGTTTTGCATCTTAATATTTCACTTATTCGGCTTGAGCCCTTTCATTTTACTTTAAAACAAAAATAAAAGATGCTAGAATTGCAATTGAAGTTTCAACTTTCTCATTTAAACCTCTCTATTCAGATCTCTTAAGGCCCCTTCTTGCATGTCAAATTGCGAATCTTCACACGTTGATCTTAGGTCTAGTTCCAACTAAGTGAAGTAGAGTGTTAGAATGTTTAAATATCAAAAATGCTTTCAACTATAATGTTTTTAGATTAGTTTGGCAGTTGTCTCATATACGAAATGGTACGTGTGCAGGAAAAAGTAAAAAATCTACCGTGATAACCGTTGCCATTACCGTTCCCGTTGGAGGTGCTATGATACTTCTCTTTCTTGCTTGTTGTTTGCTTCGAAGAAAGGGAAAGAAGACATATGAAGTCATCCAAGGAAAGAGCGGTAAATTGACTAATCTGCCTTTATTTTTTCGTAAACTGTCTGTGTCATATAATTACATATATTATGAAACTTCTTTATCTTTTGTAAGGAATCAGATATATTAATCATATAAATTAAGAGTCCATTAGATATAAATGTAGCTTATATAATAGAAAAGATCATGGACAAAGATCAGATTCTTCATGCTCTTTCAACCTTCAAAAATGTACTTTACTGCACAAGCAATCTTAATGCCATCACTAAGAGGAATTCTTTGGAAATGCAAACAGCTCTGTTCTGGCCTTCCAGATAAATAGATGCAGCAATTCTAAAAAAAAATGTACCAAACACCTATGAAAATCTCTCCCTTTCATATCCTGCTGCATCAGGACAACTCAAACTCCGAATCACCGATAACATTATTAGGAAAACAAAGCTGAAGGGCACTCTTTTAGACTTGCTTAGAGAAACCGCATCCAAAGAACAAATGGGATCTAGTCTCAGTGCTTTCATGACACGAAAAACAGAGAGTTCGACCATGATTAGAAGACTCTCTCAATTCCTTGGAAATAGGCAACTTATCTTGTATCGCCAACCAAAATATGAATTTAAACCTCAGCAAATAAGGTGAAAATCAAATCAACTGATACCTTTCAACTCTTGTGCCTCTTTTCCTCACAATCTCCCAAGCTGAAGAAGGGGTAAGAATGTCGCTAGAAGCAGCAGTGCAAGTATCTTGGTCTTCCAAAGAAGACTTTGGACAAATTATATCACCAACAGCTGTTTGGATTGATACTGAGTTTTCAGACCTCGCATTGGGCCTTTTTCATTCAGGGCACAAATGATATCAGCTGCTTTTGTATTTCAAAGAAGAGCAGAATCGTAAACTACTCTCCTGGGGTATACATCCAGCAAGATCCCATTAGGATGCCATGAGTCATGCCAGAGGGGTATAGTTTCGACATGACCAACCACATAAACCATTAAATGCATTAACGTTTAGTGATTCGCTCCAAGCATAGGTAGCATGTGCACCGCAATCAACAGACCTAGAACTACCTTTGGCATGAAGAAGTGATCATGATACTGAAATGACTAGCACGGGTCACCTAGAGGGGGGTGAATAGGTGATCCTAAACAAATCTTTGATATTTGCGCGGAAATGAAACAAAAAAAAAATAAAAGAGTATGAATAAAATTCAGATTCAAGTTAGATCAGATGAAAGAAATTCTGAAGTGTAGAAAGTAAAGTGAGAGATGAGGAAAAGAGAATCTGCACACAGATGTATAGTGGCTCGGCTTATAGCAAGCCTACGTCCACTCTCCCACGCTTATAGCCTACTGGTTGGATTTCACTATGTAATCAAGAGGAATTTACAGACTTTGAGTCTCAGAACTATTGTGTACGATAGGACTCTCTATCTCACACAAACACTCTTTACAAAGGAATCCTCAAGATCTTGATCTTAAGTTCAGTATGACAAGAGGACAGATTGGAGTAAACTCAGACTTTGGACTTGTTGATTCTTGAATCTCTTATCCTTTTGCTGCTCACGTTCTCCTTAAATACTCCTCTTCATCTATACTAGCTGTTGGACAATCTTGCAGAGGATCATCTTCCAATCTTCACCTTAGACAGATTTGTAAAATAAGGATTGAGTAGCCGTTGGATGATAAATTTTGAATCCCGCTGATTCTGGTCGCCCATACAATCAGAATCTTGGTTTCCATAAGTAGAGTTTTGTCCGTTGAAAAGCATTCTTGTCTTAGTATTTGATTGTCAATCAATTTAAATAAGATTGATCTAATCAATACTTTCGTTCTGTGAAATCCATTACCAGATCACTAGCTGTTCTTCTTCGCTTCGAGTTTTGCTTCAAGAATTCATCAGATCTTAAATGCCTTACGAAGAATTACTTGTATCTTCGTGCCTTTCGAAAATTCTGCTTCTGAAAATTTTAGCTTACGCTGCGTCGCTTCTGAATTTTCCGAATCTCAAAACTTTAGCTTTTGTGGATCTTCAAGAACTTATATAATCTGAATTATTTTTGCGTCTGAAAAATATCTCAGAACATAGATAATTCTTCTAACTTGTAAAATCTTGAAAGAAATTTCCTTCTAAGTTTCCAGAACATATATTCCTGAAATAAGAAGATTCAGAATAATTATCAGATTCTACAAATATCATAGAAGGTTTTGTCAACTTCAAAACTAGTAGGAGTTTTCCTCAACAATCTCTCCATTTTTTATGGTGACAAAACTTTCCTGCAGATTGAATCAATTTGAAATAAATTGGAAATAACCAATCATATTCAGCGCATTAAACACAGATTGAAAGATCAAACTCTGTTGAACTCTATGCTTCTTTGCTTCCTTTGTCTATAACCTGCATTGAATCTGCATATGAATTCTCCCCCTTTTTGTCATCAGCAAAAAGATAAATATAGAGAATATAAAGCATTAAGATTAAGAGAATAACCAGTCTAAACAAATAATGTTAATGAGTTTACAGACCAACAATTAAAACTCGGAAGAAAAATTTTGAACAGGCTATGTTTTAGAAGGTGTTCGGATCAGTTGAAAGTCTCCCAAGATAGAGACAGCCTCCTCAATCTTCGAACTGCATTGACCCATTGCTTTCTCCATGTTGGATGAGCATTGAGCAATGGCCTCCTTCAGTTCTGCTTTGTCTACAGCTGCTTGAAATCGTTGAGTGTGAGAGTTTTCCTCAACTATTTTCTGCAGATGCTTGACTTCTTATTCCAGTGTAGTTTGTTTGTCTTTGATTTCAAGCAGAAGTGTGAGGATGTTACGATCGTAGAAGACCTTCTTGGACATTGTCTCGCTCAGATTGTTTGAACCCCCGGGTTGCTTCGTGGAATCTCCCCTGAGCGATTCTTGATTCTTGAAACATGATTCTGTGAAAGTTGTTTAAAACATTTGGGCCGGTTCGAAAGCATGTTCGAACATTAGCATGTCCTGCATTAAGGTGTTCTTCTTACCTTCATCACTTTCGTCATGCGAGAAGATTTTTTCTTTTCTTGTACACCTTCTTGGGACCGGAGATTCTTTCTTGCTCCCCGACCCCTTTTTTCCTTTCTGTTTTCTCGATATTTGACTTACCATCAGAAGTAGCCTTAGCCTCTTTTCCCTTGAACTTTTCCCTGATATCATCAAATTGTTTCATCTTGGAGAGTATTTTCTCTCCAACAAACATACAGGGGACACTATTCTGTTGCAAGTCAACAGGAATTGATATTTTGAGGAACATAAAAATACGTGAGATTAATTCACCATATGGTAGCTGTCCCTTGTCCTTTTGTAGTGTCCTGTACATGTGAAATATGATGACATGAGGTAAGGAAAAAGGTTGACCTTTCAAAAGAGCCCAGATGAGCTTAATTTCAGATTTGGACAGGTCAGTTTTGGAGGCTGCCTTCGGCTTCAAATAGTTTATGATGATCTTGTGCAGAATGATGGATCTTCTTGACAAGTCAAAATAAGTGATATGCCTCTTGGATTCCAGAGCAAAGTTGGGTTTTTCAGAAGCTACCTTAGAAGCCTCTTCATAGCCTACCTCCAATGGAATGAATTTGGAATATTTCGCTCCAATTATTCTAGCCAACAAGTCAGCCTTAATATCAAATTTTTTGTCACCAACGGTGAACTGGAGCCAGTTGGGTGACAGAATTGAAAGATTGGAGTAAAAATAAGCTGTTAACTCAGAATACACAGTTGCAGACTGAAGGCAAAACTCATAAATGCCTTGTCTTTCGAATAGATGTTTGACCAGAACATCAACCTTCTCTAAACAGGCGAAGTCCACAGTTCTGTGATTCATAACACCTCGAGCGAGTAAAAGCTTACAACATGTATGGTGCTCAGGACTTCTAAACAATCCGCTTTGTCCCCCTGCATTCTAGATGCTATGCCCACTTTCATTTCAAAAAGCTCGAAAAACCGAGCGTCATTTTCAGGAACAACAAACTTTAAAGAAGTTTTAGGGCTTATAGATTTTGCAGACAAAGTGGATGTTTCTCCAACCTTATCTTTTCCTTTTCTGGAAGGAGTCACCTTTGGGGTAGTGCTGACAGGAGTGTGATCAGTCCCAGCAATATACTCAGAATACTTTTGAGTAAGATGAGTTTCAGACCGAAGCTCATTGTCTTTGAGACATTTCAGAAGAGCCTCAGAAGAAGCATGTCCTCTCTCAACCTTTGATAATTTTTCCATACAAGTTTAATGTTCTTGAAACGGAAATCTGTTTTACCCGTTGATTTGGGAGATGACGATCGAGGAGAAGGAGTCGCTTGAGTAGGTTCTTCAAGCTGTTCCGACTCTGTGTCTGAAATTTCCATAAACTCTCGCAGTGCAGTAGATTTGGATTCTTGATTCAAAATACGCGAAAATCTTTTCTTGAAAGGCATTTTGATTGCTTCTAGGACAAAAAGTTTTGATCTTTTGGAGGAGGAAGACGAGGAGGGTCTCTGAGTATCGGAAAAGTTTGAGCAGAAAATCGTACTGGTGAGGGTTTTGAAAAGAGATGAAAAGGTTTATAAAGGTGAGGGATGAGTTAAAAAGAAAATTTTTAGTAAGTAAAAATATAAGCCAAAGTAAATAGGAAAGAAATGGATTTTCTGAAGCGTAAAAGATCAGAATACTATCAGATAATATTTTAAGCTCAATTAATCAGATAAGTTTAGATACGTACCTGATTTGCTTCCAAATATAACAAATGTGAAAATATCCTGCCAAAAATATTCCCGCCAAAATTTAAACTACGTACGTACCGTTCTTGAGAGTCTGAAAAATGTTCAGACCGAAACCACTTGAGTCTAAAGAATATTCCTGTCTATCAAACACTTCAAGAAGGATAAGTAATGCATAGTTTGTTTCTAATATATTCAAAAGACAATTTATCAAGAGGTTTTGTGAATATATCAGCTAATTGATTCTTAGAATCAATAAATTGAATATTCACATCACCATTTTGCACATGATCTCTAATAAAATGATGTTTGATCTCAATATGCTTGGCTCGAGAATGAAGAATGGGATTCTTAGTGAGATTAATGGCACTTGTATTGTCACATTTGATTGCAACATTTGAGTCTTCAACAGCAAAATCTCGTAACTGCTGCTTCATCCACAGAATCTGTGCACAGCAACTTCCCAAGGCTACGTATTCTGCTTCTGCTGTTGAAAGTGCAACTGTATTCTGCTTCTTTGAATACCAGGATACTAACATATTTCCAAGCAGTTGGCATGTATCTGTAGTACTTTTCCTGTCCACTCTACATCCAGCTAAGTTAGCATCTGAATAACCAGTAAGAGTAAAATCTGAATCTTTGGAATACCAAAGACCTAGCATTGGATAAGTTCCAATGTATTTGATTATCCTTTTTACTGCAGAAAGATGCGATTCCTTTGATCTGACTGAAATCTCGCACACATACAAACGCTAAAAAGTATGTCAGGTCTAAATGCAGTAAGATATAATAGAGAACCTATCATGCTTCTATATACCTTCTGATCAACCTTTTTACCATTTACATCTTTGTCTAGCTTGGATGATTGTGACATTGGAATGTCTGTCTTCTTGCAATTTTGCAGTCCAAACTTCTTAACTATCTCCTTGGCATATTTTTCTTGGCAAATGAAAGTACCATCTTTCATTTGTTTCACTTGTAAGCTAAGAAAGAATGTTAGTTCTCCCATCATGCTCATCTCGAACTCGTTCTGCATATTTTTAGAGAATTCCTTGCAAAGCAATTCGTTAGAAGATCTAAAGATAATGTCATCAACATAGATTTGAACAAGTAGAAAATCCTTACCCTTTCTCTTAACAAAAAGAGTTGTATCTACCTTACCTTTTGTAAAATCATTTTGCAGAAGGAAATTACTTAACCTTTCGTACCAAGCTCTGGGTGCCTGTTTTAGGTCGTAAAGTGCCTTTTTGAGTCTCTAAACATAACCAGTCTTTCTTGGTTCTTCAAAACCAGGTGGTTGTTCCACATATACTTCTTCCTTAATGTATCCATTCAGGAAAGCACTTTTCACGTCCATATGAAAAAGTTTAAAGTTATGGAAACAAGCATATGCTAATAATAGCCGTATGGCTTCTAACCTTGCAACTGGTGCATATGTTTCATCATAATCAATGCCTTTTTCTTGAGAATAGCCTTTTGCAACCAGTCTTGCCTTGTTTCTTGTAACCTTCCCTTTGTTGTCCAGTTTGTTTCTGAACACCCATTTTGTTCCAATTACTGGATGGTTTTTGGGTCTTGGCACAAGCTCCCATACTTCATTGATTCTGAATTGCTGCAGTTCCTCTTGCATAGCTTCTATCCAGCTTTCATCTGATAAAGCTTCTTCAACATCTTTTGGTTCTATTTTAGATATCAATGCCAGGTTGTTGATGTTCTCCCTTTGTTTGGATCTGGTCTTGATACCATCTTCTATTTCTCCAATGATAAGGTTTTTCAGATGACTGGATTTATGTTTCCAGTTCTTATCAAATCTTTCCTTCAGAATATCTGCAGACTCTAAATTTTCTGGTTGTGTCTGTATATTGTCTTCTTTTCCATCTTCTATAGAATCTTCGATCTTTTGAGATTCTAAATGACCTTCAGAAGATACTTGAATGTGGGGAGGTGATTCAAATTCATCTTTGTGAGTCTGAATGTTTTCTTCAAACCTTACATTCATTGTTTCTTCCACAGTCTGAGAATTTTTGTTGAATACCCTGTACGCTTTGCTTGTAGTGGAATATCCAAGTAAGAAACCTTTATCTGCTCTATCATCAAACTTACCAAGGCGATCATTTGCGTTTTTGAGAATAAAGCATTTACAACCAAACACTCGAAAATATGAAATACTAGGCTTTCTACCTTTGAAAAGCTCATAGGGGGTTTTCTCAAGAATGGGTCTGAGAAAGACTCTGTTAATAATGTAACATGCTGTAAAAACTGCATCTGCCCAAAAATGAAAAGGAATCCTGCTTTCAATCAACAAAGTTCTTGCCATTTCTTACAAGGAACGATTTTTCCTTTCCACAACACCATTTTGTTCTGGTGTGTATGGAGTAGAAAAATTATGTTGAAAGCCATTTTCCTCACAAAAGTCTGAAAAACTTTGATTTTCAAATTCTCCCCCATGATCAGTTTTAATGCAGGAAATGGTATAGCCCTTTTCATTTTGAACTCTTTTTGCAAATTTTGTAAAATATGAAAATGCCTCATTTTTATGTGCAAGAAAGAACACCCATGTAAATCTAGTGAAGTCATCAACAATAACTAAACAATATCTCTTACCACCAATACTTTGTGTTCTGTGGTTGGTCCAAATAGGTCCATATGAAGAAGCTGCAAGGCACGATCAGTTGAAACATGATGTATAGATTTGAAAGAACTTCTTACTTGTTTTCCTAGTATGCAAGCATTGCATGAGTCTGTCTTCTTGTATTTCAAATCTGGCAAACCTCGAACTAGCTTTTTGTTTGAGATTTTTGAGATTTGTTTCATACTGATATGTCCCAACCTTCTGTGCCAAAGATCTTCATCTTCTTTGATTGAGATCAAGCAATGATTGGAGTTTGGATTTACATCCAAAAGATAAATATTGCCATGTCTTCTTCCTGTGAATGTTTGAGAAGAGTCTTTGCTTGTTCCTGAGCATGTATCTTCTTGAAAGTTGATTCTGAATCCTGTATCACAAAACTGGCTTATGCTGATCAAGTTGTAGTTGAGTCCTTTTACCAACGAAACGTCATTGATTCTAAGTCCTCCAATATCAACTGCTCCTTTGTCGATGATTTGTCCTTTAGTATTTCCTCCAAAGAAAACTTTTCCACCCTTCAGACTTTGAAGATCAGCGAATATGCTTGGATCTCCGCCATATGTCTGGAGCATCCACTGTCTAGATACCACTTTCTTTTTCTTTTTGTGGTGATCTGCAAGAATCACAACAACTCAAGTTTTCTTTGGTACCCAAATTTGCTTGGGTCCATGAGTATTAGTATAGGCTGTCTTAACAAAATCTCTTCGAACAGGTCTCCAGACCTTAGGACATTCATTCTCAAAATGTTGCGGATCTCCACTGAGCATCTGAGTGCACTCCGGCCAACAGGTTTTACAAAATTCCTTTTGAAATGGTTTTTGTAAACTTGTCTAGGAGGTCTTTGTCTTAATCTCTCCTTGACTTTTGGAAAATCGATTAAGCTATCACTTTCCTTTACAAATCCAAGATCAGATTTGTTATAGTAAGGAATTTGAATGGAAAGAATATGCTTCAAGGTTTCTGAGCCCTTTGAAAAATTAGAAGTAATTTTTGAAATTTCCTTTTTCAAAACTTCATTTTCTTTGGAAAGAAAATCTCGACTTTCCTTGATTTGATGAAACTCTTTTTGAAGAAAATCGATCCTTTCTTTTTGAGAAATATCCTGATGCCGTAGTGAAGAATTTTCCTTTTTCAAAGAAGAGATTCTTTTAAGAGCAGTCTTAAATTCAAAGCATAATTCATCAATATAATTTGACACTTCGACAGACATTTCAAAAGGTTTTACCTCGATTTCCACTTTAGGATCAAGAATCAGAATCTGAGTCTGAATCTGACTTTGTCATCAGACAAATATCTTCATCACTATCTTCACACTCCGTGTCACTCCAGGTTTCTGCCTTTAAGGCCTTCTTTGCTTTCTCGAGTTTGGTCTTCTTTTTCAGAAGTGGACAGTTTGGCTTGATGTGCCCACGTTTCCTACAGTGAAAGCATATTATATCCTTTGATCTCTCTATTTCATCGATAGACCTCTTGTTCTCAAAAGGCTTCTTCCCTTTGAGGTTTCTTCCTCTGATTTTCATTTTCTTATACTTTTTTATAAAGAGAGCTAGTTCTTCATCATCAACATCTACATCTTCAGTGTCTGCATCAGAATCATCGTTAGTTTTCAAAGCAATTGACTTATTACCTCTGGATTCATTTTGCTCATTCCGTTTCTCAGTTCATATGATTGAAGAGTTCCAATCAATTCATTCACTGATAGAGGCTTGATCCTTTGTGTCTCTCGAAGAGATGTTTTGATGTTGTCCCACTGATCTGTCAGTTCTCTTAGAAGTTTGTTGACTTTCAATGCATCTGAAACTGGTTGTTCTTGATAAGCAAGACCGTTTACTATGTCAGTAAACCTGTCATAAAAATTAGCAATTAGTTTTCCAGGCTTCATTTTGAAAGATTCATATTGGCCAAGCAAAATATTGATTTGAGTTTCCTTGGCTCGATCCGTTCCTTCATATGTAACATAAAGAGTATCCCAAATTTCTTTTGCAGATTCACAAGCAGCAATTTTCTTATACTCAATAGGAGATAATGGACAATAAAGAGAATAAATTGCTTTTGAATCTAAAGTCTCTCTTTTAGCTATCTCAGTTTGAAATAGAGGAGGATCTGCTGGCTTGCTTGCATCTGCCTTTTCTTTTGAATCTGAAGACTTTGGGTTGACTCCTCTGATAACAACATCCCATTGCATGTGATCGATTGATTTGATGAATGCCTTCATTTTGTTTTTCCAGATGCTATATTCTTTGCCATCGAAAAATGGTGGTCTGTTGTTACTCTGTCCTTCAATAAGCCCTGGAGCACCATAGCTAGCCATATAGATCGTTAGCTCAGAAGTAAAACACTTCAATAAACGAGCAACCTGCTCTGATACCAATTGAAATGACTAACACGGGTCACCTAGAGGGGGTGAATAGGTGATCCTAAACAAATCTTTGATATTTGCGCGGAAATGAAAAAAAAAAAAAAAAAAAGAGTCTGAATAAAATTCAGATTCAAGTTAGATCAGATGAAAGAAATTCTGAAGTGCAGAAAGTAAAGTGAGAGATGAGGAAAAGAGAATTTGCACACAGATGTATAGTGGTTCGGCTTATGGCAAGCCTACGTCCACTCTCCCACGCTTACAGCCTACTGGCTGGATTTCACTATGTAATCAAGAGGAATTTACAGACTTTGAGTCTCAGAACTATTGTGTACGATAGGACTCTCTATCTCACACAAACACTCTTTACAAAGTAATCCTCAAGATCTTGATCTTAAGTTCAGTATGACAAGAGGATAGATTGGAGTAAACTCAGACTTTGGACTTGTTGATTCTTGAATCTCTTATCCTTTTGCTGCTCACGTTCTCCTTAAATACTCCTCTTCATCCATACTAGCCGTTGGACAATCTTGCAGAGGATCATTTTTCAATCTTCACCTTGGACAGATTTGTAAAATAAGGATTGAGTAGCCGTTGGATGATAAATTCTGAATCCCGCTGATTCTGGTCGCCCATACAATCAGAATCTTGGTTTCCATAAGTAGAGTTTTGTCCGTTAGAAAGCATTCTTGTCTTAGTATTTGATTGTCAATCAATTTGAATAAGATTGATCTAATCAATACTTTCATTCTGTGAAATCCATTACCAGATCACTAGCTGTTCTTCTTCGTTAAAGTTTTACTTACAAGAATTACTGCATCTTAAATCGTCGAAGAATTACTGCGTCTTAAATGCATTCTCAAGAATTCATTGTATCTTAAATGCGCTTCTGAAAATTCTGCTTCTGAAAAATTTTAGCTTACGCGTCTGCTTCTGAATTTTCTGAATCTCAGAACTTTAGCTTTTGTGGGTCTTCAAGAACTTATATAATCTGAATTATTTTTGCGTTTGAAAAATATCTCAGAACATAGATAATTCTTCTAACTTGTAAAATCTTGAAAGAAACTTCCTTCTAATTTTCCAGAACATATATTCCTGAAATAAGAAGATTCAGAATAATTATCAGATTTTACAAATATCATGGAAGGTTTTGTCAACTTCAAAACTAGTAGGAGTTTTCCTCAACAGATACAAGATTCATATCATTACTTTGTTACCGATAGTATTGATGATATTGTAATATTTATCTTCATGACCAATCAAAAGGGGAAATGTTCCCAAGCACTAGCAACCGTATAAACGCCACTAGGAGCCAATGTAGATATAATTTGATAGTCAAATTGTGTTTTTTGGTAATGCAGGTGCAAATGAACTTACGACTGTGGAGTCCTTGCAATTTGACTTGACTACAATGCAAGCTGCAACAAATAATTTCTGTCTTGAAAACAAGTTGGGTGAAGGTGGATTTGGTGAAGTTTTCCAAGTATGTGTTACATATTAATTAGAAACAATCCATAATGCTTTACATATGAATTGAACATAATGGTGCGAGAAACATGTCAAGGTTTTGTATTTTAGTTTTTAAGAAACTGCGATAAGGAATTAAACGATAAATTCAAAACACTTTAGGGTAGACTTCCTAATGAACAACAAATTGCGGTGAAGAGGCTGTCTCAAAGTTCAAGACAGGGTGATGAAGAATTCAAGAATGAAGTTCTATTAGTTGCGAAGCTTCAACACAGAAACCTTGTACGACTACTCGGATTTTGCTTGGAGGGAGATGAAAAGTTACTCGCCTACGAGTTTGTGCCAAATAAAAGCCTTGATCACTTCTTATTTGGTATGTTGTAGTTTAACTTTCTTATGAGTAGAATGCTCAATTTGCTTGAAACCAACATTCAAGCTTTCACTAGATGTGGAAACTTTGAATTTTTTTGGTTTTTGGTCTTTCTACTTATTATAGGTTTTCTTGAGTTTTGGGTACAACGATGCAGATCCCGAAAAAAGGAGACAATTGGATTGGCCTTTACGTTACAAAATAATATCTGGGATTGCTCGAGGAATGCTCTATCTGCACGAAGATTCTCGTCTCAGGATCATCCATCGTGACCTAAAATGTAGCAATATCTTGTTAGACAGTGAAATGAACCCGAAAATTTCAGATTTTGGCATGGCAAGGATTTTTGGAGTTGATCAAACCCAGGCTAGCACAAATAAAATTGTGGGGACTTTGTAAGTCTTAGTGTTTGAATAGATGACTTTGTTATTGGATGCTGGACTTGCATTTTATCTATGTAAGGATGCTACGTGATCCGAATCTAAATTTGCAATATACATGTGGCTAATGTTCATTTTTGCAGTGGTTACATGTCCCCAGAATATGCAATGCATGGAAAATTCTCAGTGAAATCCGATGTTTATAGTTTTGGCATACTACTTCTAGAGATCATTTGCGGCAAGAAGAATAACTACTACCACCAATTGGATGGGGGTGAATATCTTGCTAGTTATGTAAGTTTCACTGTGCTACTGTGACAAATATTTACACCGCACTCTTTGTAATGTTGGTAAGGTGAAATTGAAATTCCTTTGTATAAACGTAATCCTTTAACTTACAGAAACACTTGTGATTATTATTCTATTCCATAGTCATATGGTTTTTTTGCAAGATTCAGATGTCTTGCATGATGACTCGTTGAATTAATGCTACAATTTTGTGAATATTTTTCAGTATTATTCTTGCAGGCATGGAATCAATGGAGAGAAGGCACGCCCTTGGAAGTGTTGGACCCGGCAATCGTGGATTCAAATTTAAGAGATCAAGTGCTTCGATGCCTGCACATTTGCTTACTATGCATTCAGGAAGATCCAGCTGTTAGACCCACCATGGCCATTGTAGTTCTCATGCTCAGTAGCAATTCCATTACCCCACCATCGCCTCGACATCCAGCTTTCTTCGTCCAAAGCAGATTGCGAGAACTGAGCATCCCAATGAAAGAGCTTGAATCAGACCAATCCATCGGGAGGACTATGCCTTCGTCAACCAATGACATGTCGACTACCGAATTGTACGCCCGGTGAATGGCAGAGCAAGCAAAATCTTTCTTCATGGATGGTCTCGCGGTGAGATTGCTTGGCCTTCCACTGTGATTTTTTATGAACGATAAGCAAAAATCTATGTATTTGGAGAATAAGCTGTTCTCGAAGGGAGTTGTGTGCATTTAAAGAAGACTCTACACTTGTTATCCATCATCGTTATTATGATTCGTCTAAGATTTTGTCACTATTTGAGGCTAAATCATATGTCGATTCACTGTAATTTGGTGCATTTGTGCATTATTGTGCTTCTACAAGGCTCAATTCAACCACTTCTTGTCTAGACTACATAATCGAATTGAAGTGTTCGTTAACTGACCCCACTAGTCTACGCATTTCTTCACTCATAAAACTAGTTGGGTTTCGATGTTGTTAAAACTATACCTTTTAAGTGCCCCATCTCTGATGAGCTTTCTCTGGGGCGTTGATCAACCCAAGTGGGATTTGCGTGCTCTTATTGAAGAATGTAGATCTCGTTTGGCCCATTTCGTGAAAAATATGTTAACCACGGTTGCCGTGAGGCTAATCAGTTAGCAGACTAGATCATCAGGCCTAGAGAATTGAAGCCCTCCCTTGTAATTGGTTGCCTAACCCACCTCAACCCTTTTGAGCCATCCTTCCTTCAAAAGCCCTTCTTTGTTGTTTGGAAATTGTTAGTTAAAGAAATGAAAGCGATCAATTCCACCAAAAAAAAAAAAAAGGCGAAAGTGTTTGTATTCTTTGATAGTAGTTATAGCTCGAGACAAGGGTTACCTACTTGCTTTGTGGATGCACTATCATAATAAATTTGTTGCAATCGCGTCTTCTTAGCTCTTTAATTGATTGACGATATCTAATTAGATTGACTTGTCAATCTCTTATTGTGGAGTTGATGGCACAAGCGTCTAATTGTTATCCTTTAGGGACAGGCAGTAAAGACATCTCCAATGTTTTTTGGCACTAGGTTTTGCAGAACTGTTGAAAAACAAAGAACAAATGAAGGCAAGAATTTAACGAGGTTCGGCAATGTACCTACATCCTCGGACAAAACTCTTACACTCTTCTTTTTTCTTTTGTGTCGTGAGACATGATTTGTCATTATTCTCTATATGTACATAGCAAGGTTGCTACAACCAAGGAAACAAGCAACCATAAAAGGAAAAATATCCCTGAAATCAAGCTACAGAAAAAGGAAATACAATATTCACATCTCCTTTCCAGGAATAGGAGCACAAATTCCGCCAACACTCCCCCTCAACTTGGACCAAAGAGATCATCGGAGGTCAACTTGTTCACCATCTCCAGAAACATTCCTTTAGACAGAGCCTTGGTAAAGACATTCGCTAACTGATCTTCATTGCGAATGTATGGGGTCTCAATAGTCTTATCTTGCACCTTTTCTCTCACAAAGTGACAGTCCACCTCTATGTGCTTAGTCCTCTCATGGAATACAGGACTCGAAGCAATATGAACAGCAGTTTGATTATCACAAAATAGTTTTATTGGTTTGGTTATAGAGTTGCAACCCAACTCTTGAAGCAACAATCTCAACCCCACTATTTCACTTGTAGATGTAGCCATAGCTCAATATTCTACCTCTGCACTAGATCGTGCAACAACCGCTTGTTTCTTGCTCTTCCAAGTGATAAGATTTCCTCCCACAAAGGTGCAAAAACCTGTAGTAGATTTTCTATCAATGGGGCTACTAGCTAGACATGGCCACGGGCTGGTTTTAGCCCGGAACCAACCCGGGCCAAACTCGGGACCGGCTCGTTGACTGGGCCCGCGGTTCAAAATCGGACCGGCCTAGAACCGGGCTGGTTCCAGGCCCAGCTCAAAAAAAAAAAAAAAACCCACCTCATCCAGTCCTCCACACCTTTCTCTTCCACCAGTGACCAATCCCTCATCCGCCACTTTCGCTCCACCCTCTCCTCCTCCGTCCACACCCCTCTTCGCCACTCCCAACCTCTCTTTGCCGCCCCCTCCGCCTCCCTCCTCCTCATGCCCTCCTAGTCCTCCCACCCTTCCCTCCCTTACATTGGTGTCAAGCTCGTGACCCACTTCCTCGGCAAATCCTCCGCGCTAAACCTGCCGGGGGCCCACGCTGTCTTCGTCCTCTTTAGCTCCCTCACCGACCAGCCCCTCGCCACGTGCTAATCCTGTACCGCATCGCCTGCATCTCGGGCCTCGCCTCTGAGCTCCCTATCGCGGACCGACAGTAAGGTCCTCGTCATGGTTGGTCCCTCCTACCCCGCTCTCCCCTGCGCCTCCTCCGGTCCTCCCCTTTTCTCCTGTGCCCGCCCCCCGTCTTCCCATATCTGACCCCCGCCCATGGCCGCAGCCGTCGACGCCCCCTCCTCCTCCCCCTCGCTACCTTGGGCCTCCTCCTCTTTTCTCCTCCCCCCCCCCCTCGAACAGGAACAGGCCGGAATCGAACAGGCCCGGAACCACCGGTTCCGATTTATACATGGCCACGAACTGGAATCGGCGATTTCTGAACCGTGGCCATATCTACTACCAGCCCAATTTGCATCCGCATAACCAATGATGTCTGTGTGACCATTATTCTTCATCAGAATTCCCTTTCCTAGAAAGGCCTTCAAGCAAAGCAAGTGATTTATCAGTTTCATGTGTCCCTTTGTTGGTTTCCGCATGATTTCACTTACATAGCTGATAGCGTATGCTATATCAAGTCGAGTAATAGTTAGATAGATCAATTGTTTAACAAGGCACTGAAATTGCCTAACATCATGCAACAATGTGTTATCAAAAATAAACTTACTATTATAATCCATGGGGTGCTCGTTGGCTTGACTCCTAACTTACTAGTCTCCTTCAGCAAATCAAGAACATACTTTCACTGAGATAAGAACAATCCTTTCCGAGATCTAGCAACCTCATTCCCAAGAAAATACCTCAAATTATCAAGGTCTTAGATGTCAAATTCTTTAATTAAATGCTGCTTGAGAGCTTCAATCCCGGAATGATCACTGCTTGTAATCGCAAGATCATCAACATATACTAAGACAACAACAATTCTTCTGTCCGTGACTTCGGTAAATATTGAGGAATCTGCTGCACTTCGCTTGAATCCAACCTTGACAAGTGCAGTGCTAAGTCTACCGTACCATGCTTTAGGGGATTGTTTAAGACCGTAGATAGCTTTCTTCAGTCGGCATACAACTCCATCTTCATGCTGTAAGGGATACCCAGGTGGAAGATCCATGTAGACTTCTTCCTCAAGATCTCCATGAAGAAATGCATTCTTCACACCCATTTGGAACAATGGTCGCTCACAATTAACTGCTATAGACATAAAGGTATGCACCGTATTCATATTGACTACTGGAGCAAATGTTTCTTTGTAGTCTATACCATAAGTTTGCGTGTACCCCTTGGCAACAAGTCTTGCTTTATGTCTTTCAACTAACCCATTGCTATTGTACTTGGTCTTGTAAATCCATTGGCATCCTACAGTCTTCTTCCCTTTTGGTAGCTGTACCAATTCCCAGGTATGATTTTGATCAAGAGCATGAAGTTCATCCTTCATGGCATTAACCCACACATTCTTCTTAATTGCTTCCACAAAGCTACTGGGTTCTTGTTCTTCAATGGCAGATAAGAAACTCCAAAACTTGGGAGAGATTTTGTCATACCTTATATATTCTTGGATAGGATGTTGAGTAGAATAATATGTGGTAAAGTCTCGAAGGCGAGTTAAAGGTCTCGGAATGCAGGATGACCTTCGTGGCTAAACTGGTGTAGCTGATATGTTATCAGTTCCCCCTTCTACTTCGGATATGTCAATAGTCCCTCTTTCTTCTTCAGTAGCAGCTTCAACTAGTGCCGTAGCTAACCCGTCATCAATCCCCCTTTCAGCTTTCAATTGTTTATTCTATTATTGGCACGACAGTGCTTTGTTGTTCTTCAATTTTGTAGCCCATTTGTGAGTTTTCTTGCCCCGTAAAGTCTTGACTAGCGGACACTCTTTCAATGTGCGTAGTGTCAGCATTCACCTAGACAGGAGCAAATTCAAAAGAAAATTCGCTATAATCATCTTGCTCCTCTAGAATTTGAGTCCTGTCAGAGTAAAACATGCGAGCTTCATCAAAACTGACATCTCGAGAAATATAGACACGTTTTGTGCTAGGATCATAGCACTTGTATCTTTTCTTGGTAGAAGAATATCTAACGAACACACATTTGCGAGCATGAGGGTCCAACTTGCCTCTATTTTGAGAATGGACATAGCAAATACAGCCAAAGATTCTTAAATGGGAGAGATCAAACTTGCGACCGTGCAACACTTCCATAGGGCTTATATAATTCAAAATGCGACTAGGTAGTCGATGTATCAAATAACTAGTAAGCACAGCATCTGCTCAATAGGTTTTGGGCAAATGTCCAGAGAATAGCAAGACCCGAGTAACTTCCAATAGGTGATGGTTTTTCCTCTCTGCTACTCCATTTTGTTGAGGAGTACCAACACATGATGTCTAGTGAGATATGCCCATATGCTGTAACACAGCCAAGAATGCATGATTGGTATACTCGGTACCATTGTCCATTCGAAGAACTTTCACCGTAGTGTTGAACTAACTTTTCACCATATTGTAAAAATCTTGAAAGACTGTAAGAACTTTGCTTTTGGACTTAAGAATGTAAAGCCAAGTTGCACGGGATTTATCATCAATAAAAGTAACAAAGTACTTAAATCCTTCTTTAGAATGAATGGGAGAATTTCCCCAGACATCAGAGTGTACCACATTAAACAACTCAATTGACTTATTGAAATATTGAGGAAAAGGCAACCTATGTTGCCTAGCAAAATGACATGGATCACAACTACTAGAATCATGTGTCAATGGCAAGTCTAAAGCTTGCAACACCCAATCAGAAGGATGCCCCATTCGCCAATGCCATAGATGAGAAGCCGTAGAAGTCTATTTTGTTGCCATTAGAGCCGTGCCACCAAGATCCAAAGTGTACAGTGTCACACCTCGAACTCTATCGAGCTCGCGACACCTCTCTTTGGTCAAATTAATGCGAAGACCCAGGAAATGTCGCCGACCTCAAATGATCACATCAGAGTTTGCACACGACGAAAACAAGAACATAAACCCCGATAATAAAATCATGGGGTAATAGGGAAAGATAATTTCGCCAAACCACCAAACATAACATTACACCTAGATATATATACAATATCCATTCTCATCCATTACACAACCATTAGTCACTTCAAGCACTCACCAAATTTACATCAATCTATAATACACATACAAACTAGCTTCTCCGGATCACGTCAACAACTCCAAAAAGGGTTAGTAGTCTGGGTATATTCTATTTCCAAAAATGGGACACTTCAAAAGGCTTGGCTACCACTAGTTTAGCCCCTACGCCTTGTAGACGGCGTCCATTCCGACTCGGTCTCTCTAGAATCTGAATCTGAATCCTCCTCAGGCACGTGCTCCTCTGAAGACTCAGAGTCTACCTCGATCTCGATCGGGTTATCCTCATCCCCCAACCCTAAGTCTATATCCATCAAGTCAAACCCAGCCCTATGTCTACCCAGACTATAATCGTATGTTTGATCCAAGCCAAATTGTCGTCTACTGAATACTCTACAACTGAATGCTCGGTGTGCATTGATATACCAAAATGCCGGGGCGGTGGCGGGCGGTGGATTCATGGCTCAGGACGGGGTTCTAAAATAATTTGGTTAAATAACCATAAGACAACTCTCAATAAGTTGACAGCCTAAACCCCACTTAGGCTACCATGTATCTCCAGACAGGTCCCAACACCTAATCATTCAATGCATACATATCACACACAAATGCACTTACCTAAACTCAACCTGTACATTAGTCACAAACACACGAATTTCAAACCACATGCACATTCCAAGCTATTCTTGTACCCAAAAGCACATGTCGTACACACAATAATTCCGAACCCCACATTTCACACTTTTTCATGCACTACCACACCATTTTCATTTTCAATCTCTTTCCTCGACCTGCGTAAACACGCCTCAAGCCCGATCTCACTTTCCACTTGCCACATCACACATTTCTATCGCGACCCGCGTAAATACACCTCAGGCCTGATCATACTTTCCACTTGCCACATCACACATTCCTATCGCGACCCACGTAAACACGCCTCAGGCCCGATCACATTCTCACTTGCCACATCGTATATCTCATTCTCATTCTCTTTCCACAGCCCGCGTAAACACACCTCAAGCTTCATAGTCGTATCACGATCCGCGTAAACACGCCTCAGACCTGTTCAATTCCCCGCGTAAACACACCTCAGAGATTTAGTGATCACGCGAACATACCAACACGTCGTATTTTATCTGTACCACGCGTAAACACGTCTCAGGGCTTTTTAGTAATCACACGCACATTGCACGTATCAAATCTCAAACGTTCACACACTCAGACATTAAGTTCATGCGCTCAAACACACCCAGTTCAACCGTCACAATTCAGCCCACATACATACATACAACCATCATATAGCACGCTATTTTTCACCACAAAAATCATAGCACAACAATCACGGCATTACACGGCAACTTCACGCAATTAATTGCCGAATCAAACTATCCATTCCACACGCTAAACAGAATTTTTCAGCATTCAAATTAGCCAGTCACAGCCCTTATTTGGCCTTTAATTTTATACCAAAATACCACAATTTCATCCCTAAGGCCCCTCATCTAAATCATCCCCTAAAACCGACAAAACCGTGTCTAAACTAGTCCGTTAATACCTGATATCCTAAATAGAGTTTAAATTGTAACTTACTTGAAATTCCCAAGCAAGCACAACCTATCCAAGGGCGACAAGGCAGCTAGAACGCAACGGCTACGGCAGTCCGGCTGAACGGCGGCAATTGGCAACAGCGGTGGTGGTTTGCTTAGCCGACTAGTCACGACCATGGGAGGGAGAGAGAGATCAGCCGAGAGGGAGAGGGAGACGACGGTCTGAGAGTGGTGAGGGTACGGCTCAGTGACCGGACGAGCGACAACCGGCGGACGGTGGCCGGGGTCGGCAGCGCTACGGCCAAGGGGAGAGGAGATGATCGACCGGTGGGGGAGGGGAGAGAGAGAGAGGGAGAAATGAGAGGGAGAGAGAGAGAAAATGGTTTATATACTCCAATAATTGTCCTCCTTTTTTGCAAAATCACCATCTTGCCCCTCTCTCTACTTTTCCAATCAATGGCCTCCCGACCGGGCCTACGGTCTCTTCCTCTACCGCGGAGACCTCAACACTGCCGCGTGCAGCAACTGCGTGGCCGCCGGAAAACAGGAAATCCTCCAAAGATGCCCCAATGAGCGAGTCTCTATAATCTGGTACACTGAGTGCATGTTGCGGTACTCGAACCAGCCCATCTTCTCGGTCATGGAGCGAGATCCGTCTCACATTTTGTACAACACCGGGAACGTCACCGACTCAACCCGGTTCACACAGCTCCTGGGAGAAAACCTGAACGACGTTGCCACGAGGGCTTCAACTGGCGGGTCAGGGAAGAAGGTCGCGGTGGCACAGGCGGACTTCACGAGCTTGCAGAAGTTGTACACACTCGTGCAATGCACTCCAGACTTGACAGCGTCAGACTGTGACATGTGCCTAAAGTACGGGATCGGTAATCTGGTTCCGGGGAAGCAAGGCGGGTGGGCGCTCACACCGAGCTGCATCGTGAGGTACGAGCTCTACCCCTTTTATAACGCCTCGGCCCTGCCAGCGCCGGTGCCTACGTCTCCTGCTCCCGCTCTGGTGACCGAACCTAAAGGTACACGTGTGTTTGTATTGCTTGTCTACTCCGTCCTAACTCTCGTTTGTTATGATATCGAAGACTGGATTTAGTCCAGTGGGCCAAAAATATTTACTCAGATTTAGCTAATCTCTCCTACTAGGCTGTGGGTTTAAATTTTGATTAATTATAGTATTCGCCATCAGCAAAATACGCGATTGAAGACAGTGAGGTGATCGAGGATCACATAAAACTTTCTGATCTTTAGTGTTGTTAAATTATATTTCCAATTTGAGCAATTTAAGGACCCGATCAGGTTAGATAAATGTCCAAGATTTAGCACAAAACGTGCAATAGTTATTTCTTTTGTCTTAGTTTGATTATTTGACCAAAAATTTGGACGTGAACGAAAGAAAGCACTACAAGACAAAAAGGATCACTTTATTATAATATTACTTTGAAGGATGAAGAGGTCTTGATGATAAAAGAGACAAGAAACGTGGGTAGCTAGGGTCTGATGATGAAAAGAAAAGAAAAAGGTAAAATAAAATAGCTCTTCTTCTTTTTTTTGGTTAAAAAATAGCTCTTCTTTATGTAGCCCTAGGATGTTCTTTTTCCCGGAGAGTGGAGCCGCCGCAATTGGGCTCTTCCACAGCACAGTGGTTAAACAGTGGAGGCTCCGTGAGAAAGCACTTGAAGGAGCAGCTGTAACTAGTCATGACCACAGTTCAGAAATCGTCAGTTCTGATTCCGATTCCTGGCTAGGTATGAACAGGAATCGAAACTGCTCATGGCGATTCTGGTTCCGGGCCGGTTCCAATTCTGGGCTGGAACCGGCCCGATTCAAGGTCGGTTTAGGTCCCGGTTCGAGTGCAAGCCCTACTGCAGGTTTTTTTTTAAAAAAACTTTAATTTTTTTTTGGAATCGGGCCCGGAACAGGTGGTTCTGGGCCGGTTCCAAAATTTCTGGAACTAGAACTGGGCCCGTAGGCCACAAGCCGGTTTCGATTCCAAACCGCGGGCCCGGTCAATAGGGCGGGCCCAGGTTTGACTGGGCCGAAACCGGCCCTTGGCCATGACTAGCTGTAACCACATAAAATCTCGTGAATTTGTGAGGCTGTGAGCGTGTGCGTTTGAGGCTGTTGGTGCGTGCATTTGACTTCTTCAAGGACGCCTCCAGAAGTGAAAACGCACAGGGAAATCCGAGCCGAATAGTGGAGTTTCTTTGTTTGCACACAAAGATTTGTGTTGTGAGTCTTTACATCTGAATAAGTTGTTTATTTATTTATAAACACTTGAAATTTTGATTTAATCTAGGTATGAAAGACACTCGAGCACGATGAGCGATTATTGTAAACTTGAATTATCTGATTATAGTGAATTATTTGGTGCTATCTCTTCCTATAGATATAGGTTTCGATACATCAAAATGAACCATGTAAATATCACATGTCCTTTATCATTTCTCGCTATTTCTTTAGCTATATTCGCAATAACATGAATCGCAAGATTCCGGATTTAACTTCCGCATTAGTTAATATCGCAACAAGTGCGTTTTTTGGTCCTGGGCTTTTAGCTTGAGTGGGTGACTCCAGTGACAATGCTACAACTTTTTCTGAAGAAAACTGTTGGCTGGGTTGAATGATATTATAAATAATTCTGACAAAAAAAAGTGACAATTAAAGGTTTGATCAGTTCTTTCAAGACTTTAATGCTACAAAGTCATGATGAGGTACCTTTTAGGTGAAAACTTTTTCTTATGTGGATCGATCATCTCAATTACGCATACCGGTTGAATAATATGGGTTCTACATCCTCTTAGGAGATTAGATTTACATAACAATTGGTTAAAGGTCGCTTTTAATCAATTAATGGTCAATCCCCTACAAACAATTGTTGCACTCAGCATGGGAATTAGGAGAAAGAATAGATTTGTGAGTATAGATTATGGATTACAGCTTCATTTCTTCTGGTTATTTGCTCTTTAAGCGTACTCTTTTTGTTTGACTCTATATTTTTACATTTGCTCTGGCCTTTGGTAGCAATTCCAGTTTCTAGAATCCCATACAGTCATGAACACATATACTGACGCTATTAAGATGTGGTTGCGCATATGTAGGCAAAAGCAATAAAACTACCGTGATTATCATCGCCGTTGCCACTCCTGTTGGCGTAGGTGCGGTGCTTCTCTTCCTCGCTTGTTGTTTCAGGTGGAGGAAAGTGACCAAGACGTACGGAGTCGTCCAAGAAGATCAAAGTGGTATGAAATATGTACCTGTGCCGAATACGTGGGTAGAATGATGAAACCTTACAGACAGGGATGTATTGTGTCTATGCTTTTGGTGAAATGACTATTTAATGTTGTATTGTCATGTAGGCGTGAACGAAATTACAAATGCCAAGTCCTTGCAGTATGATTTGGCCACTATACAAGCCACCACAGACAATTTCTCTCATCAAAACAAGTTGGGTGAGGGCGGATTCGGTGAAGTTTTCCAGGTATGGTTAGTTAGAAACTAGATTGAGAATGGTTTAAATATATTTGAGAGATCTTGAGTGTAAAAAAATTTGAAGATCTTTGATTTGGTGGTTTCGAAAAGTTGTGATCAAAAGCTATTCATGTGTACTTAAACATCAAAATCCTAACACTTCAGGGTAGGCTTCCTAATGGACAACTACTAGCCGTGAAGAGACTATCTCAAAGATCAAGACAAGGTGCCGAAGAATTTAAGAATGAAGCCATACTGGTAGCGAAGCTTCAACATCGGAACCTTGTGCGATTGCTTGGGTTCTGCTTGGAGGGTGAAGAAAAATTGCTTATCTATGAGTTTGTGCCCAACAAAAGTCTCGACTACTTTTTATTTGGTATATTGCATTATATTCCTAAGCTATTGCTTTCCATGTTTAGGCGAATATGTTATTAGCCTCAAATTTTGGTGAATGTTTTACTAGCTTTTGGAACCTAAAGTTAGTACCTTGCATAAAATCTATTCAAGAGGATTTATTAACTGAAATTACCCACATTTCGATTGTTCATACAGCAGATCCTGAAAAGAGCAGGCAATTGGATTGGTTGAAACGTTACAAAATAGTATTTGGGATTGCTCGAGGAATGCTCTATTTACATGAGGACTCTCGACTTCGGATCGTTCATCGCAATCTAAAAGCAAGCAATATCTTGTTGGACAGTGAAATGATCCCGAAGATTTCAGATTTCGGCATGGCAAGGATTTTCGGAGTCAATCAAACACAAGCAAACACCAGTAAAATTGTTGGGACTTTGTAAGTATTGTTATGCTTTGTTCTCTACTTTTGATGCTTAGGTACGTTTATAACGCTGATGTATTATGGATTGCAGTGGTTACATGTCACCTGAGTATGCAATGCATGGACAATTCTCCGTGAAGTCGGATGTCTATAGTTTCGGTGTCCTACTTCTTGAGCTCGTTAGTGGTAAGAAGAATAGTTTCTTCTACCAAGAAGATGGGGGGGAAGATCTCGCTAGCTATGTAAGTTGCCCAAATTGACCATAACTAGTATGAAAATTGTTAAACAAAGCAAATTCATATGTACTGAGAATTTTTTTTTTCCAATGAACTATTTCTAGGTTTGGAAAAATTGGAGAGACGATATGCCATTAGAAGTGTTAGATCCTACCATTGGAGACTCGTATTCAAGGGATGAAGTTCTTAGATGCCTCAATGTTGGTTTACTTTGTGTTCAAGAAGATCCAATGGATAGACCCACAATGGCAAACGTAGTCCTTATGTTGAGTAGCTACTCTATTTCTCTTGCACTGCCCCAACAACCGGCCTTCTTCCTCTAGAGCAGGACGGAGAGACCAATGAAAGACCTCGAGTCAAACCAATCCACTAGTAAGTCTATGGCAATGTCGATCAATGAGATGTCCGTCACCGAAGTTTACCCCCAGTGAATGGTAACGGAAATGGAAGTCTTTCTTCATGATTGTCTCACAATGACCTTGATCTTAAGATCCTTGGTATTCTGCTGCAATCATTGATGAACAATGAGCAAACACCTATGTCCTGTATATCTAATATTACAAAGTGTCTTCTCCGTGAGGCAAATCATGGTTTGATCCACTAGAGTGGCATGATTTTCTCACAGTATTTTTCATGATAAATGATAAGATATATCCATTTATAAACGCACCGCATTATTTCCATCACAGTTATTAGAAATCGAGGTCATAGACCTCACCTCCAGATATATTCCTTTGTGTCATCCACCTCTTTACTCGATTATAATGGTTGGTGGTTGATTATGATGGAAAGGCAAGCAAATTCACACAAGCATTTCCTATGTCTACGCAAGAATAAACACCTCTCTCTCTCTCTCTCTCTCTCTCTCTCTTCTCTCTCTCTCTCTCTCTCTTTGAGATCAACTTCTAGCATTGAGTAGCGAGATGGGATGATGAGGGAGGGAGGGAGATATAAGGCTAATGGACAAGTAGTTAAATGAAAATGCATTAGTGTTCTAATAGCCTATGAAAGGTTGGCATGGAAAGTGATGAATAATTTGATCAACTCCGTTCGGGGAAAACCTATGTCATCTGAACATAATTAGATTATCATGCGACGGCACATTTGATCCCAATCCATCAATCTTTGATTTTGGTGGGTGCGGCTCAGAAAGTTTAGAGTTTGAAGGTTCATAGAGCGATATCTCCCTCTGTCGCCATCATCATCACTTGAAACTGGGATATTGGAGTTACATGTATCTTGACTTTGGTTGGTCAAGTCCTCCACTCAAGATGAGAATGTTGATCACATAATTAACCTTGTCAATGTTGATGGCCTGGCCAAACCAACAGCAATTTAAGCCCTAAACATTAGCCCAACGTGCAATTTGGTCCCTAAACTTTTAGTTTATTCAATGTAACCCATAAACCTTAACCTAATATTCAATGAGGTCCCTGAATTTTTAATTTGTTCAATATGGTCCCTAAAATTTTGATATATGTTCAATTCAGTACTTAAACTATATGAAAAATATTCAATGTAGTTCCTGAACTTGAATTAATGGAAGAACTACATTGAGTATTTTCATGTTGTTCAGGGACTAAGTTGAACATATATCAAAAGTCTAGGGATCATATTGAACAAATTAAAATTTTATGGACCACGTTGAACATTAAGCTAAAGTTTAGAGATTATATTGAAAAAATAAAAGTTTAGATATTAAATTGCACATTGGGGCAAAATTCAAAGACTGTTTATGTGATTATCCTGCAATTTAATAAGAATCTTCCTGTTGATCCAATAAGGGGTGAGCATGGATCATTCGGAACATCCAAAGTGTATGCGTCTGGTTCTCAAATACATGTCACATTGATGTCCTAAATTTCAAAAATTGACATCTTTATCTTCCAAAATTTTCCCCCAAATTTCAGTGAGGGCAAGCCTTACCAGAGGTCGGCGAGGTCAGCCCTTGCCAAGTCTGGCAAGGGCGAGCCTCATCGGCTATTGCTTGTGGCCAATGACTGCACAGGAAGAAGGAAAAAAAAGAAAAGAAAAATAAATAATAGAAAAATATTATTAAAAATTATTCGCGTCAGCATCGGCCGTACCACATAGGATAGTCTATGTCCATGTTAGTAATTTTTGGCCAAATTTGGCCGGATGGACTGAATTGGCACAAATGCAAAAGATGTAGGGCTTAATTGGCAAAAAAATAATTGTTTAGAACTTAATTGCAATGGGTTTAGGACATTTTTGGTCATTTTCCCAATTTATCTGCTAGAGCTTATGTGAAGATTTATTTAAAGTGGATTCAAACTCCATCATGTAGGTTTATCCTCCGATTAAAAAAAACATGAGGCATGCAATTTTCATGTGTTTTAATTTAATATAGGAAATATTTTGAGCACGCAAAATGATATGAACAACAAGAAACATGAAAAATTTTCCTCTTTTGATTCCTCCATTTGTCAAAATCTTCGCCATTGGGTTATCGGTTTGGTTTGGGAAAGGCAAACAAACTATTTATGCATAATTTTATTGAGAGTAAAATTTTCTCTACTCTTCACCATTTGCTCATTTCTATATATAGAGATTTAGATGTGGTTTCTTTAGATCATCTTCCAATTCAATGAATTTCTTTTTAATTGGTCCTGTGGAGCTCTCCTTTTCTATGTATTCTGATTTCCTTTTTTAAGAAATTAGTTCATTTTCTTTTTGTTAACCTATGATGTCTATCCTTTTATTTTGGCAAAAGTTGATGAATATCTCATCATCTAAAACTATTAAGATATATGTGTGAGTTATGTTAAATTAGTCCCACATCAGAGAATTGGTGTGATGTGAAGCATATAATATATCAAGATTAGCACATAACTTATTAGTGTAAGTTTTTGAGTGATAATGGGTCCAACTAGATATATTAACAGGCTTAGACTTAGGCTCTCTCTTGATTATCTCCCTAGATGAAGATAATCGAGCTTCTATTATGTGCTTACCAACAAATGATATATGAGCTGATGGTAGATTCTTTTCGGGCAAGTGGGCGTTGTGGGACACCTGGCAGCCTCTAGGGATGAAAGTAGATGTTGAAAATTCAAATTAAGATAAATTGATACCGAAGAATACTTGAATTAAGAGAAAAGGGATACGAAGATTATTGAGATATAAGCGTGAAACTCACCACACAAATCACCGGTGCAAGACACGTCCGCACGGCCAAAGAAACGAGAACTCCATACGTCTTCCACTGTTCAGCCTGGAAAGGGGAGCTTCAATTGCGGCCACAGAGAAGAAAATGATATATATATATATATATATATATATATATATGTATGTATGTGGGCCCCTTTGACAGTCAAAAACCTTATTGACCACCGCCATTCAAGAAGAAGTCACGTTTTGTTTCTTTCGTCTTGTACAAATAAGTAAAATGAATGAGCCCATTAATTTTGTCCCGTAGTGATAGAGAAAAACTTCATTCTTTCTGGTGCAGTGTAAGCCCCTTCCGTTTTCTTCTCCCTCGCGCCCACAATTTAATTTAGCAAATCGATCAACATCCTTCAATTGGATCGGGCTTTATAGATGGCTCAAATTCGAGACCTAAATTCAACAGTTATAAATGTGAATAAAATTCCTACAAAATTACAACAATTCAAGTTTTTTTATTTAACTTATACATTATGGAAAGTAATTAATCGAATAATAAAATAAACTGGATATTGAATTTACATGATTTAGTCGATGTAACTTACATCCACAGAAAATGTAGCACAAAATTTCAATATAGATCAAACAACACAACGGAAATTACAAACGCACTCGAATCACTTAAGCACTCCCAATATTTTCTAGCCTCCAATTATATCCAACAACTGATACAATGTTTAGTTTTACAATTTCTTATGAAATAATATCTCAATCTCATAAAGAAAAAATACAAAATCTTGACCTAAGATTTCAATAGCTGCAAACACTCGGGGATGTAGACACCACTTTGATACTTTTCACAAAGAAGACACTTCTCATATATAAATAGGAGTTGGATTCAAAATAGGGAATGTCTTTCAAGAAACCTAGTCAAACTAGGAAATCTGCTTGGATAGGAACATTTCGTTTTCTTGCTCAAACTCCAGACATATTTTCAACATTATTTTGTTGATACCTGAAATTTCGCCGATACATTTTAAAAAAAACAAAATTAATTCGCAATTAAGGATTATGATACCGATACCTTGTATTGGATCAAATTGAGTCACCCGACCAATGGACCGAGCCAATTAAACCGGGTCGCAGCTTGGAAAACCAACTGAAGCCGTCGTGGAACGAAGAAGCTTTCCTTGGCGCCTCCATCGTCAATGCCCATAGGTGATCGCATGGAGAAATGACTCTCTTTCACAAAGTTGCACGTCGCATCTCCGATGGTTTTGGGGTTTTCCGAGCAAGAACAGTAAAAAGGCTTTGGTTTCTGCTCCCCTCACCGTGGCATCTCTGCTCTTTTTCCTGTTTTCCGATCAGTGTGTCGAAGGGCTCGGTTCCTTGCTTATCCTACTTCGCCAGCTTCAGTCTTCGACGTAAGCTTTCCTGTGATATTCTCAAGCTCTTATCAACGTTGATTCCAGCGATTTCACTTTCGCCTCGCTAACCACGTAGGTTTCTCTAATTTCTGCCTTGTTTTGATCTGTTTTGCTCAAGCTTTGAGTACCGAGTTTCATTGATGAACTCGCGAATAAATCACCAGCAACTGAGAATGTTTTGTGACGATTTGTGTCGAGTTACGGTGACATATATCATGTCTAGGCCGTGAGCTGCGTTAAAGTCGGATCTAAATTTCATATTCTAAACTGCATATCACCTGCTCGACAATTTGTCCGAGAGAAGTGCTGAAACTAGTTTCGTGTGATCGATGTTCAGGGAGATGCACGATTACTTCATTGATTGCCTAACTAGGTCTGATTCCACGTTTTCACCCTTTGTTTCATGTTACGCATTTGCGATTTTTCGTGCCCATCATCCATGGACGCATGAGTTTCGAGCCGCTATTCTTAGCCTTCGTTTCTGGCGATGCCTACGGTTAGAGGCCGTCCTTGTTAGTTCCCTATTCCCTTGATATATGTGTGCATGTGTGTTTAGATTTAGCATGTTTGATTAGATGGAGATTGGTGACCGATTGAATAAGAGGCTCTGTTTTTTTTCTTTTCATGGCCGGTGTGTGATGAAGGGCGAAGATGGTTGTAAGTTGTCGTCAACGGTAGTTCAGCGGTGGCCGGAATAGATGGCCGATGGCGAGGGTTAGAGAATCTGTCGTAATAGACTCCCGACGGTGTTGGTGATGTTTCGGTGGAGAAGCTCCCTCAATGCAGGTCTCGGGAAGAAGAAGACCAGAAAAAAAAATAAAAAATAGAAATAGGAAAATAAAAGAATAATAAAAAAGGAGACAAAAATCAGAAAAGAAATAAAATGGGCATATCAGGAAAGCTGGGTCGGATCAAACTGGGCCGGGTTGAATATTGTGGATTAAAAGAATAGACATGGGCCGAAGAGATATTGGGCCAAGAGAAATTTGATAATTTGGGCCTTATTCGTATTGAGCCCAAAAGCTGATTCGAGTTCAGACCCAACCGGATCTTCAAGGTCCGGGTCCGAAGTCCCTTTTTCCCGAAATAAAAAATTTAGAAAATTTGATAGGGTTCCTAGACCAGGTTCCTCTTAGTTTAGTTTTTTCTTTAATAAACACTTTAGGCTTGAACAAAATTTGATCTCAAAATTGAATAAGCCCTTAGGACTTTACATTAGGGATTATTGATTGCCTTTTTTCTTTAGAGACGATACTAGGTTCCTACTTGTGCATTTTCATTTTGATTTCACTT
Source organism: Syzygium grande (assembly GCA_024733475.1). NCBI lineage: Eukaryota > Viridiplantae > Streptophyta > Magnoliopsida > Myrtales > Myrtaceae > Syzygium > Syzygium grande. The sequence goes on from JAMXDD010000001.1 coordinate 2,298,069, forward strand.
GATTGTGCACTTTAAATACATTGATTGTTATTTTTCCTTTTTAGAATAGTTAGGATGAAATTTAGGATTCATGATTAGTGAAAGGCTATCTTAATGTATTGGTTAGCAAATAGTCAAGTTTAGGTACCGAAAATGCATTAGTTGAAAAATTAGTGTAATCAAATCTCTGATCCCTAAGAAACTCTAGTTGCGCATGTATCGAGATGACACTCCTGCGTTTCGATTTTAGAGTTTCTAGCCTACCCTTAACAATGACTAGTGGCGACTCCTAATGAACACATAGATGAGAAAAACCCATGCCTCACGAGGTATGAGACTTGGAGCACCTTTGTCCTTGGATAGATAAGCCTTTTGGTTTGTCCTTTGAACAAACTAATAAATGTTAATGTTCATTGACAAATACCTTTAGACCTATACCTATACATACATTCTCCCCCCTCAATAGGTACGGGTAGGTCGCGACAACTATAGTTGGTATGTCCGGGACATTTCTAATTAGGGAAAATAACAATTAATGAAAGGATAAGAACATTTTAGGGAAAAATATCCAAAGAGTCATAAATCTATTGTACAACCATTAATTCAATCTTAAATTTTCCTATTTGGTTAATGTAATTATTAACTTTTTGCGTAGGGAAAAGCGACAAACCTACCGTGATAACCATCGCCATCACCTATTCCGTTTGAGGTGTTATGGTACTTCTCTTTCTCACTCGTTGTTTGCTTCAAAGAAAGAGAAAGAGGACGTATGAAGTCGTCCGAGGAGAGAGGGGTAAATTGACTATTTGCCTTTATTTTTTTGTAAACTATCTACGTCATATAATTGAGCATATTATGAAACTTCTTTATTTTTCGTAAGGAATCATATATATTAATCATACAAATTAAGAGTCAGTTTGATACAATTGTAACATATATAATGGAAAGGATCAAGGACAAAGATCCGATTCTTCATGCTCTTTGAACAATCAAAACTGTACTTGACTGCACAAGCAATCATAATGCCATCAAGAAGAGGAATACTTTGGAAATGTAACAGCTCATTTATGGCCTTCTAAGGAAATAGATGCAGCAATACAACAAAAGTTTCCCAAACACCCATGAAAATCTCTTCCTTTCATAGCCTGTTGCATCAAGACAATTCAAACTCCCAATCACCAATATCATTATTAGGAAAACAATGCTGAAGGGCACTCTTCTAGACTTGCTTAGATAAACTGCACCCAAAGAACAAATGGGATCTAATCTCAATGCTTTCTGGACACAAAAGGCGAGAGTTTGGCCTTGATTAGAAGACCATCTGTCAATTCCGTGAAATATAGGCAGCTTATCTTGTATTGCCAACCAAAATATGAATCCAAACCTCAGCAAATTAGATGATAATCAAATCAGCTGATACCATTAAACTCTTATGCCTCTTTTCCTCACAATCTCCCAAGTTGAAGTAGAGGTAAGAATGTCACAAGAAGCAGCAGTGCGAGTATCTTGGTCTTCCAAAGAAGACTTTGGACAAATCACACCACAAACAGTTGCCTGGATTGATATCAAGTCTATCAGACCTTGCATTGGTCCTTTTCCATTCAGAGCACAAATCATATCAGCTGCTTTTGCAGTTCACAAAAGAGCAAAATCGTAAACTACTTTCCCTGGGTATACATCCAGCAAGATCCCATTAGGATGCCACGAGTCATGCCAGAGGGATATAGATTTGACATGACCAACCATATAATGAGGCCTCAAAATGCTCCTAACGTTTAGCGATTCCCTCCAAGCATAGGTAGCATTTGCACCGCAATTAACAAACCTAGCATTACCTTCATCATGAAGGAGTGATCACAATACAAGAATCATCTCATTACTTTGTTACTGATAGTATTGATGATATTTTAATTTTTTTTTCATGACTAATCTGATAGTATTGGTGATATTTTAATTTTTTTCTTCATGACTAATCTGTTGAGGAAAACTCCTATTGATTTGGAAGTTGACAAAACCTTCCTTATGCTTGTAAATTTGATACTTATTTCATACTATTTTATCCTAGGTATATGTATATGTTCTGGAAGCTCAGAAGAAAGTTTTTCAGACTTCACAAACTTATTCTTGTCTTATTGAAGACCCACATAATATAAGTTCTAAAACTCAGACGCAGAAATTATTTAGACGCAAAAGCTGAAATTTTTCAGAAGCAGACACAGAAATTATTCAGATGCAGAGGCAAACGTAGAAGCTAAAATTTTCAAAAGCAGACGCAGAAGCTGAAATTTTTCAGAAGTAGATGCATAAGCTAAAATTTTCAAAAGCAAACGCAGAAGCTGAAATTTTTCAGAAGCAGACGCAGAAGCTGAAATTTTTTCATATGCAGACACAAAACTCAGAACAAAAACAACAGCTAGTAATCTGGTATGGATTTCACAAAAGGAAACCTTTGATTGCTTCAATCTCAATCAAATTGATTGACAATCAAAGATTACGACAAGCATGCATTACAATGGATAAAGCTCTACTTATGGAAATCAAGATTCTGATTGTATGGGCGACCAGAATCAGCGGGATTTAGATTTTGTCAATCAACGGTTACTCAATCCATTTTACACAAATCTGTCCAAAGGTGAATATTGGAAGATAATCCTCTAAAGATTGTCCAACAGCTAGTTTGGTAGTAGAGGAGTATAAAAGGAGATCAACGAGGAGCAGTAGGTATTAAACAGATTCACGAATCAAGAAGTCCAAAGTCTGAGCATACTCCAATCATCCTTCTTGTCGTTCTGAGCCATAAATCAAGATCTTGAGGGTTACATTGTATGAGTGATTGTGTGAGATAGAGAGTCCTATTATACACGAGAGTACTATTACTCAGAATCCGTAAATTCCTCTTGATTACATAGTGAAGTCCAACCGGTAGGCTGTAAGCATGGGAGAGTGAACGTAGGCTTGTTATAAGCCGAACTACTATAAACTTATGTGTAGTTTTTCTATCCTTTATCTCCTTATTTACATTCTGCACAACAAGAGCACTGTCTATATAATCTGAATTTTATTTAGATTCATCTGTGTTATTTCATTTCCGCATAAATTGTTAAAATTTATTTAAGATCACATATTCACCCACCCTCTAGGTGATCCTTGCTAGCAACATCACAATCAAGAGGGGAAAGATTTCATTGCGGTGATGGGACAACCATGCTAGCCTGATTCGGTGCTCTTCATTGCGATAATGTTCCCAAGCACTGGCAACCGTATAAATGCCACTAGGAGCCAATGTCAATATAATTTGATAATCAAATTGCGTTTTTTGGTAATGTAGGTGCGAATGAACTTACCATCGTGGAGTCCTTGCAATTTGACTTTGCTACAATACAAGCCGCGACAAATGATTTCTCTCTGGAAAACAAGTTGGGTGAAGGTGGATTTGGTGAAGTTTTCAAGGTACTTATTACATATAGTTAGAAACAATCAAGAATGCTTTACATGTGAATTGAACATAATGGTGCTGAAAATGAAAGAAACACGTAACACTTTTTATGTTAGTTTTTAAGAAGTTGTGATAAGGAATTAAATGATAAATGCAAAACACTTTAGGGTAGCTTTCCTAATGGACAACAAATTGCGGTGAAGAGGCTATCTCAAACCTCAAGATAGGGTGACGAAGAATTCAAGAATGAAGTTCTATTAGTTGCGAAGCTTCAACACAGAAACCTTGTACGACTGCTCGGAGTTTGCTTGGAGGGAGACGAAAAGCTACTGGCCTACGAGTTTGTGCCAAATAAAAGCCTTGATTACTTCTTATTTGGTATGTTGCAGTTTCACCTTCTTATGTGCAGAATGTATAATTTGCTTGAAATCAAATCTTCGAGCTTTCACTAGCTGTGGAAGCCTTGAAATTAAGAGCTTTTCTATTCTTTAATCTGATTATAGTTTTTCGTTAAGCTACAATTTGATTGATGAGAGTAACTATATTCGCCTTGAGTTTTGGAATAGGTGCCACATGCCAGCACATAATGAGTTTTGGTGCAACGGTGCAGATCCCCAAAAAAGCGATCAATTGAATTGGTCATTACATTATAAAATAGTATTTGGGATCGCTCGAGGAATGCTCTATCTACACAAAGATTCTCATCTCTGGATCATCCACCGTGACCTAAAATGTAGCAATATCTTGTTAGACAATGAAACGAACACAAAGATTTCATATTTTGGCATGGCAAGGATTTTTTGAGTTGATCAAACTCAGGCCAGCACAAATAAAATCGTGGGGAATTTGTAAGTCTTAGGTTTTGAATAGATGACTTTGTTATTGGATACTGGACTTGCTCATTTGATCTATTTAAGGATGCTAATTGATCTGCATCTAAATATGCAATGCAATATACATATGGCTAATGTTTGGATTTGTATTGGTTACATGTCTCCAGAATATGCAATGCATGGTGAGTTCTCAGTGAAATCTGATGTTTATAGTTTCGGCATACTACTTCTAGAGATCATTTGTGGCAAGAAGAATAACTTCTACCACCAATTAGGGGGAGGGGGGTGAATATGTTGCAATTTAGGTAAGTTCCACTGTGCTACTACAGCAAATATATACGCCACGCTCTTTGTGATTTTGGTCAAGTGATATTTGATATTCCTTTGTAAGAACTTAGTCCTTTTTAGCCTGCAGAAACACTCATGAATATTATTCTGTTCCTTGGTCAGTTATGGTTTTTTGCAAGATTCAAATGTCTTACATGATGAATCGTTGAATTAATGCCACAATTTTGTGAAGATTTTCTGGAATTATTCTTGCAGGTGTGGAATCAATGGAGAGATGGCACGCCCTTGGAAGTGTTGGACCCCGCTATCGTGGATTCATATTCAAGAGGTGAAATGATTCGATGCCTGCACATTCGCTTACTATGCATTCAGGAAGATCCAGCTATTAGACCCACCATGGCCATTGTAGTTCTCATGCTCAGTAGCAATTACTTTAACCCGCCATCGCCTCAACATCCAGCCTTCTTCGTCCGGAGTAGGTCGCATGGACTGAGCATCCCAATGAGCAAGCTTAAATCTGACCAATTCACCAGCAGGACTATGCCTTCATTGACCAGTGATATATTGATTACTGAATTGCATGCCCGGTGAATGGTGCTGTGAGTGATATCTTTCTTCATGGATGGTCTCATGGTGAGGTTGCATGGCCTTCATTGGTGATTTTTTATGAATCATAAGCAAAAAACTATGTATTTGCAAAATATGTTGTTAATTGCTCAAAAGGGGTCGTGTGCATTTAAAAGAAGACTGTCCACATGTTATCCATCATAGTTATTATGATTGTTCTAGGATAGTGTCACTATTTGAGGCTAAATCATACGTGGATCCACTGTAATTAGGCGCATTTGTACATTATCGTCCTTCTATAAGGCTCAATACTACTCCTCTTGTCTAGACTAAAGATGTAGGTGCTCCATCTCTGATAGGCTTTCTCTAGGGCGTTGATAAACCCGGGTGGGATTTGCGGGCCCTTATTGCAAATGCAGATCTCATCTGGCCCATCTCTGATGGGCTTTCTCTGTGAGACCATTCAGTTAGCAGAATTGAAGCTCTCCCTTGTAGCCAGTTGTCTAACTCACCTCAATTTTTTTGGGCTGTCCTTTGTTCAGAAGCCTTTCTTTGTTGTTCGGAAATTGTATTTGAAGAAATGAAAGCAATCTGTTTGACCGAAAAAGAAAAATCTTTGTATTCTTTGACGATAGCATAGCTCGAGACAAACATTATCTATTTGCTTTGTGAATGCACTTTCTCTTGTGAAATCGGGAATAAATTTGTTAACTTCGGTCCGTGTTAGGAAAATTCTTCGAAAATATTATTATTTAACATATTCAATAATAAGAACTGTGTATGGATGGTTGGTGGAACTACAAGGATTAGCAATTAATGTGATTAATCATCAGAGTTTGGACGGACAAAATATTGGGTGAAATGTGAATATGCTTCGTCTTCTCGTATAAATGTGGATTTCAAGGAGCATATTCCGAAGCACCAAACAATTGTTCCACAACAGAGGCATGTCTTAACGTTCGAAAAAAGAAATTGGAAACCCTCAAATTTTTCTGACATTCACACGCATTGCGAGCAATTGAATATATTATCTTCACTTTACAACGAAGACTCCTCTCTCTCTCTCTCTCTCTCTCTCTCTCATTCCTTATTTGAATTTCAATTGTTTTTTTATTCGATTTGACCATATTTGTTGCCAAGTGGATGTAAGGTTTGACGCGCAGGAGAGCTAACATGAGACCGCGACATCCGCAAGACAGGAGTGCGTGAGAGAATAAGAGCAGCTCATCAAAGGTCCTTCTAGAAGGATTCGCGACATCTGCAAGAGACCGCGATGATCCCTGAATTTTCCAGGCTCGACGTAGTCGCCCGTTGCAGCCTCGTCATGCTCAGCTTACAGGTAACATCATATTCCCTCTCCTGCCCTATTCTCGGTATGATCCTAGGTCGAGTGCTACTGATGAAGCATGTATGAAACTCAGAATGTGGGTTGTTGTCGATGATCAATGATGTTTTTCGTGCATCCAAGTTTTTTTTTCAGATAAAACCTACTCCAGTTACTTGGCCAGTTTAATCCTTTTGTTGCACATAAGCCGTTTGATGAAATGTCACATAGACATGATTGTTGAATTGTTAAATATAATGATGTAAACAATATTTACATATTTGAGGAAAAATACGTAACACTGTTTGTTGTAATTTAAAAAAAATAATAACTTTGAAAAAGTAATAACAACAAATAAATAGGATGTGAAGTACAACTGATCGAGTTTCCTTAAAGCAATTAGTTCTGGCTAATGGTACTAAGCAACTCATGAATTATGCCTCCTAAGATACAATACCTTGAACCCGTTTGAATTAGCATTATGCAAACAGTACTCTGTTGAACAATTCTTAAAATCTGCACACTAAAAGAATATTGAAGTGAAAAGACGATAGGTGTTTCTGCTTCATGAATGAAGAAGATTTTGAATCAATTTATAGAGTTTGAAAGTTCATATACTTGAGATACATGGATTCAAGAGATACACAAATTACATCAATTCGTGAATTTTAGAGATACATGAATTAAATAGATTCATGAAATGAAGAGATACATGAATTCTCGAAATATGAATTCAATAAATTCACGCCTTCATGAGATACATGAATTCACGAGATTCATGAATTCAAGAGATACATGAATTAAATAAATGTATCTCATTTTGCTCACTTTTTTTTAATCCATTAACCCATAATGATAATAATCGCCACATTAATGGATCAACAAAATATTTTGACTCGAAGAATTTAAAATGTACCTATGGAAGTGCACTGCATCAATATAGATAGCTCTCACCTTGAATCTTCTTTAGTGAAAGCCTATCAGACAAACTTGACCAGTTAATGGACTAAGTCTTGAATCACCAGTTGTTGGTGTAAGCCTAGACAATAGACCTCACACAAAGGTATCTTCGAATTGAGATTGATTCTCGGTTGTGTTTATTCCTCGGCCATGAACCTCTCGGATTCATACATGCTTTTAAAAATCTAGCCTTTAAAGATTTTCATGGAGTCGGCTAGCTCCACGTATATAGGTGCATTCTTATGAAAGGTATCCTACCAGACATTACTAGGATGTTGAATTCCTAGCTATAGAAATCATTAAACACATAACATACCCTTAAAAAGCTATAGGAAGCACTATTGCATCATAGGATTGGGAGAAAATGCACACACTAGAGTTTTCAAAATTTGCATTGTCCTATTGAACCTAGTCCATAGGATCTCCAATCACTAGGTTAGGTTTCCACCTTGGAACCTTTTTATTGAATTAAGGCTTTTAACCCCATTATCCTTGATGCGCAGTTTATCTGATTTCTCAAACAAACTTTTTATCAGCAGATCCACAATGTCTTCCTTTGACTTCACAAAGTCCAAAAAAATTATTTCATACAAGAGCAATTGCCTTACGGTATTATATTTACGACGAATGTGTCTTGACTTACTATTACATATCACATTATATGCCCTTGCAATCGTTGATTAATTGTCATAGTGAATGCATATCGCAAGCATAGGTTTTGGCCACAATTGTAACGTCCTGAAATTCGCCCATTTCTAGGATTAATAAGATAGACGATTATTTCTCATTTCGTTTTAGTGAGTCTCGGCCGGAACTGATCATTCTCGGGATACTGACCATTAGGGAATGGCTAACTAGGAAAATGGTACGTGGACCCAAGAACTCGACCGTGAATTGAGTTCGATTTCGAGAAGTGACGAGGGAATATTTTGTGTCGATGTGGGCTGGCTCGAGAATGGTAACGGATTTGGTTTGACCGATGACATATGATCAGATAGCGGGTAATTCCGCACGATCGAGAATACGCATGACGAACGATCTCGAACTTATTCTGGACAACCACGACTTCTGGGACTAGCGATAATTCCTCGCATTCTTCGGGAAATCTGGACCGTCATGACTCAAGTAGCCCTAGGTCGATACACGTAACCCCTAAACAGCTGCCCGTTAGTGTTTCCACCTTGGAACCTTTTTATTGAATTAAGGCTTTTAACCCCATTCTGCTTGATTCACAGTCTATCTGATTTCTCAAACAAACTTTTTGTCAGCGAATCCGCAATGTTTTCCTTTGACTTCACAAAGTCCAGAAAAATTATTTCATACGAGAGCAAATGCCTTACGGTATTATATTTACAATGAATGTGTCTTGACTTACTGTTACATATCACATTCTATGCCCTTGCATTCGTTGATTAACTATCAAAGTGAATGCATATCGCAAGCATAAGTTTTGGCCACAACGGAACATTCTCCAATTACTATTGAACCCACTCTACTTTTTCAGCAGCTTTATTCAAAGCAACAAACTTTGATTCCATCATTAAGCGTACTACTAGAGTTTGCTTTGACGATTTCCATAAGACTACGGCACCTCCTAGTGTGAACACATATCCACTAGTTGATTTTGATTCATTGAAATTCGAAATCCAGTTGACATCACTATAATCCTCCGAAATAGCTGTTGCAAATAACCCAACACTCTCAAAAGAGCATTCAAATGCTCATGATCAGGATTAATTGTATACCAACTGAGTTTCTCTACTAAGTGCACAATATCCGATCTAGTGTAGTTCATGATGCTACCGATCACATGAGAGTGCTTTAGCTACTTGATATTGTTTTCAATATTCTTTCTTAAAGTTATATGTGAAAGAAAAGTATTATTCACATCTTTAATGTTGAACTCTTTAAACCTCTCAATTACCTTTTCAATGTAATGAGATTGTGTTAAACTTAAACCATCTAAATTCCTTAGAATTTTGATGTTGAGTATAACATCCCTAACACCTAATTCTTTCATCTCAAAGTTATTCTTGAGTACAATCTTGGTGATTTTGATAACCTTGGTGTTATCTCCATAAATTAGCAAGTCATCGACATATAGACAAATAAGTGCACATCCAACTCTCGTGAATTTTGTGTACACACATTTGTCACTATCCATTTTGGATTATCACAAGGTCAAGCTTCTCATGCCATTTTTTAGGAGCTTGTTAAGTGCATATAATGATTTAACAAGTCTATACACTGTGTTCTTGTCCTTTGACCTTGAATCCTTCATGTTGTTCCATATAAATCTCCTCGTCGAGACCACCATTGCAGTTTTCACATCCATTTGATATATCTGCATGCGCTGCTATTTTGAGCATACATGATGTATATGCAATCTACAGTATTAAGTCCCAACCAAGTTGTTTAGGAGGATGAATCACCACCTTGGCTAGTTAGCCCTACACTTCCAAAATTTGTTGGACGGTAACCTTCTTGGTTCAGTAGGACTCAGCCCATTGGCCATGCCGGTAGACATGGCCACGGTTCGGAATAGGCCGGTTCCGATTCGTAGCCATGTGTGAACCGGAACCGAAACCGGAACTGCCCCTAGCGGTTCTGGTTTCGATTCGTAATTTAAAATTTTGAAAAATAAATTATGAAATAAAAAAATTATGAATTATAAAATTATGAAATAATGAATTATTCAATATAAATTGTAATCAAAATGTAAATTGTAGGGGTGATCGGTTCCCGGTTCGGTTCCACTCGGAACCGAGAACCGAACTAGTAAGACCGGTCCCTTAATTTTAGAATTAGGAATTGGACCGGCAAATCATAGAACTGGGAACCGGACCATTGGTCGGGTCCTGTTCTAGGCGGTCCAATGGAATCCTTTACTCTTAACTAGCAAAGGATCATAGCCACAAAAGACATATAACTTTACATGCTCATGGCTTGACTTGAGTTTTATACACAACTCCTTTAATGGTCTTTTCATTCTCATTCGATGTGGGACTCTTGGCATTTGCATTAAAACAAGCCAAGAGTCTCACATTGAAGGTGTTCAAGGCAATCCGAGAGTTCCACATTGGATGGGAACGAAGAAGCATTAGAATCATTATGTATAAAACCCAAGCCAAACCTTGTAATTAGAGTTCAATACACCCAAGTCAAGCATTGTAATTAAATATCAATGCACTTACGATGCATGGTAATTAGAGTTCAAATTATTTTATAAAAAAAATTAAATAATGAATTATTTTTATAAAAATTTCATTATTATTTAAAAAAAAATAATTTGAAATCGACCTTGGAATTGCCAGTTCTAGCCTGGTTCCAAAATTGTTGGAATCAGAATTGGGTCCGCAGGGCATGGATCGGTTCCATTTTCGAACCAAGGGCCAAATAACGGGCCATCCCTGGGTTTGACTAGGCTTGCTTCGGCCGAATCGCCCGTGGCCATGTCTACATGGCGGGCCTGAAAGCACCCATTGTCATTCCATTGTCGAGAGTGAGAGGTTTTTTCCCTCGAGCCCTCCGCTCTACTGCACATGATGTCCAAGCCTTCGCCCTCGAGTCTTCCGCTCTAGTGCACACAAAGCCCAAGCGTTCGCCTAAACCACTTGAAACAACTCCCGGTTTGGAATGGGCGCACCAATAAAGAGCCACGACAAGCCTGGCCCATTGGATCCGAGCCCATGTCCCATCACCTTGTTGCCCCCACTAGGGTTACAAACTCGTGTGAACTAACTCCGCATCTGAATATTCTTTAGAGTTTTCTTAAACAATCCATCCAAAAACAAAACCATATGTCATTTTGCTTGTACTGTTATGACAAATAGTCCCGGGTATATTAGCTATTTGACTAGTACCCACACCACCATAGATGGTCTCGGCCCGAAGGCCCACAACATTTGTTGCCACAAAACCAAGCCCTAATGTCTTAACCTGTCCAACACCTTAAACCCATTTGAATTAGCACTATGTAATTATGATTTTTTCAAACACTTCTCAAAACCAGCACACTTAGAGGAATTTGAAGTGAATAGATGAGAGGCATTTCTGCTTCTTGAATGAAGAAGATTTCAAATCCATTTATAGAGTTTAAAAGTTCATGTATGGAAGAGATACACAAATTAAATCGATTCATGAATTCAAGAAATACATGAATTAAATAGATTCATGAATGCAAGAGATACATTAATTCTCGAGAGATATGATTCATGAATTCAAGAGATACATGAATTTATGAGATTTGTGATCCAAGAGATACGTGAATTAAATAAACATATCTCATTTTGCTTACTTTGGTTGATCTATAACCCATAATTACAACATAAATAGCTCCTAATTCTATGCGAGCCAAGGGTGTTTTGGTATAAACTACCCATTTTGCCAACGTTTGAGTACGGATTCAAGTATAATACCTTTGCACACCCCTTACTCGGTTGTGTCTTGCTTTGTGTTTTGACATGTTTCCATGACTATTGATGGTAATTGCCAGTGTGAGATGTCCAAAATGGTGTGTTAAATCTCAGCTCTAATGTTAACCTCCTCACTCATTTGCCACAGTTGTCTATCACATATCAATGTCTATCTACTGCTGTTGAATGTGGTCATGAATGTGATTTGTGAAATGAATAATAATGGATATGGTGGTCGAAGGGCGGCTGTTCGGTGCCCAAAAGTAGCTTATGGTGGCCGAGGGTGGTGGTTGATGTTTCAAGATGGTGTCATGCGGTGATGGTGTCATTTGGTGATGTCGTTGATCATCGGTTTCGACCGTCAGCGATAAGGGTACCTGGCAGTGAGTATGGGCGAGCAGTGGAGAAGCCGAAGTGAATCTTGGACCATCGACTAGAGTTGGGTTTAGATTTTCAAGCTAAAATTGATTTGCAATGGGTTGGGCTTATTCAATTTTGGCTTAGAAGGCTTGGGCTGGGGGTGTCTAAGCTGAGTTTAGTCCAGTGGAACTTGGGCTTGGTTTACTTCGGTGGCCCAAGCCCAACAGACCATTGCCATAATTGGACAGGGCTCGAGGGCCATTATGATTTTTAGATTTTTGGGTGAGACCCACATTCGTACCAGGTCCTCTGACCCGATCCGAGTCCTCATTTTTCATGAATAAAAATTAAGAAAAAATTCAAAAATTCAAGAAATTTTCGAAAATAAAAAAATGTTAGGAAATAGTTTAGAGTTTAGACTTTGATTAGTTTGTAGATTTTTAACATTAGTATTAGTTTGGAATTAGTCTAATCACACTTAGTGGATATCTAGCTTAGAGTTTTAGTAGACACTTTGATTTAGTTTCATCTTAGAAGATTGATCTTTTAGAAAGGAAATTGAACTCAGTTTGATTGTAGCTCATGGGATTTGCTGTCTTGGGGCATAACAACAAGGTGATGTATATTTTTTGCTCGACAAGTATGGAGTTTTCATTTCCACATATCTATTACAAGTTTTTTCAATACGTGAGTGTTTACTTTCCGAACTCTCAATACATTGATTGGTTTTTTCTTTTTAGCATGGTTAGGATAAGTCTTAGAATCATAACAAACATAAAAACATTGCACGGACACATTAGTTGACGAATAATCAAGTCTGGATACTGAAAGTGCATTAGTTAGATACCTAGTATAATCAAGTCCCCGACTCTAGATGTCTGCTTGCGTAGGAAGTGAGGTATACTCCCATACCTCATTTGGTTTCTAGCTAATCTTAATAGGCTAGTGGCGACCCATCGTGTAGAGTTCTGATAGGGTTAAATTGAATTTAAATAATAAAAAAAATCCCAATGTCGCGTGAGGTAAGGGTTTAGAAGAACCCGCACCAATTGAGGACCTTTGGTCCACTTTTGACCTCGTTCTTTCCCCCGTGGAAAAAAAAAAGAAAAAGAGGTGGCAAGATTAGTCAAGTACGTCAGTAGTACTGAATGAGTGAACGGATTCTAATTAAGGAGCGTTAAAAAATCCATGGATGTGCTAGATTGTATGGCCTTTATTCATACTCTTATCCTCTCCTGCCAAGCTATCACCAGTCAACTGGAAAACAAGACATCATGTGGGGAGTATTTATTTTAATGCACGATAAGGAACGGGATTTCATACTCTAATGACGGATGCTTCTAATGCAATTGGATTCTTTAGTCTTTTCAGGCATTAAAGATGGTGAAGCTTACGGTTTAAGTTAAAAAGCTCATGTACACAAGTTGATTTCAGCACAAGCAATTTAGTTATATCCAAAGTGATGAGCGGCTTAATAAATACCCACTCTATAAAAAAAAAAGTTCTTGCTAGACTTGCTTTTAAATGCACCCTCCGAAAAATCTACGCAAAAATCCCACCCGACCCGACCCGACCCGAACTGAACCGGATTTTTTTAGTACGGGTCCTATGCAATTTGGGTTGGAGAGAGCACAAATGCTTATGATACAGGTCGGGCCGGTTAGTAGTGGAAGCCGACCCAATCCAACCCATTGATATCCCTTGCTATTTCTCTTCGGAGACTTTCTTCAGGCTTCTTCTCTATTTATAGGAGAAAGGAAAGGAAACAAGAAAGGGCCGCATTGAATGATCTCATTAAATGGTAGCGCAGGTGCCCACTTTCAGCACCAACGATGCCTACCATAATGCATGCACAGGGCAATGTGCATGCATTGAAAAGAGACGAGCATGACTTCTGCTTTCCTCTTCTTTCCATCCAAGGACAGAAGAAGTCAATGAATGAAGAAAAATGAAGCCTACAATTTAGTACTTTAGCCTATTCTTCTTGCGGCTACTTTGAAGAAGCTTTCATGTATGGTCAAAGATGAAAGCAGCTTGTGGGTCCGTCATTAAACGCTGCACGTTGGCCATGAAAAGAACTGGATAATTCTTTCGTCAGACCACGGGGAAAATGTCAAATAAGAATATAAAATGAAACTCTCTTCTCAAATAAAAATTTAAAATGAATATTATATCAAATAAAGATTCGAAATGGCTATATTAATATCAAATAAGGTTCTTAGCTCGTCGGTCAGCTAAATATTTATCAACCGACGATCATGTGACATTTCCGGCAACTAGAGTATGGACATTTTTGTCAAAAAAAAAAATTAGGCATAAATTAAGAAACCCTAAAGCCAACAAAAACCCCAAATTAAAGTAAATGTTTCTTCCGTTCTTCTTCCCACTCCTTCAAGCACCCAAATTGTTCGTTGGTGGAGCACGATTTGAAACCAGAACAAGAAACCCCAAGCTTCTTTCTTCATTTCTTCACGTTTTTATTGGTGGAGCACCCAAATATTTCTTTCTTTTTTGTCTTCGTTATTTTTCAAAGCAAATGATTCTTCGTTTGTCCAAGAAAAAAGGGATTGCAGCTTGTTAAGGCAACATGTCGGCAAGGTGTGGACATGTGGTTGAATATCACCCGGATGGCAGTGAGGAAAGTGATGGTAGGAGAAATATTTTTTGTTTTATAGGGTTGTTTTTGCTTGTTATGTCGAATTTCTAAGCGAATGTCTCCTATGAGTTACGTCCACTGTGCATTTTTCTAACTGGATATACTATTGTTGTGGTCGTGTTAGAAATTAAATCAAATTTGTTGATACTTGTTTCCTTTTTTGAGCCTATTCGTATTTTCATATTTTGATTTTTTTGTGTTTTTAGGTACTAATTATAGTTTGAGCCCGAAAGAGGAAAGTTTCCTAAGTCAATTAGATTTTCTATTTTGAATAGGTTTCCTAATTGGAGTAGGTTTCCTAATTAGAATAGGTTTCCTAGAAAGAGATTTCCTATTTTGAATCAAACTATGGTCTATATATAGTCTATTTCTCTTGTAATTGATACATGCAATAGAAAGGCATGAATTGTGATCGTTTCACCTTCAAAAAAATTTCTTCCATCATATCAATATTGTTGCCACGTCTCTGACGCTCAACAAATTGGTATCAAAGGTTACGGTTCGTGATCATGGCTTCAACGAACAATCAGCTTCCTCTTCAATACCCTCGTCTTACCAAAGAAAATTATGGTAACGAGGCTGTTAGAATGAAAGCTCTACTCGGCGCCTACGGTATGTGGGAACTTGTTAACATTGGCTATGATGAGCCAGAGGATGAAGCCACGTTGAATCAAAACCAGAGGAATGCCTTGGAGAAGGTTCGAACGAAAGATCAATATGCCTTGTCGATCATCTATCAAGCGTTAGATGATTCCATGTTTGAAAAAGTTTCGAATGTCACTACTGCTAAGAGGCATGGGAGATTCTTCAAAACACATATCAAGGAGTTCAGAAAGTTCAAAAGATTCGCCTT
Source organism: Syzygium grande (assembly GCA_024733475.1). NCBI lineage: Eukaryota > Viridiplantae > Streptophyta > Magnoliopsida > Myrtales > Myrtaceae > Syzygium > Syzygium grande. Next base: position 2,313,740 of record JAMXDD010000001.1, read on the forward strand.
CAAACCTTGAGAGGCGAATTTGAGGTAATTCATATGAAAGAATCTGAATCGATTGCTGATTATTTCATGAGAATTTTGGTAATTGTTAATCAGATGAAAAGAAACGGAGAAGACGTTTCCGATGTTCGTGTTGTTGAGAAAATACTTCGGTCCTTAGACAAGAAGTATGATCATATTGCGGTTGCAATCAAAGAATCCAAAGACTTGGATGCCATGACGGTCGATGAACTTATGGGTTCATTACAAGCCCATGAAGAAAGGTTTAGAAAGAAAAAGATTGAACCGGTAGAGGAAGTTCTCCAAACGCAATTGACCATTCTAGATGACAAGGAGCAAAAAAGAGATCCCGTACAAAATTGCGGGACAAATCAAGATTGTGATCGAGGTCGTGGCCGAGGTCACTTTCAAGGAAGAGGTCGTGGACAAAGCAGAGGAGATCCTGTTCGAAGTGATGGAGGATACCAGTACCAAAGAGGTGTTCGTGGAAGAAGAAAGAACTCGACAAGCCAATGGTATGATAAATCTAAAATCCTATGTTATCATTGCAATAAACTTGGCCATTATGTTTCTAACTGCTGGAATAAAGAAAGTAGCAGAATAGAAGAAAAGGCGAACTTGGTGAATGATGCTGATCAAGTTTTCTTATTGGCATTCAAAGAATATGAAGAAAGTCAAAGCGACACGTGGTATTTGGATACCGGCACAAGCAATCACATGTGCGGGAGAAAGGAGCTGTTTGCTGAGTTAGATGAGACAATTAAAGAGAGTGTATCATTCGGTGATAACTCTAAAATTCTTGTTAAAGGGAAAGGTACAATTTTAATTCGCTTAAAGAATGGTGCACGTCAGTTTATTACCAATGTTTATTATGTTCCAAAAATATCAAGCAATATCTTGAGTTTGGGACAACTTTTGGAGAAATGTTATACTGTTCATATGAGAAATCTTAATCTTATGTTGAGAGATCGAAATAATAAACTGATTACAAATGTGAAGATGTCGAAGAACAAGATGTTTGTTCTTAATATAAAGAGTGAGATGTCTCGATGTCTAAAGACATACGTAGATGATCCTTCATGGTTGTAGCATTTGAGGTTCGACCATCTCAATTTTGGCGGACTCATTCGGCAATGATTGATGTTTTTAAGGTATCGATGGTAAAAGAATTTGAGATGACCAATAATGGTCTCATGCATTATTTCCTTGGTATCGAAGTGAAGCAAAGTGCCAATGGGATTTTTATTTCCCAAAAAGGATATTCAGAAAATACCCTTGAAAAATTCAACATGAAGAACTGTATGTCACTCAATACACCAATGGAGTGTAGAACTAAGCTTTCGAAGTTTGATGATGGTGCCGATGTTGATTCGACATATTATAGAAGCTTGATTGGGAGTTTGAGATACTTGACATGCGTGAGACCGGATATTATGTATAGTGTTGGAATTGTGAGTCGACACATGGAGAAGCCGAAATCATCTCATCTTAAAGCTGCAAAGAGAATACTTCGGTACATCAAAGGTACTATTTCTCATGGCTTACACTATTATTGCTCTGAATCTTTCAAACTTAGAGCTTATTTGGATAGTGATTATGGTGGAGATATCGACGATCGAAAAAGCACCACGGGATTTGTATTTTTCTTGTGCGACTCTGCTTTCACGTGGTCATCAAAGAAGCAATCAAGTGTTACTCTATCGACATGTGAAGCTGAATATATAGCTGCATCTTCATGCATTTGTCATGCAATATGGTTGAGAAGACTACTCAAAGATATTCTAATGGAGCAGAAGAAAGCAATGGAGATTTTTGTTGATAATGTTTCTACTATTGCTTTGGCGAAAAATCCAGTTTTTCATGAACGAAGTAAATATATCGATGTTCGATATCACTTCATTCGAGAATAGGTTAAAGAGAATGAAGTTGAAGTATTGCATGTGAAAACCGGAGATCAAGTAGCAGATATTTTTACTAAACCTATCAATATCGATGCTTTTCGAAAGTTCAAGAGCTTGCTTGGAAAGATCGATGGAAGAGAATTTCATTTAAGGGGGAGTGTTAGAAATTAAACCAAATTTGTTGATACTTGTTTTCTTTTTTGAGTCTATTCATATTTTCATATTTTGATTTTTTTGTGTTTTTAGGTACTAATTATAGTTTGAGCCCGAAAGAGAAAAGTTTCCTAAGTCAATTAGATTTCCTATTTTGAATAGGTTTCCTAATTAAATGGTTTCCTAATCGGAGTAGGTTTTTAATTAGAATAAGTTTCCTAGAAAGAGGTTTCCTATTTTGAATCAAACTATGGCATATATATAGTCTATTTCTCTTGTAATTGATACATGCAATAGAAATGCGTGAATTGCGATCGTTTCACTTTCAAAAAATTTCTTCCATTATATCAATATTGTTGCCGCGCCTCTGACGCTCAACAGGTCCTACGTGACGGTGGTATTGGTCCCCGTTTTGCAATTTTTTAATGCTCTCATTTTGTTTTTTCTTGGTGTACATTTTGTTGTTAACGGCCAAAAATCACTCCCTATGTTTTTTGCTTGGTGTATATTTTTTAAATGCTCTCCTTTTTATGGTTTTTGAGCTCTAGTACATTGATCAAAATCACTCACTATATCAATAAAAAGTGTTGGTTTTTTATGATTCTATTGCACTAGAAGCGGTCATTGACCATGCCAAGGATAAGGTCCGTCACTATAATAGTGGCACTTTTGTGCGCACACAAATCTGAATATTTATTATCAAACAATTAGCACAAAAAACATTTTAAGTCCATAATGCATAATATTTTGTGACAAACGGTATCCAATAAAAGTGTGTTATGTAGTCATTAGTGGAACTAGTTTTCTTTCATTAATCATAGTGTGGTACAGATTTGTTGCAATTTTTTACTATTTTTGTTTTGTTTTTTGCATGGAAATATATTGACATTAATTTTGCTTCCTTTTGCACTAGTTGAGGGATATGAAGAGGTGAATTATGATAAGGTTGTTGAGGGGATGAAGAAGATGGGTTTGCCTTTACTGATCTTGATGAATTATACATAAGAAATGTAAGGTGTGCTGACGGTGATGGTTCAATAAAGAGGGATGGGGAGAACATTAGTTTGTATATTGATGTTATAGCTGATAATACAAACTTCTTGAATATGAATAGTGAAAATGAGTATACATATCCCGAGTTCAATGTTGAGGTTGATATGGAAAAATCCTGTCTTCAAGTTGGGAATGTTTTTTAGTAATGCTGAGGAATTTAGAAAGGCCGTTAGGAACCATGCCATAAAAAATGGGAGAAAGGTGAGGTTTGTTAAGAACACACCTTAAGAAGTTGAGGGCGGTGTGTTCTGAGGGTTGTGATTGGCTTATATATGCTTTTAAAGTGCAAAGGGAGCATACTTTACAAGTCAAAACCTTTGATTCCATATATACATGTAATAAAACTCTACATGTTCCTCAAATAAGCACTAAATGGCTAGCAAACAAGTATAGTGATAGGTTGAGAAACAATCCTACATGGCCGGGTGCTTCAATGAAAAAAACAATGGAGTTTGAGAATATTTTGAAGTTGTCAAGCAAAATGGTTTACAGAGCTAAGGCAATGGCAATGACCATGATCCGGGAAATGAGGAGGACCAATTTGGGATACCTATGAGCTATTGTCAAGAACTTCTGGATGCCAATCCAGGATCTACATGTATAATCAAGATCGAGCAATGTCAAGACCAATTCAAATTTAGAGGAGTTTACATTTGTCTGGATGCATTATGGAGAGGCTTTCTAGAAGGATGTAGGCGTTTTATGGGGTTTGATGGTTGCCATTTGTCATCAGGCTATAAGGGTATACTTCTAGTAGCGATGGGCATGGATGGCAACAATTAAATGTTTCCCTTTGCATGGGTAGTTATTGGACAAGAAACATACAAAACATGACACTGATTTATTAGTTTGATTGTAGAAGACTTGGGGATTATGGATCCTTGAAAACTCAAAGTATTGGACTTTCTTGTATGACAAATAAATGGGATTGGTGCATGCACTAGAAAATTTAATGCCTGAAGTAGAACATAGATTTTGTTTAAGGCATCTTTATGAAAACTTCAAACTGCATCACAAAGGAGTAGAACTTAAAAAGTCTATTTGGAAGGCTACTATGGCAACCATGGTATTTGATTTTGACTTGGCAATGGAAGAGTTGAATGTAGTTGACACCAAAGCTTATGATTGGTTGTCCTAGAGGCCTCTAGTGCAATGGAGCAAGTCCTACTTTAGGACCAGCTCAAAATATGATATTTCTTTGAACAATTGGTGTGAAAACTTCAACAAAAGCATTATTGACGCTAGGGACAAGCCTATCATCACAATGCTTGAAGCTATAAGAGTGCAACTCATGGAGAGAATTCATAAGAGAAGGGATGGGATGGCAAAGTACACTAGTGTAATATGTCCTAATATCAAAAGATATTAGATCTTTAAAAACAGTTTTCAACATCATGGATTCCTACCTAGAATGGGGAGGATGAATTTGAACTTAGTGGGCCATATGGAGATAAGAGAATTGTTAATATTAGACATAGATCTTGTAGCTATAGAAGATGGGACATTAGTGGAATCCCTTGCTGTCATGCTGTGGTGGCTCTTATATACATGAGGGAAAAGCCTGAAAAATGGGTTCACGCAAGTTTCACTAAGGAAACATTCATGCAAACTTATAGCCATATTGTGCATGTTGTAGATTCTAAAAACACGTGGCCTACTAGAGAGTCATTACTTCTACCAAATGTGCCTAAGCAAGTTGGTAAAAATAAGAAACAAAGAACAAAGTCAATGAATGAAATAACTCAAAAATTTGAACACAAGAAAGAAGAAAGTTGTGCAAGAGCCTATGGGAACAAAGTTGAAGAGACATAATACTACAATCACTTGTGGGAAATGTGGCCGTTTAGGCCATAACAGGTATCATTGCAATAATTTATCAATAGCATCAGTGGCAACGGCAACAATAGCATCAGCATCTTCAGCCCATACATTAGCCTCATGTTCACAGAATGCTGTGGAAAGCACTTTATCGGCCCCATCATGGAATCACAAGTTGAGACAGTTGAACTGGTTGCTTTAATTTTTGGTAACATCTCAAGCTCGTTGTCATCTATGGGAAGGACAAAGATGCAGGTATCCATTTGCCCATGGAATAAAGGAACATTTTTATTATTATGGGCATTACATAAGATGCTTTTATTTAAAGGAAAAGATGCAACATCAAAATTCTTGGGAAATGTGGCCTAAAAATAGAGTCCCTCGTGATTTTTACCCAAGCCCATCAGTAACCCAGTCGAAAGGGCCTTAAAGAGAGACATTAGTTGTCTTCACAAAGTTTGGACACGAAATGAGATTAAAGTGAAAATCTGGAATGAATAGAACAACTTTGAGTGTGATGGAAGAATTTAGCTGTACATTTCCCAATTTTAGCGACGGAAGTGTCACTTCCATTTGGAAGACATACGGAGGTATGAGGGGAAGACTTGTTAATTTTGAAAAAGAAACGTTCATCATAGACTATATGGTTACTAGCACCTGAATCAATAATCCATGCCTTTTTTGAAATAGCGCTCATCAAACAATAGGAAATACTTGCATAACTGGCTGTTTTGTCCTGTATTCCCATCTGATTTAAAGCCCTCATAATTTGTTGAAACCTATTATTATTGATGGGGCTGGTCGACCTTGGCATGTACTGCGATGGAGATATCTCGTTCCTTTTTATCTGCCGGCTTCCCATGCAATTTCCAACAATCTTCTTTAGTGTGATAGGGACGTTTGCAATAATCACAAAATTTACCTTTTCCTTTGTTGGAATTGCCTTTGTTTGATGACGTCGCAGAATTTGGCCGCGAGATCCTTTCTAGGTAGGTGATGACGTGGCATGATGTGCGCCATTTGATTTGGGCGCGGTGAGTATTAAAGATAGACCATCTGATCTCGCTGAAGAACCTCCACCATTTGATCTCATGATGAAATCACGCCCGTTCATTTGATGTAAGAGTTGAGTGTATTCTAGGCCATCCGATCTAGCGAACAAATCATGGATGTTCGCTCGAAAAGAAGACATTCTATCTTCTTGATCCTTGAGAAACTCTATTAGGTTTCGCAAGCCTCCATTGCTGGACCTCGACAAGAGCGGTCGTTGCTTCGTCGAGGCCTTGGCCGCGAGAACAACGCGGTCTCCCACTTTACATACTCCGACGAGGTCAATCGTTGAGATTGCTCTTGAACCGCGAGTTGGTATATTCGCCCGAGCGAGGGGAAGGGTTCCATGGCCAAGATCTGGCTCCAAAACGGTAAGTACGATTCATTTAGAATAAGCAAAAATCATGTTACCTTTTCCCATTCTTTTATGGCTCAATATTGAGTTAATGTGGTCTCGGGTCCTTCCAATTTTTCCTCTGCCATTTCGAGTTCATTCCACAGTGCGGACAACCGGTTGGAAATGACAGAAATCAACAGATTTCCTTGTTTGAGGTCCGTTAGGGCTTGAGTTAATGATAAAATTTTAGCCCTATCAAGTTTCCTGTACATTTCTCGCAAATTTTCCCATATTCTCTTCGCGTGTTCAGTTGGAGGAAGTCCGGCGGTGACGTTTGGCGTGAGGCAGTTCCTTATCTAGGTCTACATGAGTTGATTGCATTTCCTCCATTGTCGTGCAAGTCGATCGTCGATCAAGATGGAATGGTGTTGTCAATAAAGCCTTCTTTGTCTTTGATCAACACTTGCCGGAGCTCGCGGGACCACGCAGAATAGTTTTCCAATCCCAAGAGCTGCTGGACGACGAGGCGGAGTTTGGGTCCATTAGCGGCGGACACATATAGGGGATTGCCGGGTTCTGGCCATCCGCCGGCGAGACCCCCAAACGGAAGAAAACCGGGTCCGTAGGTCAGGTAGGGATTTTCTCTGGCACTCCCCCACCGCCTCCGCCTTTCCCAAAAGCCCCACCAGTCGCTCCAAGCTCAAATCTCCCCCTCTCCCCCCCTCCCCCCACCAAGAAATGTCCCACCGGTCATGGATGCCGGATCTCGAGCCCCCTCCGCCTCCGCGTCAACCATGAGGGAAGCTTTTTGCTTTCCATTTCGGGTCAACCACCATGGTGTAAGTTTCGTCTCTCTCGTCCTTCCTAAGCATTTGCTAAAGAGAGGATAAAAATTAACTAGGGCTTTTTGGTTGAACGTATTGTCTCTTGAGAACCAAAGATTGTTTTTTTTCTTCTCATTTTCCTTTATAAACTTGGCAATGATGTAGAATTTTAGGTGGGCAGTTTGGTAAAATGGAAAAGGTGATTAATTTGCTTTGGAGCAACGATTTGTTTTGAGAACAAGGTTGTTTTCCTTTTGTTTTCCTTTATAAGCTTAAGCAATGATATCCGTAGGCGGTTTGTACTCAGTAAAATGGGAATTTAAGTGTCCATCTTGTTGCTAAGGCGAGAAGGATGGACCAAAACATAATGGAGTTTCTGCAACTTAATGAAACTATCTTCACTAGGCTCTGAAGCAGAAGATGGCTTTAAGGGAGCGGTCCTGCCTTTGGATGTCTGCATTGATTCAGGTGGAGCTTCCTTTAGCTTGCTTTGTATATGGACCCTTAGGTGAATTTGAACCCACCTATTGGGGACTTATTTGCTTATAACATACGGCGTAGGCGATTGGGCTAACTCCATTATATTGGGATCCCAATATCGTGACAAGTTGTTGAAAATCATATATTTTTCCTTTTTGATGGGTATATTCCTTGACATGGAGAATGGACTTACTAAGGATTTTTTTTTTTGCAATGTAGAAAGGATTTTCTTAACTGAGAGTGTATTCCAATTGGGTCGCTTCATTGTCATTCTAGTCTCATCACTAATTTTCCGAGGAAGAAATCTTGCTTCAACTTATTGTTTACTTTCTTTCCTGGGGTGGCGGAAGTACAAAAGAGGATTGACTTAATGCACTCCAATTGTGTTGCTTCATTGTGCCATAGATGTGAGCTAGTGATGAGGTTGCTTATCGTTTACTTTCTTGTGACAGCATGTGGCAAGTGGAAATCTTTTTTTCTCACATTGAGTTGTATTTAATCACTGTATTTAGATAACTGGAGTATGAAGCAATCCGATGTTAATGAGCTTTGCTCTTACTTATTTGATTGTCTTTGGAGAAAATGTTATTTTTTGCGCTTGGTGATGGAACTTTTGGCTTGTTTGCTGATTTATGAAGCTAATGGTGATGCAGTTACTGAAGCTGCGCTAAGGAAGGATGCAGCACCAGATTCTGCTTGATAGTTATGATTACTTTGGGGCATGATCATGTTATTTTGAAGGATGAGTTATTGATATCTAGACGCAATGAACTTTTGACATATACAGTTGCCCATTTAATATTCTTTGTTTTGTTTTATCTATGTGGCATTATTTGCAATTTTGAATGGGCATTAGGCCTACTATCCTTAGTTACATCTTTAATTTCTCTTGATTGAAGCGAGTTGCCGAGTCTTATTATGTTAATCCCGACTCTGAGAGTGTGCCCTTTCTCAGCCTGTATGGTCTCGTGGGAAGTTTAATACGAAGCAAGATGGTTCTTTGGAGGTGAAAATGTATCCTGTTTCCTCCAACATTTAGACTGTCCAATTTAAATCTTTTGAAAAATTAAGAGATAGACAATGACATGCACCTACCACCCGCCTGGGTGGCGCTGCTGGAGCACGCACTCTTCCTCTCGCAAAAGGTTGAGTGTTGAATCCCGAGCGCCGCAGGGTGACTTAACCGGTGGCACGTGTGTGGTGGCTAGCACGTGTCGCCCCCAGGGTTTACTCCCCGGCTATCGACCGTGCGGGGGTTCCCTGGGTTATAAAAAAAAAAAAAAAAAAGACAATGGCATGCACCATACTACTTACCTTACCAAAAAAAAGACAATGACATGCACCATGCAAGTCGCAATTTCCAATCTATTGAATGGGCTTAGACCTTTTTACTCAAAAGATAGAACAAGATCAAATTTGACCATTGCTAAGATCAAAACGTAAGCTATGGACTTATTGTACATAAACACAATCGGCATTTCTAAATTTTTCTAAGTGAAATTGGGTGGCGTCACTTGCTGGTGCTTCAAATAAAGATATACAAATGAAAAGAGACGGATCCTTTCCTTCCAAGAAATGCATCTTTGTTCTCAGGTTAGAACAAGAATAAGAAAATCATCAAGACCTGCAATTGCACCTCATCTTTTGCCAGTGAATTATTGTTGCATGCCAATAGGGGGTTGTAGGGGCGCTAAAATGATCATTTCATAGGCACCACTCATATTCATAACTCGGTTTAAGCTCTGGTATGGTTTTTACCCCTAAAAGTTGACTAGAAAGCTCCAAAAGGAAATTATGGCACTCCATGGAAGCAACCTTGCAATATCCTGATCTCCTTACAATAAGACGGAGCCACATCTTGGCTGTTTATCATCAAGCTTAGCAAGGTAAACAAATTTCAGTTCACAAGTATAACATAGACAAAGCCTTCTTCCTTCAATATATTAGCCTTCTCAATATCATGCACACACGCTATATTACATTCTCAATACCAAGTACAACGATAAAGACCGGTTGAAAGTTAATTCCACTTTCTCAATCAAGCATATTCATCTCCCCATAAATGCTTCAGAAGACCTATTCCGCAAAACTGATTGACAAGCTTCTCCTCCTCGGGAGTAAAAGGGCCACATTTTATGTTTGGACTGAGATTGTTCGTCCACCTTAGCTGGCAACTCTTGCCGCAACAAAGAAGACCTATCAAGTAGCAAAAGCAAAACGATCACCAGTATATGAAACAATATCAACATCTATAACAAGCCATCTACTGCAAAACTAACAATCTAACAGTGGAGAAAAGAAAAAAAAGGCAGACATCCAAAGGCAGGACCACTCCCTTAAAGCCATCTACTACTTCAGAGCCTAGTGAAGATAGTTTCATTAAGTTGTAGAAACTCCATTATATTTTGGTCCATCCTTCTCGCCTCAGCAACAAGATGGACACTTAAATTCCCATTTTACTAAGTACAAACCGCCTACGGATATCATTGCTTAAGCTCATAAAGGAAAACAACCTTGTTCTCAAAACAAACCGCTACTCCAGAGCAAATTAATCACCTTTTCCATTTTACCAAACTGCCTGCCTAAAATTCTACATCATTGCCAAGTTTATGAAGGAAAACAAGAAGAAAAAAAACAATCTTTGGTTCTTGAGAGATAATACGTTCAGCCAAAAAAGCCCTAGTTAATTTCTACCCTCTCTTCAGCAAATGCCAAGGAAGGACGTGACGCAGCATTCAGCGAATAATTCAAGCAAAACCTTGCTTAGAGAGAAAAATCTTGAAATTCAATAATGATGATAATAATGTTCTATCTTCAAAACAAACCCTAAACACCCTTTTATAGGGGTTAAACCTAATTACAATAGAAAACCTAATCATAATAGGAAAGTTACCTAATCTGAATTGAAAACATAATCATAATAGGAAAGTTACCTAATCTGAATTGAAAACATAATCATAATAGGAAAGTTACTTAATATGAATTGAAAACCTAATCACAATAGGAAAGTTAATAAGCATCAAATAACAAAATTACAAAAACGACCCTTAAAATTAACTCATGAAAAAAATACTAAAATAATAGAAAAAAGCCATCTAATTGCATCACTATTCCGCTTTCCGTTTGGACTAATGTTTGTCCAATCGGTCCAGAAACGCATCACTAATAAATTCCACATCATTCTCCTCCAATTGAAAAGAACTCGTCCTCGAGTTAAAATCAGGATCTGGATATAACAGCTCTGTGGACTCATGAAACGGTGACAAATCAACAACATTAAAAGTGTTGGATATGCTCATGTTATGTGAAAGGTCTATAACATAAGTATTATCGTTAATCTTCTTGCTGACAGTGTAAGGTTTATACTTCTTTGGCTGTAATTTACTGTAAGATTCAGCTGGTAATCGCTCTTTACGAAGAAAAACCTTGACTTGATCACCTACCACAAATACCTACTTCCACCTATGCTTATCTGCTCCGGCTTTATACTTCTTATTAGCTTCCTCTAGCTTCTATTTAACTTCATGATGCACTTCCACAATCTGTTTAGCTATATGATCTGCTGCTACACTTTTATCCGCTTACTTAGGCAACTATACCAAATCTAGAGTATACTGAGGCGCCTTTGTATAAACAATAGAAAAAGACGACTTGCCAATAGAACTATAAATTGCATTGTTATAAGCAAACTCTGCTTGTGATAAAGCAACATCCCATTGCTTCGGCTTATCTCCACAAATACTTCGAATTAAGTTTCCTAAAGTTCTATTAACCACATCTATTTGCCCATCAGTCTGTAAGTGAGTAGTGCTACTGAAATTCAAAGATGAATCAAACAGTTTCCATAAAGTCCGCCAAAAATGCCGCAAAAATTTGCTATCCCTATCTGAGTTAATAGACTTGGGCACACCATACAAACGAATCACTTCTTTAAAGAATAATCTGGCAATACTTACTGCATCAAAAGTTTTCTTACAAGGAATGAAGTGTGCCATCTTGGAAAATCTATCAACCACAATGAAAACAGAATCCACGCTTCTTTGTGTCCGTGGTAAACCAAGCACAAAATCCCTAGTAGTCTGGCAAACATAACACTTTTGTATGTACCTACTGACATCTCTACGCAATTAGAGCCAGTAAAATTGCTCTCGAACTGCAACAATAGTTTTATCACGACCCAGGTGTGCAGCTAATCCTTCATCATGTAAATCACGAATTACCTTCTCTCGTAATGATGTTCGAGGAAGGCAAAGCTGATTGCTACGTATCAAATAACCATCCTGCACATAAAATTCTTGCACAGGTTGATCAAAAGCACATGACTTCCAAATTTGCCCAAAGTCATCATCATCTGCATAGCAATCTTTCAGCTGCTCGAACCCCAAGATGTCTTAGCTTAATGTAATCAACAAGCCAGCTCTCCTACTCAATTATCTGCTACGACATTATGCACACCTGACTTGTGCTGTAATATGAAAGGAAATTTTTGCAAAAATTGACACCATCGCACATGCATATATTTGTTAATCCTCTTCTAACTATTTAAATACTTCAAAGCTTCATGATCAGAATAAAGGATGAATTCTTTCCCAATCAGATAATGCTCCCAGGTCTTCAAAGCCCTTACGACAGAATAAAATTCTTTGTCATAAGTGCTCCACTTCTGTCTTGCCTCGCTAAGATTTTCACTGAAATAGCAAATTGGTCTGCGCTCTTGAGATAAAACAGCTCATATACCCACTCCACTAGCATCACAGTCCACTTCAAACAGTTTATTAAAATCAAGTAAAGCAAGAACAGGTGCAATAGATAATTTTTCCTTTAAAGTAGCAAAACTATTCTTGGCTTCCTCTCCCCATAGAAATTTACTTTTCTTCATACATTCAGTAATTGGAACAGCAATAGTACTAAAATTCTTAATAAATCGCCGATAAAAAGTAGCCAACCCATGAAAACTCCAAACGTAAAAACCATTTTAGGAGTCGGCCACTCTCTGATTGCTCTTACCTTCTCCTTATCTACCTCTATTCCTTCAGCAGTAATAATAAATTCCAAGAATAACAATTTATTAGTTAAAAAACTACACTTCTTAAGATTAATATACATCTTATTAATCTGCAAAGCTGTCAACACCTCCCTTAAGTGCAAAAGATGATCATCTTCGGTCTTACTATAAATCAGGATATCATAAAAAAAAAACTACAACAAATTTGCCAATAAAAGATTTCAGAACCTGATTCATAAGCCTCATGAAAGTGCTTGGAGCATTGGAAAGTCCGAAAGGCATCACTAACTATTCGTACAATCCCTCCTTTGTTTTGAAAGTTATCTTCTACTAATCTTCGAGCCAAATTCGAATATGATGGTACCCATTCTTCAAATCCAGCTTCGAGAACCACTTAGTACCATGCAACCTATCTAGCATGTCATCTAATCTTGGAATTGGAAACTTGTAACCCACAGTTATTTTATTAATAGCCCTGCTATCTACACATATCCGCCAACTCCCATTTTTCTTATGAGTCAATAAGGCCGGAACAGCACACGGGCTCATGCTATTCTGAATGTGCTCTTTTCGCAACAACTCCTACATATTCTCTTTTCGAATCTCTCTTTCTTTTGGACTCATCTTGTAGTGTGATAAATTTGGCAGACTAGCACCAGGAATTAAGTCTATATAGTGCTAAATATCGCGTATAGGCGGCAACCCATTTGGAATCTCTTTAGGAATCAATTTGCTAAATTCTTTCAATAAAGACTTGACTGCTTCAGGTTGCTCCTCCACTTGTAATTCAGCCTCAATCTCAATTGCTTGTTTCACAACCAGCACATGAATCTGTCAGGTCTCCTTAACCTCAGCTTCAAATTTCCTCGTAATGGTAGGAAAATTATTTTCAGCAGCTTATTTACCTTTGTTCTTCAATGACAGTAATGTATACTTCACTCCATCCTTTATAAGATTGTACCGATTGCTTCTTCCTGAATGCTGAGTATCTACATCAAATTGCCATGGCCTCCAAAATAACACATGACATACATCGATGTCTATTACATCGCAATACAGCTCATCATGATATTTTCCAATGGAAAGTGAAATTTTGCATCGTTCAGTCACTTGAATATTTTTCGCTCCAGATTTAATCCATCCTAACATATAGGGATTAGGATGCTTCTCCACGGGAATTCCCAACTTCTTCACTGCCTCCTTCCCAATAATATTCTCTATGCTTCTACTATCAATAACCACGGCAAAAATCTTTCCTATAATGGTGCACCTGGTTCGGAATAACTGATGGCGTTGCGAATCATCTTCTTGTTTTGGGGCCATCATCATCCTACGCACTACACAGTTTACTTGCTCCTCTTCTTCATCTTCAAAATCATCATCCTCACCATCCGGCACACGGCAATATCCATCCTCCTCCTCTTCTCTCGCTACTACGTTTATGGTCTTTTTCTGAGGGAATTCATTAGATCGGTGCCCAGGCTGATTACGCCTGTAATACTTTATCGTGGCTGGTTCAGCATAAGGGTTAGGGTTCACAGTTCTCTGTACTTACGTTCCCTTATCCCTCGCATCATTCATAGGGCGCTTTTCTACCACCTTATCTTCTTGATTTCGCCCTACTTTAAAACGATTATTGAAACTGCTCTTCTCTGTCGAACTACTCGAACTGCTACCTCGATAATTTTCGTAGCCTCTTCTTCCCTTGTCTTGCCACATCAATTCTGCCTTCATCGCCATATTCTTGGCTTCAGTTAAATTTCGCAGAAACTGCACTAGAATTTTATCTCGAATGAAGGGTTTCAAACCATCGAGATATCTGGCCACCTACTGTCCCTCCGTCTCTGATAAATTATTCCGCTCCACCAATCTCATAAATTCAGCTGTATACTCATGCACAGTCTGATTGCCCTGCTGGCAATGTTGGTATTGCTGGAACATAATCTATTCATAATTGGGTGGAAGGAATTCCTGCTTCAATAGCCTCCTTATTCTAGTCCAAGTTCGAACTCTATCTTTTCCTTCTCGCTCCCTCTTATTTTGCAATATCTCCCACCATGCAGACATACCCCATTTAATCTACATGCCACTAATTGCACCCTTTTCTCACCAAGGGTCTTCATATAGTCGAAAAATCTATCTATAGCAGCAAGTCAATCCAGAAATTCTTCTATGCCTAGACTTCCATTAAAATAAGGAATATTGACTTTCAATTTAAAGTCGTTACTCTTATGATCGTCGTAACGTCGTCTTCCATCTCTTCTATTATACCCTCTTTGAAATCGTCCATAATGATGTCTACCGCCATAATTAGCACATTTTGCATCAAAATAATCGCTTTCTTATTCTTCCGAACTCTTTGAAAACAAAGGGTTATTTAATTTGCGGACAAGAATAGGCCTATTAATAGGATCACCACGAGCAAGATTTGCACCTGGCCTTCTATCGTTCTGCCGATTCCGGTTCACATCAACGCCGAGACCTTCGAATCGTTCTATTAACTCATCAAATCGTTCTTTGAAACGACGAAAACTTTGATCGAATCATTGATCCAAGCGTTCCATTAAACGCTGCTCCAAATGTTGCAACGCGTCCTCCCCAAGGGTTAGGGCTCCAGTCTCCTGAGCATCATCACGAAGACCACCGATAGTCGCCATAGGCTCTAACACCACCTGACGTAGCGTTCAGAGAATAATTCAAGCAAAATCTTGCTTAGAGAGAAAAATCTTGAAATTCAACAATGATGATAATAATGTTCTATCTTCAAAACAAACCCTAAACACCCTTTTATAGGGGTTAAACCTAATTACAATAGGAATCCTAATCATAATAGGAAAGTTATCTAATCTGAATTGAAAACCTAATCATAATAGGAAAGTTACCTAATATGAATTGAAAACCTAACCATAATAGGAAAGTTAATAAGCATCAAATAGCAAAATTATAAAAACAACCCTTAAAATTAACTCATAAAAAATACTAAAATAATAGAAAAAACCATCTAATTACATCACTGTTCTGCTTTCCGTTTGGACTTCTGTTTGTCCAATCGATCCAGAAACGCATCACTAATAAATTCTACATCAGGACGAGAGAGACGAAGCTTACACCATGGTGGTTGACCCGAAATGGAAAGCAAAAAGCTTCCCTCATGGTTGACACAGAGGCGGAGGGGGCTTGGGATCCGGCATCCATGACCGGCGGGACTTTTTTGGGGGGCGGGAGACGGGGAGATCTAAGCTTGGAGTGACCAGTGGGGCTTTTGGGAGAGGCAGAGACAATGGGGGAGTACTAGAGAGAGAGAGAGAGAGAGAGAGAGAGAGAGAGAGAGAGAGGGGCTCCGGAGGCGAAGACGGAAGTAGAGGGGGAGGGGGCTCGAGATCGGAGTGTTGGAGAAAGAGAGAGAGAGAGAGTCTCTTTGTTATCCTTTCACAATAGGTAGAGCCGAAAATTGAAAAGAGGAGAGAGAGGATTGAAGTGGGATTTTAATTTTGAGCGTTTATTGTTGTTTAATTGCTCAAGTCCCTTCGTGCCCGCAAAAAGAGACAAACGAAAGCTTTTTTAATTTTCCTATTTTCCAGCCAAGCCGATACGTGTCGGCCTTTGAATGGAACATGCACGCCACGTAGGACGATGACGTGGTTCTTAGTGAGCACTGAATATTTTCTCCTTTTTGACGGTGATGAGAAGCTGGTTTGTTGAAGTAGAGTGACTTTCCATTCAGTGTAATAACTGACGACGTCATAATGAGAAAAAGTTTGTGAGCACCTAGGAGTTCTTAAATGTGACTCATTTTAAGGACAAGATGAGTAGATACGATCCTCCATGGTAGGAGAGTGTCCTAGAAATATACTAAGACTCACCTATTAAATTCAAGGGATAAATGTACTAGAAATTTTAAAACTTATCACGAAAATGCAATTGAGTTCTAAAATTTTCAAAAAGTACAATCAAATACTAAAACTTGTCACGAAAGTATAATCGAGTCCTCAAACTTTGATAAAGTGCAATGAAGTTTTAAAACTTATCAAATTGATGCAATTAAATGCTTCAGTTAACATCATCAATTTATTTAATTAAAAAATGCTAGCGTGGCATTTTTAATTACTTTCTCTCTCCTAAGTGGCATTTTTTAATTTTTATTTTCTTCAAATATGATTTTCATTGGATTAAAATTTTAATAAAAAAGCTAAAATTTTATTTAAAAAACAAAACTGAAAAAATGGTAGGGCAGGGCAGGCGTCTCATTGGTGGGCGCCACCGCCGCCCATTGTCGGAGGAGTTGGCGGAGGTCACTGGCCTGGGAC
Source organism: Syzygium grande (assembly GCA_024733475.1). Taxonomy (NCBI): domain Eukaryota; kingdom Viridiplantae; phylum Streptophyta; class Magnoliopsida; order Myrtales; family Myrtaceae; genus Syzygium; species Syzygium grande. The sequence goes on from JAMXDD010000001.1 coordinate 2,330,665, forward strand.
AAGGCTAGTCGGGCCTCGCTAGACCTAGGCGAGGCGTCGTTGGCCTCGGGCGAGGGCACCTAGATCTGAGGGATGCTAACCCTCCCTTGGGGCCAGCGATCATTGCTCGCCATGGGCAAGGCGTCGCCAGCCTCGGGCGAGGGCTGGCAACCCTTGCTATGCCCGACGAGGCTCGCCCAGAACTGGGTCGAGGGCGCCCAGATCTGGGCGACGCTAGCCTTTGTCTAGGGTAGGTGAGCCTCGCCTGCCCTGGGTGAGGCTAACGACGCCTCGCCCAGGGCGAGCGATGGTCTCTGACCCCAAGGGAGGACCACCGTTGCCTAGATTTGGACGCCTTCACTCGAGGCCGATGACACCTTGCCCGGTGCTGGCGAGGGCCGGCCAGCCTCACCCAGGGCTAGCGACCACCACAGGCTCCTTCAGCAATGGGCGTCGGCGACAACGCCTATAGGCAAGGCTCGACCCTACCTTGCCATTTTCGTCTTTCTTTTCACTTTTTTTAAATAAAATTTTAGCTTTTTATTAAATTTTTTAGTCTAATGAAAATCAAATTTGAAGAAAAAAATAATAATAAATGCCACATAGGAGAGAGAAAGTAATTAAAAATGCCACATTAGCATTTTTCATTAAATAAATTGATAGTATTAATTGAAGGACTTAATTACATCAATTTGATAAGTTTTAGGACTTGATTGTATTTTGTAAAAGTTTTAAAACTCGATTACACTTTCATGACAAATTTTAGGATTTGATTGTATTTTTTGAAAGTTTTAGAACTCAATTATACTTTCGCAACAAGTTTTAAGACTTTTGCAGCACTTATACCTAAATGCAATAATGTGCAAATCTATGTTTGCTTAAATGAGCAAATTAATTTAGTTAACCATTTACAAAATGTACCACATCACTTAACAAGCCAACTTAGCAAGCAACTTTCAGTACTCCTAACATTGCTAGTAGCACATGTCGAAGAGTATGTTTAATTCTGTCGGACACGTTCTAATTCTCATTAAGCATTGATTGGATACGTTTTGGGGTTTCTATTGGGCCTTTTTCGACAATCCGTTCTCTTGCTTTTGTTATTTCTTGACCGTTGAAATGTCATCATTGATCCCTCTACTTATATTTTGAAATCAAAACCGCCCCTCTTCTTCTTTTTTGTGGTTCAAAACCGTCCTGGTACTTGAATCCCCTTCTTTTTAGGGTTCAAAACATGTCTACTTTTGGCCGGTCAAGATCCTTAATTTGTTTTGTTCAATATGAGATGCAATCCTCTTTTCGCAGAAAAAGAGCTTACAGACTTTCGAGAGATCTTCTCCGTTGCATTTTTTTGTGATGTGCACCTTAGACATGTTTCCGAGTTTATACTTGTGATAATCTGTTTACACTATGTCAAAACTAGTAGACTCAGTTTGGACATTATTTTTGCGTTGGGTTCGCTTGTTTTTTTAGTACCCATCACCTCCTGATAGTTGCCGCCTTTGCGGCCTACCACCGACGTCCAGCGAGGTTCATTCTGACAGCTTTTGATCTTTCTCATCTCTGGTACTAACCCTAGTAGCTTGGTGGCGTAAGCTTATCTGTCGCATCTCGTCGCTCGTCGAAATCACCGAAGCTTGAGCCGCCATGGTCGCTGCCGGGGGAGTGGCAAGCCAAAGTCTTGTGCTGGGATTCCTCGACAACATGGTCATGGACCTTATGGCTTTTTGGGCCATCCTATCTCTGTACCTAAGTTAAATAATGAATTCAGCAAATAATTCACCATGTGTATGATAAACTGTCAAGTTTTTACAACCGGCCCACAATATATAACCCGAAAATTTCTCACAACCTTTTTCTAGAAAACCTTAATTTGACCAGAGCTTTATAAACACCATTCACATTGAAAGATCAACTTCGATTATTGTTGCTTGTCCGGTCGGTCCATCTTTTGATCTTATCTTCCCCAGAAATACATACACGCACATGCAAAAGGCGAGTGTGGACCATCATCCTCCTGGCAAATTAGGTTCTCACTTAGGTTTTCAGTAATCATTTGTCATTATCTTATAAAACTTTAGGTAGATTTCATTTAATAATTAGTGTATTAGAGATGTCTTTTACATAGCTATCTATATAAGTTTCTACATTTAACAAATATTTTCCTTTCATTCTAAGTACAGAGATTAAATCCAATAATGTTAGGATTTTTCAATACAAAACTCACTGATCTCATCATAAATAACTAATCATTTATGGATTTATCGACAAATAACCTAGGTCACGAGATAATAATGGGGCTTATGTATCTATTTATCTATCATGTCATGGAAAAGAAGGGTTCCGATTTTTTATTAGACCCAAAACAACTATCTACATATTGCACTTTAATTATGCCAGTGCAGATTAGATATATTATCAAATAAAAAACTTGTATATGAAGGAGAGGGACGAAAATACCAAATTACTAACAAAATTAGTAGTTAAATAGTCAAATACCCAACAACTCAATAAAATATTTAAGTGGATTGAAGTCGTCGTTTGCAAATCAATTCTAAATAATTTGATGTAGTAATTTCTAATGACATGGAACTCAATGTAGACTTCAAGCATCCTTATCTAGGTTGATGGAAAACTTATGTAAATTGACTATGATATTTGTAAGTAGCATGGGAATGTCTTCCATATCTCTCTCTTTCCAACATTCAATTACGTCTACATCCTTATCCTTGACTTGTCTTTCCAGGTCTTCGCCTGAGGTTGAGGACGAAACAGTCCAAACTCACTCAACATCATTAAGCTTCTTGAGAAATCACGGCAACGTTACTAGAATCGGGTTGAATTCAATCCACGTGCGAGCCGGATGACCATTAATGTCGACGCTCATGTGAACAAGATTATTACGTTAATTTAGTATTGTATATTAAAATCAATCCAGACGGTTGGATCTGATGGCTCTCTTGTGAGCTCACCTCAACCATTGCACATTGAGCCTAATATATAGATTTTTTATGTAATAATTTCTTCGCTAGACTTCTAGAATGGCGATGGAGGTAGGAATAAATGGACACGCCCACCGAGGAGGTAATAGTGTCTCTAGATAATGTACGTGGATTTAAATCTAACTTGTAAGAGATGCCTTTCGAAGAAATGATACAATTTAATGTCGGAAGCTACAACATTAAACATGTTTGATTAAGAACACTCAATTTTAGGCCAGTATATGATGGATAAAAGAGAGCAATATCTCGAGCGAATTAGGTTATTGAGTTACGCAATGATCTAGAAAAAGAAATCGATTGCATTATATCTCCCAAACAAATTGACGTGACTCGAGCAGAATGTCGGGTTCAATCTTCCTTAGGCCGATCGACGGTCCTATTGAATTGTAGTGATCAACATTAATATTTCGAAAGTATTACTATTATTACCGTAGCTTTCATGGCAAAATTCAAAGCTATAAGCGCCACCAAAGTCACTTTTGTTCCCATCTCTCCCTCTCTTTCTCTCTAGAATGACATCACTGGGATACATACTTTGACTTTTCCTTTCCAATCTCCACATTGGAGCCAAAGAAGAACGCAACTCACCCAATTGGCTTTGGTCATGGACCAAAATGCTGCCTTCCATCCTCATCGTCCATCTCACTCCTCTGTCCTCCTGAACATCGACGGCCCAGGCTAACCCCAACTCCTGTCGCTTTAAACGAGTTAACATCATGGCATGGACTTTAATGTTCTTTTGACATTAAGGGAAATCTCACACCGGTTTGCCTTGACTTGGTCAAAAGAATCGATTTTGGACCCAACTAAAATTAAGATATGAATTTTTATATGCCTTAGAACTATAAAATATGATGACGTGGAAGAAAGTTTCAAATTTGTAGATGTTCACGACTCGGTCCTCGAATTTCAATTTGCAATGTTACCCCTGTTAATGTTGATGTCTTGTATTATGTTATCCAAGAGATTATAAGACGATTCCGAAAGGTTTCCTAACGACTAAATAGCACGAGGGTCCCGCTCCCCCGGTGAGCGGGCGGGGGTCCGAGGGGGCCGCCCCGGCAGGGGTCGCGGGGGCAGCCCCCCCAAGCCGCCAGAGGCGTTTTATGTTTAGTCGTGGAAGGATTTATATGGGAAAGCTAAATATTTTAGGCTATGTGGGGAATTTTGTAATTTATCCCATATAGGGTTTCGCTATATATATTTATGGCAAAACAGGTCTCTAGAATAGAGGCAGGGGGTAAGAAAGAGTGACTGTACACTTTTCTACGCTATTAGTGAAACGGATCTCTTCTCCCCGTGGACGTAGGTAGATGGAACATCTCCCCTGCTGAACCACATAAATTCTTGTATTGTGCAAATTTTCATTACTTTCTCGCATCGTTGATAGGATTGAATTTAGACATTCTTCGCCTCTTGCATTGAATTTTTCCAACAGGAAAAATTGATGTCTCACCTTCCAAGCTTTTGATGGTGCTGCTGAACCTAATCTTGATTGCGTTTTTCCTTGTAAGAAAGGGCGCGATCATAAAATTGCTTTGATTTCGCTTTGCTGAACCTAGTTTGATAATCATCTATATGACATATTATCTGCCATTTGCATGATATCTGAGAAAATTATTGTGTAGGCTTAGTTTGAGGGGTTAAATTAATCATGTCACGTAATAATAAACAATAAAACGAGTCCTCCATGAAAAAAAAACAAAAGTTCTCACCACATGCCATTAATAGAAGGGAAAAAGCCACAAAAAACTTCAAACTATGCCTATTATGATAATTCTTAAATTTTTTTTTGTGACATCAAAAACTTACACTATGATGAACATAACACATTCAACTTAAAACATTTTCTTATGACCCAAAAAACCTCCAAACTTGTACTTATACGACACATTTCCCCTCTGTTAATATTGCTTTAGATGATTTTTCAACTAAAACAACGTTATTTTATTTCACTTAAGTGGGTACCATATTAGCACTGTTTACTTTTTGATGTCCATGTAGCTAGATTTTTAACAGTTCTCATTGACAGAACTTTGATGAAAGGTAAATGTATTGCACAAATACAAATTTTGGATTTCTTGTGTCACAGAAAAAAAATTTAGAATAGATGTGTCGTAATTAGCATAATTAAATATTTTTTTTTATAACTTTTGCCTTTAATAGAATCACCGTGTATATTGCAATAATTATTTTATGATATTTTTAGCAATGCATTTATGGTAAACAAAATTTGTGATATGACATGGTCCAAGTGATTAGCTTAATGCTGTAATGATTCCACTTAACCAGCACCTAGCTTGCATTTATAACCACTGGATCCCACCATTTGAAACATCAATGAACAAGATAAAAATTGATGACGTGGTAAGCAAGATATTTTGACTTTAATGTTCTTTGACGCCGGTTTGTCTTGACTTGGTCAAAAGATTGACGTGGAAGAAAGTTCCAAATTTGTAGATGTTCACGACTCGGTCCTCGAGTTTCAATTTGCAATGTTGTGCCTCGCATTGAATGTTTCCAGCAAGAAAAATTGGGGTCTCCCCTTCCAAGCTTTCAATAGTGCTGCTGTTCCCAATGTTGATTGCGTTTTTCCTTATAAAAGAGGACGTGATCATAAAATTGCTCAAATTTCGCTTTGGTGACCCCGGTCTGATAAGCATCTGTATGATATTATCCGCCGTTTGCATGATACCTGAGAAAATTATTGCGTAGGCTTAGTCTGATGGATTAAATTAATCACGTCACGTAATAAGAAACAATGAAACAATGAGTCCTCCATGAAAAGAGCAAAAGTTCTCACCACATGCCGTTAATAGAAGGGAAAAAACTATAAAAAGCTTCGAACTATGCCTAATATGACACATCTATTCTGAACATTATTTTGTGATATCAAAAACCCCTTATTGTGCCTAAGATTTTTATTGTAACATAAAAACCCTAAATTTGTATATATGTGATATATTTTCCCTCCATCAAGGTTATTTTAGATGATTTTTCAGACAAAATAACATCATTTTATTTCACTCAAGTTACGTGGGCACCATATCGATACTATTTGCTTTGTGACGACCATGTAGCCAGATTTTTAATAATTCTCATTAACAGAACTTTGACAGAGGGTAAATGTGTTACACAGGTACAAGTTTAGAATATTTTGTCATAGAAAAAGTTTAGAGTAAATGTGTCACGGTTAGCATAATTGAGGATTTTTGATAACTTTTGTCCTTAATAAAATGATCCTGTATATTGCAATAATTTCCATGATATTTTTAGCAATGCGGTTATGGTAAACAAAATTTGCGATATGACAACGTCCAAGTGATTAGCTTAATGCTATAACGATTCCACTTAACCAGCACCAAGCTTGCATTTATAGCCACTGGCTCCCACCATTTGAAACATCAATCAACAAGATAAGATAGTGGAAATCCAAAGAGTATAAACATTCTTCTTATTGCAATTATTTATCAGATACGACGGTAAAATTATTTATCCACGTGAACTTGCCACGTCACCATATTACATCACAATGTGTCATCCACATTAACAAATTTAACCGTAGAATTTGAAAAAAGTTAACAGAGGATAAATTTATCAAGAATATACCAGTTTAGAGTTTTTAGTAATTAAAAAATTAATTTAAAATAAATTTATCACAAATATATAAATTTGAAGTTATTATAGAACTAGCCCAAAAATAAGAGAGGTTGTGATGATTCGCATGGGCACAAGAAAATGAAACTGGGCAGTCGCCGACAACCAGTTGTATCTTGGCTGGGCAGCTAGAATTGGTTGTAGCCATGGCAGGATTCCTAATAAAAAACTAATTTTGTTACTAATAAAAAATCCATACTAGTAATCTTATGATAAATTTACCCTCTATTATCAGATTAGTTTGGGGTTTTTTGGTGTTATTTACCCTATGGATTTTCACGTTGACTTGCCACGTTACCATACCATATTATTATGTGTTATCCACATTAGCAAATTTAAAAATAAAATTTGAAGGAAGTTAATAGAGAGTAAATTTGTCAAGAGTGTATCAGTTTAGAGTTTTTGGTGGTCAAAAAATTAGTTTTGGATAAATTTATCATAAGTGTACAAATTTAAAGTTATCTTGATGTTAACCCAGAAATAAAAAAGGCTATGATGATTCGCATGGGTACAAGAAAATGAAACCGGACAATCACCGATAACCAGCCGTATCTTGGCGGGGCTGCTAGAACTGGTCGCAGCCATGGCAGGATTCCTTTCGACCTTCCAACCACTTTTGTCCGATATCATATCTATGAGAAAAAGGGCGCCTGAGGGGCTCCGTCCGTAGGACCCATCCGTGCCACGTGCCGCCACGTGGCGGTCGCTGAATCGTGCGGGAATGTCTAATATTTTATTTACTCCCCGCCTCCGTTCTTTCTCGTCAATCACTGGCTTTATGGCGAAGAAAGGGAAAGATTCAATGACTTTTTTTCTTCCTTCGTCAAAAGGACGATTCAATGACTTCACTAGTCTGAAAATTCAACCCGCCACAACCCCCACCCCAAAATAGAAGATGGGGCGAGACAGATTTCGACGAAGCAAACTTGTGCAGGAGCTACTGAAGCTATATGTCCACGTTAATCAAAGAAACACCCCAGACACCCCAAAGAAACATAAAAAAAGAAAAGGCAAAGAAAAGATGGATCCTCAAAATCTCCCTCTCTTGCTTCTTCTCACCTTTGTTTCGACCGTTAACGGCCAAGTTACTTCCCAGCGCCCTTCTGTGGTTCGACCGGCAACTTCACCGCCAACAGCACCTACAAGACCATCCTCACCACCCTCCTCTCCTCCATCTCCACCACCAACGCCTTGTCCCTCGCCTACGGCTTCTTCAATGCCTCTGTTGCCGTCTGTGGCGCCTCCCAAACCCTCTACGTCATCCACTCCTGTGGTGGTGACCTCACCAGTGAGGACTGCTGCTCCTGCCTCAATGCCTCGGCCTCTGACATCCAATAGAAATGTGGAGCTCAAGAGGCGCAACAAGAAAAACAGCTTAAGGTGACATATGTTTAGAGAATGAGCCTAGTCTGGATTAGGGGTGGTGGGTTTCCGATCCGGTCCAAAGAAATCGGTCATTTGAGATTTAATTCACATTTTATTAAATTTATCGAAAAAATGAAAAATAAATAAATAAATATATATGTAATTAGTCCGGTTTGGTCCGATTCCTCCTTAGAATCGAGAACCGGACTACCTTGGCTCCACTTTTAAGAATTGAAAATCAAACCGACACTCTTGGGAACTTGACTAAACTGGTCTTATTCAAGTGATTCCCATTTTGGGTAATCCGCTTTGCACACTCTTAATCGGAATAAAGAAAAAACTTATCAATGGATTTTCTCTCTCTATTTTGCTCTTTGCCGGAAATTTTCCACGGATTCAAATTGGTTGTTTCCTCAATGAATATTCACATCAAATATCTCATTTTGTCAATATCATATATTTTATTTTTCGCATGTCCAAATTTTTATAAACTCAAAAAGGAGTTAAAACGCGTTAATTAGAAAAGAGTGCGCAAAATCAAGAATCGCCAAAATTCGGCTATTTACGAAGTCGCCCCTAAAGCAAAATCCCACATTGATCCCCCATGTTCATCCATCGT
>JAMXDD010000001.1:2339386-2410209 GCA_024733475.1 Syzygium grande
TTTAGATTGGGTGTGAATTTGGACTAGTAGATCTCCCTTGTAGTGTGTTTTAGTTATTATCTTTTGACCCTTTTTCTTAATTTATAATTAGAGTTTTTCGTGGCCGTTAGATCGTTTTTGGATTTGAACGAGGATCATCGGATCGCACTCAAGTGCGTTGGACTTTTTCTCTCTTCTTTCTCTCTCTCATCCTCCTCTTTCCTCGCCGAGCAGCCCCACGTTGCTGCTTCTGTTTTGCTTGCTGACCACGGTGACTTCCTGACCAAGCCCACGTTATTGCTGACTTTTCCCCCCACCAACTCCTCTCTCTCTTTGTTTTTTTCTTCTTTTCCTTCTTGGCCTCGTGTCTTTTGCTTCTTTCTTCTTCACTTCTGTTCCTGGTTCTGCTTCATCCTCGGCTTCTCCATTTCATCCCGCCAGACCAGTCCCTTGTTCAGCCTTGTTCCAACTAGCAGCCGCCGTCTAGGTCAACAGAAACTGCTGCTCACCGTTGGAGACCGCTGCTGCTCACTGCACCACCATTTCTTTCAATTATTGCTCAGTTTTCTTGGGTTTTTTCCAGGTAAGTGGCTTCCTAACTCTTGCTTAGGTTAAGGGGTGACTAATGGACATGTTTAGGGGTGGATTAGGGCTGTGAATAGTTGGTTTAGTGGTTATATAAGCTTGATTTGCTTAATGGTGCAAGTTTAATGATTCTCAGATTTCTGGTTGTTATTGTACCTCTGGGTATTGTTATTTTTTTGATAATCATTGTGGGCCAAATTTGAGAAAGTGTTCTTCATGAAATTTGTTCCCAACATCTTTAAGTATAACATACTTTAAATTTAGAATTTTTGGAAGTTGTTTGGGGCCATTCGGAAGTTGGTTTTCAGACCATCACAAAACTGCCCGATTTACTGTTTACTCGACCTTCAAGTTTGTTCGAATTTTTGTAAATTTTTCTAGATCTATTTTCAAAATACTTCATTCACAAAAATTGTTAGGAACATTTGTGGCTATAACATATAAAAATTTCAAGGTTTTCCAAAGTGATTTGGGTATTAGATGAGATGCATTTTGATGGTCAGGCGGCCTGACCAAACGGGTTGAATTTTGTCTGACTTCAAGAGTCACAACGAGATATTTACGGTTGGAATTAAGTTTCAAGTTCTACACGGAAAATGTTTATCAATATGATTTATGCACCATATCTAAATTTCAGAATTTTTAGAGCTTATTTACTAGCACAACTGCCCAATTTGGACCTAATTTTGTATATTCTCGATTTTTCTCTCTCTCAAGAATTATTCAATATTATCCTGGCATTTGTGGATGAATTTGATGTTTGAATGTGGCTGACTTGAATGTCGGATGGGTGGGCTTATTTAGTGAACTCGTGGTTAGAATTTGATTAGTATGACGTGTGAGAATGATAAATTGAACTGTGTGGCACGTGTACCTGAAAGTTAACGGACTTGAGACGTGTTGACGGTGGTCTGTAGAATGAAAGTTGACAGACTTAGGACTTGTTGACGGCGGTCCGTGTGAAAGTATGAATGGCCGATATGCCAAATGGATGTAGGCTTGAGACGTGTTGACGGTAGCCCATTAAAGGTGTGTTGGACCGGAACGTGTTTACGTTGGTCATTGGAATTGAGCCCTGATTAATCAGAGGGCTACGGACTTGGGACGTGTTGACGGCGGTTCATATGAAAGCATGAATGGCCGATATGCTAAATGGATGTGGGTTTGAGACGTGTTGACGGTGGCCCGTTAAAGGTGTGTTGGACCGGAACATGTTTACGTCGGTCATTGGAATTGAGCCCGGATTGATCTGAGGTTTACGGACTTGGGACGTGTTGACAGCGGTCCGTGTGAAAGCATGAATGGCCGGTGTGCCAAATGGACTTGAGGCGCAGTGGCGCGGGTTGTGAGATGGTTGGTTGGGTACATGTATGAAATGTGATTGGTTGGATTGGCTTTAAGTACGTGTGGATGTTTGATCGAATTGATTGATGGTACGTGTGGATGTTGGTTGGATTGGTTGGGTGTGAGTATGGATGGCGCTTGGATGAATGTGTTATATATTATCGGGATATTATTTCATTATCATGATTTGACTAATGTGCAGTGTGGGCATGTGATTGGATTATATATATTATCGGTTAGATTGCATGTTAAAACTTGTCTGGGTACGCATTGGCCTACATGGGGTTTAAGGTGTTGCTTATTGAGACCCTGTTCTCACGGTTATTATATAACCATTTCAGATCTGCGACCGCGAGTGATTGGAGCCGCTGCAAGGGTATCTCGGAGATTGAGAACAGATTAAGTACCCTGTGCTTTGGAGTTTTTTTGTAGAAGAGTTAAGTTTATGAACCACTATCCCTTTTTGATGAACGTGGTTCTATTGTTATGGCCTAACTTGGGAATTGTCTTTTCGCGAATGTTGTATGTATTTGCCAAGCGTATGGATTGTAAGTACTGATTGTCCTATTGCTACCCCTTCGTCATTATTATTTGTCTGGGTTTCATTTTGTTTCCGTGCATGCCTAATCTCTAATGTTTGGGTTGGGTCGGCGACATGCCTAGGACGTCGCATTCAATGTTTGACCATCGAGGGGTGTCGCGAGCTCGTTAGGGTTCAGGGCGTGACAACTGGTTTGGTCAACAATCGGGTTGGGTCAAAATTCAAGTCGGGTCAATGATCGGGTCTGGTCAGGATCCAAGTCACATCAATGACCGGGTTGAGTCAAGATCCGGGTCAACTAGATCAATGCCCTCGCTGACGTCATGTTAACGTCAGCCTGCAATTACCGACGAAAAAATGCATTGGTTTAGCACAGCCACGTGTGAGGGCCCGTGCGGCCTCATCCGATGACGTGCCGCCGGTAAATCTTCTCGTCTTGACAAGTCGATTCCGAATATGTAATAAAATTTTACCTTCATCCGACAAAAAATTCCGAAAATGAGTAAAAACCTCGCGGATATAACGAAAACGATCCTAATCCGCATGTTTCGATTCTAATCTATGACATACTTTGATATCATATGTTGGCCACGAAAATGGCACGCCCAAAATCATCGTAATCATAAACTGAAACATGTTAATGGAGAAATTATAGATTCGCGTACCTGGTTTGGAATCCATCGAACTTGACGCAGAATTTGTGATAGTTTCCGAACACGAACTTAAGTGCTTCTCCTCTATTCCTTTCGTTAGAATACTAGCCTAATAAGATCACCACTCATGAGAAGAAAGTTTTCTTTAGATCCGTATGTGAGTCAAATTGTGCATCATCGGGTTAGGGGAGGGACTTGAGCGTTATTTATAGAGTTTTCGATCATGGGCCCTCTCATTACGGGTCGGGTTGTACTTGGTCCATACTAGCCAGTCCCATATTAGACTTATTAGAAACCAATATATCTTACCTTTATTAGACCAAACTAATTCAGTTAATTTCAATTAATGAAGCCAACATTAGGAAATTCTTACATTTTATACATAAACATCAAGCACAAGCTTGGGCCCCCGACCCTAAAATTCTAGATCCATCACTATTCATACATGAGAATGCAAGTGTATCGCGACCTACCTCACGAGGGAATAATTCGATGAAGCAGGTTTAAAGGCAAGTGTTCATGAAATGGTCCATTGATCATGAATGTGGATTTTCCCTAAATCCATATCTCGTGTGACAGTGAATCAATTTTATCTTTTTTAGAAGTCGCCACTAGCCTAGGTCGGGGGTCGGCTAGAATACCTAATCGAAACACGAGAGTTTTGTTTCGGTTTCTACAAAAAAACCAGAGATCATGAGTTCGGGGACTAGCTCACGTTAATATTTCTATTAACGACCTTTCAATACCGCTAAACTTATCATGGTTGTTATCTAAGTTGTCATGCATTTATTTTTTACCATTTTCATGCCAAAGTCTTCGTCTACTAGGTGATTATACATCTTGTTTTTGTGTTTTCATTTAAGATTCTACACTAATCCTATCTTAGTCTAGAAAGAAAAGAAACAAACAATTGTATTTAAAAGCATTGTGTAAAGTAAATACTCAGGGTATTAAAAAGACGAGCTAATTCTAAGTACGAGAAAGTAAAATCTATAACTCATCGAATTTTTATTACAACACAAATTGAAAACTTGAGATATGATTGGGAAAGAATGAATTGAATATAAATTGAGACCAGATTGGACATTGATCTATCATCTCCTTCGTTTACAATTTTGGCTCCATGGATCACCTCTTAGGTGTCGGTGTTTATATCCATAAGATACATTCACGACAAACAATGCACAAAAGAACAACCAAAGAAAGGTAATGATGCAAACAACTCACTAATCAAACACGGGCTTGGGATCTGCTTTTGCTTTGCATGCGTTTCGATTCACCCACCCACTTAATCATCTAACATTATTTGATTAATGGTTAATGATAATGGGCTACCATTTGCATTCGCAAAATGACAACTTATATCGGTTAGCCCCTAAAGTTGGTTTTTAAGTGATCATAAGGGGTTACTCGCCGAACATGCACTAAGCCTAACATACATCTAACAAACACATGTATAGCAATGAGTAAAGCATGCATTTAAGTCCATGGGTCTTGTTTCTCAACTAATCAAGCAACGAGAAATGGGCCTCACGAGAGGACCATTTAATCAATCATTAATTAATAAATTCAGATCCATTCTATTTGACAAGTAATCTCTTTTGGGAAGTTTTCTCCAAAGGGTTGATTTGGAGATCAATCCTTTGAATACTGTTAAACGGATAGATTGAAAGTAGAAGAGTATAAAATGAGTGCAAACGTCGTACAAGATGAATAACCATAATCAAGAATTGCAAAGTTTGAATAGACTTTCGATCTTACATACTTATGACTATTGTATTCCACGTTGTGGCTTTAGAAAGAAAATTACTTAAATGAAGAGTGTACGTGATAGTGTAGTCTATCATCTGAGAACCATTGCTATTATAGTCTTTTGGTGATTCAATAGTAAAATACAGCCAACAGGCTGCCAGTGTGAAGAGCGAATGTAGGCCTGATAAAGTCGAATCACTATAGAGATCTATGTATAGTATTTTCTATCTCTAAACTTTCATTTATAATTGTTGACATTATACTACATACTTATCTGTTAAACGAGTTCATGAAAACATCATCTTTATCATTAGACGCAATCATCCGACGATAACTTATATACAAGTTTGTGATATGCATCTATTTGACATTGTTCATACGAGTTGTTGACCTTGACTATATTTATTCCGTACATTTAAATCATACAATTTGATAAAATCATGTATTCACCCTCATCTAGGTGAAAGCACTAGCCATAACAACTTTTTTAAATGTCTTACAAAATAATATGTCCACAAACTAATAATGTCTCGGGCCTAGCATGTCAGGCATGGGGGCTGACCTATATAAAATGATTCAATACATTTTGTTTTGCAATCAATCGATCACAGTAGTCATAGTATTTAGATAACGAGCTTGTTGAGTAATATTTCTATCAAAGAGCGACCTGAAACACCCAAAAAAAGAAAAAAAAATGGATCCTCCGAATCTCCTTCTCTTGCTTATTCTCATGTTTGCTTCCACCATAAACGCCCAATTCCCAACGACCTACTATGGTTCGACCGGCAACTTCGATGCCAACGGCACCTACCAAACCACCCTCACTACCCTCCTCTCCTCCATCTCGGCAACCAACTCCTTGTCCCTCTCCTATAGCTTCTTCAATCCCTCTGCCACTATCTCCGGCGCCTCCCAAATTCTTTACATCTTTGGCCTCTATTGTGGTGACTTAACTACCGCAAGCTGCTAAGCTTGCCTCTATGCCTTGGTGTTGCGACCAACTTCCGTTTTTTATCAACGTACAAAAAAGGGTTTCGCTTGGTATGTGCAAAATTTAGGTTTGGGACTTAATTCGGGCTCTCCTAGGCCCATACCATATTGTGACTTAGGGTTTAGGTTTTTAACCTACAAGTGGTTTATATCAAGGAGTCGCCACTAATTGATTTGGGGTGGGTCAATTAGAAACCCAAATAAGGTGATGGGAGAATTACCCTATCCCTACGAACTAGAGATTTAAATAAGTTTGGGGACTTGGTTACACTAATTGGATAACTAATACTCTTTTGGTACCTTTTTACCCTGTTCATTTCTAAAAACGTTTGTCAGGTAATTTGAATTGATTTTAGGACCTTTTTCCTAATATGTGAGGTGATCAAACGAGTACATAATCATAAATGTTAGTAGTCAAAATAGATATGTAGCCTAAGGTTCTAGCCTTAACTAAGGCGGACAATAATTAAAACACAACAGTTTATGTAATTAATTCTAATTAAAAAAAAACATTAATAATAATAATAATAATAATAATAATAATAATAATAATAATAATAATAATAATAATAAAACGGTAGTAAAAAAACATGCAAAGTACTACGACATAACTCTATAGGTTTATCTAATTTAACATGGCAATTTATGCAATTATAATTTAATTAAAAACATGTATAATAATAATAAAACAACAAATCAAAACAATTAGATATGTCACATAATTTAGAAAAATATCATACAATACTATGTCTAAATTATATCCTAATTTTCAAAAGAAAAAGAAAAAATTTCGAAATTCTTTTATTTTTTTAATTAGAATTTTTTAAAAAAATAATATAATATTAAAATTGGGTTGGGTTGTAAATCCGAGTCGGTCATATCTGACTTGGGTTAACGGATCCAACCTAGGGCGTTGACCCAAGTCAAGTTGGTTAATCCGGGTCGGTCGGAATCGACCCGAGTCAATAGATCCGACCCAAGACATTGACCTGGGTTGGATCAGTTGATCCAGGATGGTTGGAACTTACCCTGGTCAATGGAGCCGACCTGGGGTGTTGATCCGGGTTAGATTTGCTGATCGGGGTCGGGTCGAACCCGTGTGCACAGACACGAGGGGACGTCGACAGAGCCAAAAGTTGGCCTCTCACCGGCTGACCCAAACCAACGTCGACCTAAATTCGGCCCCTAGGGATTGCCACCAAGCTTCGCCACCAGCCTAGGTCTCTGTCCGACCGCTTGCTCGCTGGCTAGCAATCGAATCCAAATCGGCCTCATTGAGGCATTTTGTCGAACACTCAGCATGCGTAATCAAAACGGACTGTTTTCGACCTACCTCGGGGATCCGGCGTATTCCGATGACCTGGCTTACCTTTGACGATAGTGTACGAACAGTGGGGGACGACGTTATGGGCCGGGATTTGCGCGAAATGGCCGGCGCAAGTCTCGGCCAAACCGAACACCAAAAACAAGGCAAAATAGGGGCTTTTGGGACCGAGGGGGATGCTCACCGATCAAGGCTGCTTCATGATGGCTTTCTAGCTGCTCCATGGACAACAATGAAGCATTTAGCGTTCCCTGGTGACCTGTAAATAGTCTGGGCTCACTCTAATCTCTCTCAATCTCTCCCCCTCTCTATGGTGCTCTATTTTTTTTTTGTTTGTCCAAGAAAGACCAACTAGTCGGGAACATTGGCTTGTGGATCATCGGCTGCTATGGCTAGCCGGGGGGGACTCCTACGGCTATGCTCTTCTACCCGTAAGCCAAAAAAATGGAAAATTCACACCCAGTCTCTCCTTCTCTCTCAATTTTTCTCTCTATTTTTTTTTGCTCAAAACTGACCGACCCTATCCCGGTCTCTCTCACTGGTTTTTATAGGTGACGACTAGCTCACTCTCTCTGAGCTCATCTTCTCCATTAATGGCCTGCACCGGGCTAGGCCTATTGGGGACTTTTGTGGTCATTTAGGCTGGTGTAGGGACTGTGACGATTCCGGGAAAATAGGGAGGAAAGGAGAGAGAGAGACCAACAAGAAATTGGGAAGGAGGGGACTAGCTATCAATGCTGGTCCCCTTGTCGTGTTCCCCTGTCCATCCTCTGCTCGAAGGGGATAGGGGACGGCTGCTCCATCGTCCATTAATTGGACGGTGGAGAAAGTAGGGGAAAACAGAGGAGAAAGAGGGTCCGACGGGGAGAAGGAAGAAAAGAAGAAGCTGGGATGAGCCGGGCCCAACTTAGGCGAAAGAAAAAAGAAGAAGAAAAAGAAAGGAGTGGGCTGGGCCCTAGCGAGAGAAAAAGAAAAAGAAAAGGGCTGGGTCGACCCGTCCTCGACTCGGCCTAACTCGGATTTCTTTTTAAATTTTGAATTTTTTTAAATGTTCTAATAGACCTTATTAATATGAATGTACCTCATTTCTATATGTAATGCATTAAATAGAAATATTTTTTATTTTAGGAATTAAAGAAAATTAACTCCTAAATTTTATGCAATTAATTTTGGGCAAATTAAAATAGGCGTCAATAGCTGCATCTCTTTTAACGTGAGCTTGTAGAGGTTGAACTCGTAGAGATTACATTCAAAGATAAAATAATACCTAAATTTATCCCATGTATACTCAATGAATGCTATTTTTGGTGAGACCGTGAGTCCCATTTTTTATGATGCGATAAGATGATACATACTAAAACAAATAAAAACATACCTAGGGTTACTTACCTTGCCGAAGGGTAGAGTAATTCCAGATAATTGGTATCATGTGTCGAGAACTTGAACCTATCTTCGGTTGCCTCGACTGAATTTCATTCGCCTAGGACTCGAACCTATCTTCAATTGCCTTGACGAGGGAAATTGTTTGTCTAGGGCCCGAACCTCTCTTCGGTCGCCTTGACTGGATTTCGTTTGTCTAAGACCCAAACCTTTTTTCGATCGCCTTGACTAAGGAAATCGTTTGCCTAGGACCCGAACTTATCTTCGGTAGCCTTGACTGGGGAAATCACTTGCCTAGAACCCAAACTTATCTTCGGCTACCTTGACTAGATTTTGTTTGTTTAGGACCCTAACCTTTCTTCGATCGCCTTAACTGGATTTTGCTTTACCAAAGTACCTGTATCTTATAAGGGGTACCTGAAAAGACTTGATGTGAACAGAGGGGTTTAATCCTATGCTTGGAAGGGCTATCATAATAATCGTAGGTACATGTGAACAGAGGAGTCAGTCCAATGTTCAGTTAATGAATAGAAAGGTTAGTCCAATGTTCAAAGGGTACCAAACAATCGTAGGTACATGGATTTTTGGAATTGAGCATCGGTAGAGTATATTTACCTGGGCATGTTTCTGTCTCCTAAGGGCATGTCTCCTGTCAGACAAGTGTTTTGTGCAAAGACATATGCATTCATCGGAGAAATAGACAACTAAGGCTATTCTAGAATATCGTATGAAATATCTTGACTACAAGTCAAGATGCTTTTCTTTTTCAAAGAAACACCTAGTTTACCTTCTGGATAGTTTGAAAAGAATTTTGATGAAATACCTAGGGTTTCTTACCTGAACATTTGATGCATCATCTGCTAAATACCCAATCTTTTTCGGGACATCTCTCTTGGGATGATAATGAAGGCTTCTCCAATGCCTGAATTTTCATGTCTTATCACTGGGAGTTAAAACTCTGAGCCGTTAAAGACGATTAGCGCAAACATGCTTGCATTCGTCAAGTATAGACAATTTAGGCTATTCCAGAATGTGTATTTGAAAGTTTATGCATGATGATTTTGTCATGTTTGCATCATCGAACATCCACCGAGGGTAATTACCAATCAAGACAATTTTTACTCTCAAGATGGACTTCTCGAGATGTTGAATGAGGGACATTTAGTCAGAAAGGACTTTCTACTCATTCTCATTTGAAGAGAATTGTTTGTCCCAACCATTAAGGCGGGAACGTCGAAAACACTCAATCTAACCATTATTGCATCAACAAAGGTCCGAGTTTTCTCGCAAGTGATATAATTTTACCAATCAGAAAGGTCTTCTTCAGGGTCGTAATGTAGGCTTGGTCAATGACTTAACAAATGAGACTATCTAAGTCAAGGCCATGAAAGAAAATATTCTGCAATCATTTCTAGATTTGCAAGTTAAGAACCCTGCAAAACGAGATAGAAATAGTCTTGCTCGCGCTTCCACGAGCGATGCATATAAACATTTGAAATTCCACGTTAATTCAAGTGCCCTAGTTAGAAAGGACTTCATGAGGGATGTAACATATGGAGAGATGGCAAGCCCATGGAATTGTTGGACCCGATTATCATGGATTCATATTCAAGAGATGAAGTACTTCGATGCCTGCACATTGGCTTACTATGCATTTAGGAAGATCCGGCTATTAGACCCATCATGGCAACTGTAGTTCTCATGCTCAGCAGTAATTACTTTAACCCGCCATCGCCTCGACATCTAGCTTCTTTGTCTGAAATCAATTGCGGGCATTGAGTATCCTAATGGAAGAGCTTGAATTGCACCAATCCACCTATAGGACTATGCCTTCGTCGACAAGTGATATGTCGGTTACCGAATTGTATGCCTGGTGAATGGCCCTATGAGTGAAATCTTTCTTCATTGATGGTCTCACGGTGAGATTGCTTTGCCTTCCGTCGTGATTTTTTTATGAACCATAAGCAAAAATCTATGTATTTGGACAATAAACTGTTAATTGTTCAAAGAGGGTAGTGTAAATTTAACAGAAGACTACACATATTATCCATCATAGCTATTAGGGAAAATTTCAAATTAGTACCCAAAGTGAGGTCATTTTCTCAAAAAAGGGTTCAAAGTAGATATAAAATCAAATAAGGACCTACAGCGCTCAATCAATCTCAAATAAGAATCCGAAGTGCCCAATTAGTCTCAAGTAAGGGCTTGGGTTTGTAGGTCTGTTAAATGCTTGCTGGCTTGTCAAATGCTCGCCGGTTGATGAGCACGTTACTGTTCCGACGATCGAAGCAAGGATAGTTTCATCTTTTTCTTTTTTTTTCCTTGTTATGTTTTTTTCTTTTCTTTTCCTTTTCCTTTTCTATTTGTTTTTTCCTCTCTTCCCTCCGTCGGCCATAGCTGAAGCCGGCGGAGGTCGCCGGCCTCAGGCGAAGGTTGCCCTTGCTCGCCCAACCCAATCAAGGTTGCCTTCGCTAGCGTCAGACGAGGGTTGCCCTCGCCGAATCTAGCAAGGATTACCTTAGCTTGCCTAATGTTAGCGACGATCGCCCTCGCCCGACGTCGGCGAGGGCGACCCTCACTAGATTCGACGAGGGCAACCTTCGTCCTCGCCTGATGCTGGTAAGGGCGGCCCTCGACTAGGCTGGGCAAGCAATGGCAACCTTTACTGGCGTCGGGTGAGGGCCGCCCTTGCCCATCCAGGTGAGGACTACCCTGGCTTAATACCGGTGAGGGCGGCCCTCGCCCGACTCTGGTGAGAGCAGCCTCCGCCTGTGGTTGGCGACCTCTGCCAACCCTAGCTATGGCCGACGGAGGGAAGAGAGGAAAAAAAACAGAAAAGGTATCGAGGAAAATCCCTAATTAGTTTTGAATAATGATAAAATAATCTTTTACTGATCAAAATTACATTTAAGTTATTTGATGCAAGTAAATGCTGAGTCATCAAACTTAGTTGATGAAAGGAGTTTGTCATTAGACTAAAAATTACTCATCAGATTCAATAAGTGTTATTTTTGGCAAGTTTATACAGGACAATCAAATTGATATTTTGAGATATTCTAATTGATAGTCACAAGATTGTTCCATAAACACAACAAACTATACTTATGGAAACCTTGATTTGATTATACGGGTGATCAAATCATCCGGAGATAATGGTTATTCTTTTAACGGCTATGCATCTTCTTTTGGGAAGTTTCTCTAACGGTTTGATTTATAGATCAATCCTCTGAAGACTGTCCAATGGATAGATTGAAAGTAGAGGAGTATAAAAGGAGTGCAAACGTCATATAAAGAATGAGAACCAAAATCGAGAATTCCAAAGTCTAAATAAAGTTTCGATCTTACACACTTGTAATTACTGTATTCCATGTTGTGATTTTAGAAAGAAAACTACTTGAGTGAAGAGTGTATGTAATAGTGCAGCCTATCATCTGAGAGGCACTACTTTTGTAATTTTTGGTGATTCAATAGTGAAATATAGCCAAACCACTGTAAAGAGTTGTTGACTTCGACTATATTCATTCTACATGTTTAAATCATTCAATTTGGTGAAATTACCCATTCAGCCCCCATTTTAGGTGATAGCACTAGCCTTAACAAAAGAAAAAGGAAAAAAAAAGAAAAAGACGAAACTGCCATTATTCCGGTCGCCAGAACAGTAATGTGCTCATCGGCCAGTGATCAATTTACCGGCCGGGAAACTCAGACCCTTACTTGAGACTAATTGGGTACTTCGGGTCCTTTTTTGAGACTAATTGGACATTTCGTGCCTTTATTTGACATTATGTCCACTTGGCTTCCTTTTTTGAGAAAAAGATCCTACTTGGGGTCCTTAATTGGAATTTTCCCTAGCTGTTATGATTCTTCTAAAAATTTTTTTTACTATTTGAGGCTAAATCATGTGTTGATCCACTCTAATTTAGCGCATATGTACATTATTGTGCTTCTATAAGGCTCAATACTACTTCTCTTGTCTAGACCAAATAATCAAGTTGACGTGTTCATTAACTGACCCACTAGACCATACATTTCTTCACTTGTGAAACTAGTTGGGCTTCAGTGTCCTTATAACTATACCTGTAGGCTATAGGTGCTCCATCTTTGATAGGCTTTCTTTGGGGCACTGGTCAGCCCGGGAGGGATTTGATTGCAGAATGCAGATCTCGTCTGGCCCATCTTTGTGAAATCCAAGTTGTTTACCATTACCGTGAGGCCAATCGGTTAGCAAAATTGAAGCTCTCCCTTGTAACCGGTTGTCTAACTCACCTCAACTCTTTTGGGATGTCCTTTGTTCAGAAGCCCTTCTTTGTTGTTTGGAAATTGAACTTGAAGAAATGAAAGCAATCTGTTCGACCAAAAAAAAAGTCTTTGTATTCTTTGACCATAGTAGCTCCAGGCAAAGATTATCCATTTGCTTAGTGAATGCACTTTCTCTTCCGAAATTGGGAATAAATTTGTCGCAATCGTGTCTTCTTAGTTCTTTGATTGATCGATGTGACTTTTTAGTTAATTGTCATGGTATTTAAATTAGACTAGCTCTATCAATATCTTATCACAAAATTGACGAGACAAGCATCTATTTCCTATCCTTTGGGGACAGGTAGTTAAGCAGTCCCTAACGTTTTTGGCAATAGGTTTCACAAAGCCCTCGTCAACGACCGTCACTGATCTACAAGCCGTCCATAATGAGAGCTTAGGATCGATTCTGACTTTCGCATGCATTTTTGCCCGTTTCCAATCATTTATCTAGTAGTGTTGGCTCATTTAGGTAACTACAACAATAGCATTTTTTAAGGAAGACGGTGAAGCAAGTCGACCTATATTGTGACGTGTTGTGTTCGAGTGTTGGTACATTACTTGTTCAAGCATAAGATTATTTGGTGTCAATTTATATTAAATACAGTTATTATCTCATGATATCCATTAATTTAATGAGCTAGCTGTTTCTTAATGGAAAAATAACACAAATTATTCCTGAGATTTGACTTAATATGCAATTTGGTCATTGAACTTTTAATTTGTTCAATGTGGTCTCTGAACTGTAGCCCAATGTGCAATGTTGTCCTTGAACTTTTAAATTGTTTAATGTTATCTTTAGACTTTTGATACATATTCAATTTAGTTCTTGAACTATATAAAAATGTTTAATATTATCCCTCAACTTGAATAAATGGAAGGACAACATTGAATATTTTTATATAGTCTAGGGACTAAATTGAATATGTACCAAAAGTTCATGAACTATATTAAATAAATTAAAAGTTCAGGGGTCACATTGCGTATTGAGGTAAATTTTGGGGACCATATTGAACAAAATAAAAGTTTTGAGATCACATTGCACATTATGACGAAGTTTAGGGATCATTTATGTCATTATCTTTTTCTTAATTTCCAAAAAAATCACCTCAGACCTTGTACCCTCTTGACCGAATGTTTACGTATTCAAATATTAAGGGCGCGTTTGGTAACGTTTTTGTTTCTGGAAATAATTTCTTTTCAGAAACAGTTTTTTCTATTTTTATTTCCTGAATGAGTTTTTGAGCAAAAGAATGCGTTTGGTAACTGTATAAAATTTCTATTTCTGAAAAAAAAAAAAAAAAAAAGAACAGAAATGCGTTCGGTACATCCAAAAAAAATTTTATTCTCAATTTTTTGCATTCAAATCTATATCTTTTATTTAACTATAAGTACAAGTTATAAGTGAAAAAAACCAATAAGCATGGTTTATTGATTTGTCTAATCCTTTTTAGGGGTTTAAAATGCCTTTCAATCCCTAAACTAAGGAATCTTCAAAAATACCACTTGAGCACCTAAAAAAATTTAAATTTCACTCAAAGTGAGTGGTCATAGGTATTCTAAGTTATTTTTCGAATTTTTTTTTATTTTTTTGGGGTAAAATTTATTAAAATTTTTTACTTTCCCTAAATCTGTTTCTTTTTATTTTCCAAAAAAGTTTTATGAAATTTTTTAAATTTCGGAATTTTGCAAATTTTTATGGGTTTTTTGAGTTTTTCTTATTTTTATGGATTTTCTGAGAATTTTTCTGATTTTTATGAATTTTTGGAATTTTTTAATTTTCTAATTTTTTAGGGATTTTTCTGAATATTTTCTAACTTTTATGAATTTTTGAAATTTTTTAATTTATTCTAAGCCATTTTGTGAATTTTTTATTTTTGATTGTTTTGGGAAGAAGTTTATTAAAATTTTTTACTTTCCCAAAATTTGTCTTTCAGAAACTTTTTTATGAATTTTTTTTAATTTTTTCAATTTCAGAAATTTGCAAATTTTTATGGGTTTTCTGAGTTTTCCTGATTTTTATGGATTTTCTGAGAATTTTTCTGATTTTTATGAATTTTTGGAATTTTTTAATTTTTTTTAATTTTCTATGAATTCTTTTTATTATTCCCATCGGGAATGGGCCAGACCGATGCTTTGAGACGGTCTGCAGACGATGGAGAATGGAGGAGGAGCTGAGGCCGTGGCTTGAAGATCGGATCTTTCTATTTTGTTTTTTGTTTTTGGGAACAAAGAAGTAGAAAAAATCTACATCTTATTTCTGTTTCAAATTTGTTTCTTGGCCATTTTTCTATTCCAGGAAATAGAAAAATAAAATGCGTTATCAAATAGGTTTCTATTCTTTTTTTGTTCTGGGGAACAGAAGACTAGAAAAATAGAGATGTAGAAATGTTACCAAACGCGTCCTAAATATCACTTCTGGTATGACCATACTTGGCGTCTTGGAGCCGAAAAGCCATTAAGAACTTTTGGAGCGGTAAAACATTCTTGACGTCGGACTAAAAAAAAAACCAAGAATTTATGTAAGATGATTTTTTTTTTACATTACTCGCCCGTGAACTATCTGGAATCTCTACTGAGTCCAGTGACAATCAATTCGATGTGCGATATACAATGTGTAAATATGGCTCCAGATCCAAGCTCTCCATCATCAACAGGTGGACCACTTAGATTTGGACCCAATCGGTGTCATTTCTCAATAGCAGCCACGTGGATTTCGCTTCTCCATCGCATTTCGGGAGCCATGGCTAGGGCTCACGACAACAGGGAGAGGCTGGTCAGGGCGACATTGAGGAGGGAGCAGCTCGCGAGTACGAACAGAACTGGCATTTGACATTTGACCGAGACATCTTCTGCAACCTGTGTTGACGAAGGAAAAGAAGGCGATGCAATACCTCAATCATAAGAAGATGTCACTCCATATCCAATCATGGTGCAATACTGCAATCATGTGTAGACATCTTCCACAACATTGTTTGTCCTTTTGAATCCCCTACTTTATGCTTCAAGAGCGATCTTGTGACACACAAGGATATGAGAACGGTCTAATCTGGTGCGATCGATGACAATCTCGATGATCCCAATGATTTTGAGGATTCCTCAAATATTCAACGTGATTTAGAGCGTCACGAAGGGCTCAAAGTTATTACTTTAGATTAAACCGTCACTGCTAACCTGAGTGATACGGAAGAACCCAAGGAAGTAAAGATAAGGGCAAACCTCCCTGAGAGTAGGACGAAATGTTTGGTCCAGTTGCCGCATGAGTAGCTAAGTTTTTCAGCTAGAAGGTGCAACCCAGATACTTTGGGATAAATGGTCTCGTTCTAAGGAAAGTACTAACAGTCTTTCTTATTTCTGGGGGCAAATTCACCCCAAACTACATTGGTCCATATGTGGTTAAAAAAAGTACTTCTTAGAGATGCCCTCATCCTCATAGAGATGAACAGTCGTGAGTTTTTCACTCTTGTTAATTCTAATGCTGTGAAGATGTATTATCCCTGATAGAGTCTAACATTTTGCAGCAAAAGTTTTAGGGTGTTTGGTTTTCATATTTTGAGCTACAAACATTTCACTAATGAATAAATTGTTTCAATCAATTTCAAGTCGAGATGTGTGCATTGTCTCTACATTATGGATGATTATTTTGTCAATCTGCATCATCGATTTTGAAAAGGGGAATCTACTTGGACAATCTAATGACTCAAGTGGAGTGAATTGAATGTGTTAAATGAGATACATTAGGATGATGAAAGGCAAAACACGCCCCATACATAGTCCCATATACTAATCCCCAGTGAGTTGAGTAGAAAAATTCCATGTCTGCAAGGTAAAGGGTTATCTCATAAAAGGTACGACAACCGAAGTGATAAGAGGCAATTCATTTCTTTATCTTAAACACTATAGGTTATCTATTGTTCTGCCACTTTGAACTTAAACACTTAGAGAAATTCTTTCAAAATTACCCATGTTAAGAACCATCCCACATTGGGGTAAACTAGAGGTAAGTTGGCATCATGAGGTGAGAAAAAATTACTATATATTTTCTTGCTCCCACTTGCATCAATATTCGAGTGTTGCTTTTTCAGATGAATACCAACGAAGCTCAAGTGCTTTAGGATGACGAAGAGCATTTCTTTCTCTATCCTATGCACACTTTATCCTTTGCTAAGCCCAATTCAACCTACAAATTCATTTATTAAACCCAATTAGTGATCATCCCCCACACTGGGACAAGGTAAAAGCCATCCCCATCCAAGCAGCATCTCCGAAGCATCGATAGAAGACAGAGACCTCTGAGAGTCCAAATGTCGAGTCATTTGGTCAAAACAAGCCAAAGTGTGGTTGGCTAATGTATGCGACAGTGTGTGTTAAAAGTCAAAAAAGAAAAAATGAAAGCTAGGAGGCATGAAAAAGTAGTGTGCCTAGTAAAAGCAAGGCCAACGCTCATAGATGTCAAAGTCAAAAAATATGGGAAGAAAAAGAGTAAAAAAAATATGAATGAATGAAAAAATGAAATATGGGGCATGAAAAAGTAATGTGCTAAGTAAAGGCAAGGCCGAAGCCCAGTGGAGAAAAATACGTGTGTCAGAATTGTCTCCAATGGGGTGGTCATAATCCTACAAGTTTAAAGAAGTTAAGTGGTGAACTTAAGGACGATGGCGTATCTACTAAGAAGACAATTCCCGAAGATGAAGAAGAAGTTTGGTGACAATGCCGAAATGATCACCAACTCTTTCACCCCAACTATATACATTTTGAGCCTAATGATCCATTCATTTCTCAATCCATAAGCTTAGTTTGCGTTACGTCCCTTACAAAGTCTCTTCATATTAGGGCACTTGAACTCATGTAGGAATTCGATTGCTTAAAAGCTTTGCTTGAAGAAGTGTCAGCAAGCCCAGTTCTATCTCATTTTGTATGGTTCTTGACTTGTAAACCCAGAGACGATTGCGAAGTATCATTCTTTCAATAGTCTCGACTCAAAGAGTCCCCTTTTGCTAAGCCATTGACTAAGCCCACATTACAGTCTTGACGAAGATCTCTTGGATTGGTAAAGTGGTACTACTTGCGAGAATACTTAGACCCTTGTCCACATGATGAAGGTGAGATAGAGCGATTCTCATAAATAGCCACTTTTCAATGACGATGAGAGAAAGCCCTTTCGGACTGAAAGTCTATCATTTGACATTTTCAAGACATCCACTTGTGAATCTCGATTGTCTTGTCGTGATTCTCTCCAGTGAAATTTTTTGTAATGCTGATTTGACAAAATCGTCATGCATAAAAACTAGTTGAATCTATAGTGCATGAGTATATGCGTCCTTGATTGTTCATGAATGCATATTACTTATTATCTAGAACTAAGTCTAGCAGGAGACAAGCCCTCACGAGTCAGAGATATTAACAGATCAGTGTGTCTCTACCCCTTCAAATGCTTGCGTTTATCCAGGTATCCCTTAACCTGTTCGAGCAATCGACATGCCCCCAATTTTTAATCTGTAGTGTTGTAGTCATTCGGCGTCTTCAACAATGTCTAGACATCTACCGATCAAGCCTTTTCAAGTACCTCTGATGATATCCAAGTGCTTTGTTAAGAAACCTCAGAACATCCGGATTAGCCCTTTTTGTTCACCCAATCATTAAGTACCCGCGACAACATCTAGGTATTTATCAATCAAGTCCTTTCAAATATCTTCGATGATAACTAGATATTTTGTTAGGCACATTTTTCACACAATCACGGGAGATGTTCCCCCGCATCGCACTTACAATGATAACTAGGTGCAGTGGCCAAATCTTTATAAGTAGTTATAAGGAAAGTATTGGTATTTCGTAAAGGTCGAAATATTCTTTTAATCTCAGAAGATATTCCCCCGTGACGCACCTATGAGGAAGGTATAGGTGCAGCGGCCAAATCTTTACGAGTATTTATGAGGAAGAAATAAGTATTCTGTAAAAGTCGGAATATTATCTCAATCTCAGATGATATTCCTTTGCGACACACCTATAAGGAAGGTATAGGTGTAGCGCTAAATTTATACGAGTACCTATGATGAAGGTATAGGTATTTCATAAAGGTCGGAATATTCTCCTAATCTCAAAAAGTTCTCCCATGTCGCACCTATGACGGTAACTAGGTGTAGCCACCAAATCTTTACGAGTATTTATGAGGAAGGTATAGGTATCTCGTAAAGGTTGAAATATTTTTCCCAACCTATCGAGGGGTCCCCCGTTAAACATCTTCGACAATATCTAGATGCAGCGGCTAAACTTTAACAAATGCTTTAGACGATAACTAAGTATTTCATTAAGGTCGGAATGAACTCCATCCTACTCTCAAGAACCCTAGATGATAATTGGGTGCCTCGAAGCTTTCTTCATGTGTCTTGACTGATTTGCAAATCACTGAAGTCCATCAGCGTTCATCTGGTAATACCCTTAGGATAGAGCTCAAACATTTGCCAAACAACCACAAGAATCAGAGTCATGCCTTGAAATACATTACCAATCCTGTCAAATAAGTAACTCCAGGTATGTTTTATTCATGTCAACATGCATCCGCATTGTTAGATCCGTTCATTGGTGACATATATTCAATAGATGAACTGCTTTGATGCCTCCGCATTGGTTTACTAGGTGTTCAGGAAGATCCAGCTAATAGACCCACCATGGCAAGCATAGTCCTTATGTTGAGCAGCCACTCTACTAAGCTTCCAAAGCCTCGACAACTAGCCTTCTTTCTCCAAAGGAGCACAGAGAGACAGTTGAAAGAGCTCGAGCCGGACGAATCCACCATTAGGTCTATGCCGTGGTCGATCAATGAAATGTCGATTACTGAAGTGGACCCTCAATGACTCGTGATGTGAGTGAAAGTCTTTCTTCACGGTAGTCTCTCAGAGACCTTGAGATCCATGGCCTTCCACAGATTAATGAACAATCAACAAACACCTATGTTTTTCGAAAATAGGCTGCTAGCCACCATGGAATCATGCACATGATGTATATAGTGGCTTCTCCTGTTAAGAAAATAATATGACTGTGCCAAATTGTTAGGTTCTTCCTTCGAATGTGTGTGTTTTCAGTCAATATCATTTAAGTGTGGACGATGGAGGACTTAGCGCACCAAGGGATCCCCTCTGTGATGTCCACCATCTCTCTTTTATTGAGACCATGTGTTCTCAATCTCTAATATTTTGGACTCAATGGATGAATTCTGGCTGTGGAAAAAATTTCCTTATCCTCTTCCGTAAAGTGGAGTCGTGGGGTCTTCCTTTACTCTATACTCTCAGTCTCTTTAGTGCCCCCCTCTGTGTCAGTACTGTGGGTGAAATACTCAATCTCTAGATTGTTCAATGCACGCCGTGGACCGTTGAATGCACCTAATATTTTCTCCTTTATTATTAGAGATTTTAGCAGTGGCCTCCGATGAGTTGAAGTAGGTCAACAAGAACCTCTATGAACGGCAAGTGCTCCAATAGCTTTTCAAAATGATGGGGCCCGCATTGGACATGTGTTGCCAGGTGAATGGACTATTGCATGGAAGAGGTGGCACCGCAATTGTATGTAATACTTTCTCAATCCTAATCAATCATTAATCTCTTAATCCGCCGCAGAAAGTTCAAAGCTGGAAGGGTCACAAAACGCTCTCTGTCACTGTCGCCATCAATCGAAACTGAGATATTAAAGTTACATGCATCTCGACTTTTGTTGGTCAAGTCCTCCCACTCAAGGAGAGAATGCAGGCACACGCATTTGACCTTGACGAATGACCCTTGCACGAGGACAAAGGGCGACCATCCTCACCGTTCATCTTCTTCTCTTTCCCCACCCGAATCCTAATGGCCTAACCAACAGTTTTTGGGTCAATCCAATATGTGACATTTTATCTCCCAAAGTTTATCTATAAATGAATGCAGCAAAATCAACACAAAATTTTCGAGCCCCATCTCTGTCTCTCTCTCTCCACCTCCGCCGTGGCTCACACGGCCCTCGCCTCATTGTCGTGCCTTGCCACCATCGGCAATCACTTGCCCGTTGCATTGGCCCATCTTTCCACGAGCTTGCCTCTCTATCACAAATGGAGTAGGGCGGTGATATTTTCCGTGGAATTGAGGAAGAAGCGAAGGAAAATGTAAACCGGAAAGAAAAGGAAAATGAAATGATTAAGTGATAGTTTTTAATTTATTATAAAATTAAAAAACATATTTTGAATCACAAAAAAATAAAAAAATAAATATTATAAATTATTGTGGGATTCACTTTTTCAAGAATTTGTGACTCATAAAATGCTATTACTCTCACTATGGCTCAAAAGACTGTTATACTAACAAAATCCAAAAGGAAAGAAAGAAATAATATATAAATGGGAAAATAAATTTAGACCATTCTTTTCTTTATGTTAATATGTCATCTTCTCAATGCAACAAACTCAAATTGTCCTAGTGTGAAGTTGGGGAAATTACCAAAAAAAAGTGCTAAACCTATTGGACTTGTGCTAATTTGTCATAAACCTTTCAATTGTGCTAATTAATTCCTAAACCTTTTTACATTTTGCCAATTGAGTCCATATAGTCGATTTTGGTTGGGAATCGCTAATGTAGACACTGAACCATCCTATGTGGCACAATGGGTGCTGATGTTAATATTTTTTAATAAATTTTTAATTTTCTTTATAAATTTTTTGGCTTTTTTTCTTTCCTGTTTTTTTTACTAAGTACTAGCAACCCTCCTACTGTCGAGGGCCGAGATGAGGGTTGCAACGCCCTCGCTAGCCCCACCTAGATAAACTATCCGGTGTTTAGTGACATTCTCCAAACTAGATAAACTCGGATACATCTAGATAAAATGGCAGATAAGATATCCGGGATAGGGGATGGGATGAACCCAATTGGATATAAAATTTCAAAACTTAACTTAGCAAGGGCTCGCCACCTCATTTGTGGCACACTCTCTTTCTTAGTTGGTTTTCTAGCTTTTCCACCATCACCAAATCCTCTCTCGATTCCTCTCTCTACTTCACCTCTAATTACTCATTCTCGGCCTCCACTGTTCCACAATCTCCCTCTTGATCAACTATGAACTAGGAGTTCATCAAGTACTTGATGAAATGCTAAAGAGAGATCTTCCTTGCCTTCAGTTCAGAATTTTGCTTAATAGAAGAGATCATCCTCCATTTCGCTCTGTAGTTCGAGCATCGAGTTCCAACTGTTGTGCATGAGCAATGCTAGAATGGCACTGTGTCATAGAACCTCCTTTTGTAGGCCCACCCACAATGGACGCCTTCTCTATTGTCGCCTCCCTTAGCTCCTCCGAGATGGTGTTGCCACTTTCTTTGACGATGGAGTCTGTCCACATGACCCATAGGAAGTTCCTCTCACTGATCACGAGGTCATACCAAAACTCTATGAGGTAGTGTTTGTTGAAAGTCATCAAGCTCTCGAGGTCAATTTCCTAGATAGATTGCTTATTAATGATAGTGGTCGAGAGGGTTTGAGTTGTCACGTACACAAGGAGCTTGTCAGAGATGAGATTTTCAAATATTTTCATATAAGAAAGATTTTAAAAGACTTTCAATACTATCTTAGATTGCAGATTTTTAAATATTTCAAGTCTGATCTTAAATTGCACAAAATATATAATGGGATACTTTTACAATCCGAAGGATATTCTAAGTATTTCAAATCCATCTTTATTATATCCTATCCCTATTCCAATTCCAATCCAAACGCCCAAATACAGCTTTAAGATTTAGTGACTGAGATGAAGTATCCTTGCGTGCTCTCCAGAAGAGTGTCCATACTTCTCCTCTCGCAGTCTCCACGTTGGAGCAAATGGGCATGCAAGCTCGAATAAATTGACTTTAATCAACGACCTCGTATGAGGCCAATTGCTGTTCCATCCTCACCACCACCATCCATCTTATTCCTCTGTCCACATGAATATGAATGGCTTGAACCACCCCAGTTCCTGTTGCTTTAACATTGTCGAGTGGACTTTAAACCGTATTTGTCTTCAGAGAAAATCTCTCACTGGTTTGTCCTAACTTGTCAAAAAAATCTCGTTTGACCTTCTTGTAGAAAGAAAAAAAAATGCTATAGTTTTTCACGATTTAAGATATCAATTTCTATATGGTTTAAAACGTTTAAATATGTCATGTGAAACAAAATTTCAAAATTTTAAATGTTCAAAACTCGACTCTCGAATTTCAATTTGCATTGCATCAACTTTTCAAGAAAAAGAAAATTGATATTTCACCCCCAATCTTGTGCCGCAAGCCCAATCATCAATTCATCAAACCAGCCTAATCATGAATTGTTGCTTCACCATGTCCCTCTCTCTCTCTCCTCCTTCTTCATCAAGATTTTCGGTACTGAAGCTGCACCTAATTACATAGATCATGATTGCCCAAACACCACCCTCTCCACTCCCAACTCCACCGACCAATCCGACCTCCACACCCATCTCTCCTTGTAGGCTTTTCGATTAAATTTTTGCTAAGTCATAGTATACTAAAAAATATTGTACGCAAGTGATTTTACACATCATTAATTCGAGTCAATGAGTAGTTATAACTTTCAAATTAAAGGTGTGTAAAGTTAGTGTGGCGATATATATGCTTTATTTTTTTTTCAGATCTCTCGAGCAATGATAATATGTCAACTGTGATTCGTACACGTATGTCACATTGTGACTCAAATAAGCATGTTATAGCTCAAATTGTGACAAATTTGGCAAATTTTAATTTAATCATTTGTCTTGTAGTAAGGGTGAGTGAGAATTGTGGTGCATTGGAGGGGTTTTGGAGAGAGTCTTGGCAACTTTAGGATCTGTTCTGGAACCATGCTTACCCTAAATTGTTGATCGTGAGCTTTTAGTTTAAGTGGCGACTCTGGTTTTTATGCTTCAACTTTTTGCTAAGAAAACTCTTGGTTGGGTTGAAAAATATTACAAGTATTTCTTATCCCCCAAAAAAAAGATATTACCAGTATTATAAGTTATTGAAATTAATGCTTCTTTCAAGTCGTCAATGCTACAAAGTCAAGATGAGACACATTTTAGTGAAAACTTTTTCTAGGGTGGATTACATGACTATTGGGAAAGGGTCGCTTTTAATCACTTAACGGTTGACCTCCGATAAATAATCCGTGCACTCACATAGGAACTAGGAAAAAGAAGTTGGAATTTTTGTGAGGAGCACAAATTATGGATTATAGCTTAGGATCCGTTTGTTTGAAGAAAATCATTTTCGAAAGCCAACTCTTTAGTGTTTGGGTAACATAAACCTAGTCGATCTACGAAGAGCATGTTTCATGGACCAAAAACAAGTTTAGGCTTGGGAAAACAATTTCCCCTTCTAACAAGAAGGCAAATATTTTTCCCAATTTCTTATTGCGCGTCAAAGTGAGAATTATAGGTCCCTCTATCTCTATTTCTTATTTCTCGTCATTATTTTATTTTATTTTTCGATAAATCTCATATGTTTTAGTCATTAATGCTCATGTTCTGTTACATTCCCAAACAAACATGATCATGCATAATGTTTTGCACATATGATTCCATTAATTCTTTGCTAATATCTTTTTAATTCTTGTTATTTTGATGGATTACAAAATAAATAAAGAAGATGTTGATTTTAGTTTTTTAGTCATCGCATGCCATTTTTTTAACGATCACTTACTATTAAATATCATCAAATCAATTTTCTCAACTTTTTTTATGGACAAATTATAATAAATGGCTTACTTTTTGAATTTCCTGAAAACACTTCCACTAACAAGAAGTTTTCGATGAAATAAATGGACCTTTAATTTCTTCACATTTGTTCTTTAAGTGTGATCTTTTTGTTTTTCTCTCTTTTTATTTTTTTTTACACTTGGTCTGCCCTATAGCAATTCCAATTTCTAAAATCTCATACAGTCATAAACATGACATATACTGATGCTATTCCTCAGTGGCCTATCTAAAACCGACATTGTTTTAAGCCTCATCAGATGCATTAGATTGCCAAGCATGCCACATAGGATGGCTAGAGCTAACTAGATTTCTACGTCAACGATATCCAGCCTAAATTGATCAAAATGATTACTTGGAAAATCATCAAAAGGTTCTAACAAAAAAAATATTGTCAAAAGGTTTATGACTACATTAGCTAAATTAAAAAAATTTAGGACTGAATTGGCGACCGTACAATAAGGTTAGGACTTTTTGAACAACTCTCCCATTCAAAAGTTGATATTTGAAGGAACAGATCATTACACGTGATTCAGTATTTCATATAATTTTATGGGCAAGTTTTCAATATCTAGGTAAGTATGAGTTTGGGCATACAATTTTCTAAAAAAAGATTTATTTTTTAGCAAATTATGTAAAATGCGACCGTGATGGATCAAGTATATAATAAACTTATTTTGAGCGGTCAGGATAGTACAGGTCCTACACAAACATCTGAGATTTATTTTGAATGTTGATGCCAATCAAAATCCACACTTCGATTTGGAACATCGCTTTGATATGCACAAAGACAGGTTTTTTGACATAATGACAATTATCAACCAACGGGTTAAAAAAAAGATTAATATCACAAAAAATCACAAATTTGTACACTTGTGATAATTTTACCCAAAACTAATTTTTTGACCACCAAAAACTCCAAATCGGTACACTTACGATAAATTTACCCTAAATTAATTTTTTGACAACTAAAATTCTCAAACTGATATATGCGAAAAATTTAATACAAACTAATTTTTTGACTAATAAAAATCCCAAACTAGCAATCCTAAGACAAATTTACCCTTTGTTAGCGGATTAATTTGGGGTTTTCGTGGTATTTATACTATGAATTTCCATGTTGACTTGTCACGTCACCATACCACATCACAATATCAGGTGAAAAAACGTGTCGCTGGTTGAATCGTGCTGGAATGCCTAATATTTTCTCCCCGCCTGTACTCTGTCTCGTCAATCACTGGTTTTCCGGCGAAGAAAGAAAAAAGTTTCAACCCCCACCCAAAAATAGAATATGGGGGGCGAAGCAGATTTCGACGAAGCAAACTTTCGTAGGAGCTACTCAAGCTACACGTCCACATTAATCAAAGAAAGACCCCAAACACCCCAAAGAAACTAAGAAAGATGGATCCTCCATATCTCCCTCTCTTGCGTCTTCTCACCTTCGTTTCCACCATCAACGTCCGAGGTTTCTTCCAGCGCCCTACTGTGGTTCGACCGGCAACTTCACCGCCAACAGCACCTACAAGACCACTCACCACCCTCCTGTCCTCCATCTCCACCACCAACGCCTTTTCCCTCGCCTACGACTTCTTCAATGCCTCTATCGCCATCTTTGGCGCCTCCCAAACCCCCTACGTCATCGACTCCTACCGCGGTGACCTCACTAGTGAGGGCTACCGCTCCTGCCTCAATGCCTCAGCCTCCGACATCCAATAGAAATGTGGAGCTCAAGGGGCACAACAAGAAAAACAGCTTAAGGCGACATATGTTCAAAGAATGAGCCTAGTCTGGATTAGGGGTAAATATATATTTAATTCAGTCAAATTTATCGAAAAAATGAAATATATATAAAGTCAGTCCAGTTCGATCCTATTCCTCCTTAGAACCGAGAATCAGACTACCCTGACATTGGCTCCACTTTTATAAAAACTGAAAATCGAACCGACACTCTTAAGAACTGGACTAAACTGACTAGTTCAGTCTTATGCGGGTGATTCCTGTTTTGAGCAATCCGCTTTGCACACTCCTAGTCGGAACAAAGAAAAAACTTATTAATGGATTTTCTCTCTCTATTTTGCTTTTTGCTGGAAATTTTCCACATATTCAAATTGCTTGTTTCCTTAATGAATATTCACATCAAACACCTCATTTTGTCAATATCATATCTTTTATTTTTCGCATGTCCAAATTTTTATAAACTCAAAAAGGAGTTAAAACGCGTTTATTAGAAAAGAGTACGCAAATTGAAGAATCACCAAAATTCGGCTATTTACGAAGTCGCCCCTAAAGCAAAATCCACGTTAATCCCCCATGGTTCGTCCATCGTCAGAAAGTTCAAATTACAGCTCCAGAGATCACTCTCAGAAGGCTTTTCTATCAGAATTGAGGGAGTGATGGGCGGTCGCAAAAGTATAATTTCAGTCAGGAGGGGGGTGGGACGATCCTCCGCACCACAAGTGGCCTTAGATTTTTGCTTTCTATACGCGGGGCCTACAAATTAAAACATCCGATGGGGTCTTGTCTCGTCAGTCACTGGCTTTCTGGCGAAGAAAAGAAAGATTCAATGACTTAATTAGTCTGAATATTCAACCCGCACCCCAAAATTTTGACGAAGCAAATCATGTGTAGGAGCTACACAAGCTATATGTCCACATTAATCAAAGAAAGACCGCAAACCCCCCAAAGAAACTAAGAAAGATGGATCCTCCAAATCTTCCTCTCTTGCTTCTTTTCACCTTAGTTTCCCCTATCCTCCAAGGTTTATTCCCAAAGCCCTACTGTGGTTCGACCGGCAACTTCACAGCCAACAGCACCTACCAAACCTCCCTCACCACCCTCCTCTCCTCCATCTCCACCACCAACTCCCTATCCCTCACCTACGGCTTCTTCAATGACTCCGCTGCCGTCTCCGGCACCTCCCAAACCCTCTATGTCATCGGCTCCTGCTGTGGCGACCTCACCGCCGAGAGCTGTTGCACCTGCCTCAACGCCTCGGCCTCCGACATCCGCCGCCTCTGCCCCCTCTAGAAGGCAGTGCTCTACAGCGAGAAGTGCACTGTCCCGGTACTCTAATGCCTCGATCTTTGGCACAGTCATGACCGACCCCATCAACGAGCTGCACAACGTGAACAACGTCTCCAGCCAGGTCACGTACAAGTTGGGGACACAGGTGGAAGGTCTGAAGGACGAGGCAGCCGGCGGTGGCTCGCACAGGAAGTTGGCTATGAGGAACGTGTCAGTGGGGCCGGACACGATCTTTGCGATGGCGCAGTGCACGCCGAACTTGACCAGGCAGCAATGCATCGACTGCCTGGAGAAAGTTGTCAGGAGCATCATGAATAAGCTTTTCGGCGGGAAAAGCGGGAATGATAAACATGGCGCCCACGATTTGCGATTTCAGTTGAGATCTATCAGTTCTTGGACCGAGGCGGCGAGCCACTTCCGCCGCCGCCGCCGCCACTACAGCCGCCACCGCCGCTACCACCACTACTTCCGCCAGGTACGTTGGCTCTTGTTCAAGAATTAAGTATCCTGGTATTTTGTTTTTTTTCCTTCAATCGAGGTGGATTAAGATCATCTTATTTGTTAATTATGCGGGTTTCACGTGAGATTCACATGATTAAGCGTGGAAATGAATTTAGTTTTTATGCTCCATAGACCATCTAATTTATTTTATGGTAAGGACGTTGGATAAAAACATTTTTGCCAAAATGAAGTTGCGGAATATTTCCATATTTTCAGTAAAAGAACGGTAGGGTCCATATCTCTATCTTTGACGCATGTGTATGGCTAATAGTCAGCTATCATAGCTCGTTGAATCAAAAGTTGTGGCGTTCATTCATCAGAAACTGTCATGTGAGATCTTTAAATTAATAATAAAGTGAGTTTAGGCTTAGGGTAATGAATCATTAGTAGATGTTCATTAATTCTCCTCATTTAGTCACCATCGTTCTAAATTGATATAAACACAAAGAGGTTTTTCACAATAAAAGAAGTGGATTGACATCTAAATCGATCTAGAGTTACAATCCATATCAACCATGTGGTGATCACTGCTAATAGTAAAAAAAAAATTGGTAAGACAAATTGTCGAACTTAAATCAGCCAAACAAGAAATGCCGTATGGGAAACATATGCCTAGAGGCTGTGCCTGCAACAACAAGGCCATTAATGGAAACAAAGTTGTCCAATCACTCTTAAACCTTCTATATGAATGTCAAAACTTTGCATAAGATTTTAATGAGTCCTTCTGGCCACTTTTTGTCAAAAATCGTTACTGTGGTAATGTATCACATAGGACGGCTAGCAATGAATGGACGGCCATGTCAAAGACATTCTCACAAAAACTGATTGGAATGACTACATTTGAATTTCGCTTTCATTGATTTAGCTTGTATACAATTGATTTAGGACTAATTAGGTAAGTTTCCCTAGCTTGGTGTGTGGGGTTCATAAAAAAGATCGAAATTGGACTTCTTTGTGGCGGTGGTTGATATATTCACAGGTTGTCACGAGAGATCTTGAAAAGTTTAAGATTAAATTAGCTTGCATACAATTGCATAACGGTTTTTTAGAGGGATTGAAATCCAAGGGCTCGTGTGCAGCAACAGCGGCAATAATTCCCTATTGACGAACTTAGTAGGTGATTTAACATGGGCCGTTCATGCTAGAAATTTTTTTGCTTCTTAATATTCTTCATTTATTCGTCTTCAACCCCATCAATTTACCAAAAACAGAAACTTAACAATGCTGGAATTGCAATTGATGTTCGGGCTTTCTCGTTTAAGCCTCTCTATTCAGACCTCTCTTGGCCCCTTCTTGCGTGTCAAATTGCCAATCTTCACGTGTCGGTTTATGTGTTACGCACGCTTTCATCTAGAAAGCTTTTAGATTAGTTTGGGAATCGTCTCATATACAAAATGGTACCTATGCAGGAAAAAGCAACAAATCTACCGTGAGAACCATCGCCATTACCGTTCCTGTTGGATGTGTTATGGTCCTTCTCTTTTTCACTTGTTTGCTTCAAAGAAAGGGAAAGAAGACAGATGGAGTCGTCCAAGGAAAAAGCGGTAAATCGATTATTTGCCTTTATTTTTTCGTAAGCTATCTACGCCATATATGAGCATATTATGAAATTTCTTCATTTTCCGTGAGGAATCAAATATGTCAATCATATGAATTAAGAGTCCGTTTGATATAAATATAGCATATATAATGGAAAAGATCAAGGACAAAGATGAGATCCTCATGCTCTTTAAACCTTCAAAACTATACTTGACTGCACAAGCAATCATAATGCCATCAATAAGAGGAATACTTTGGGAATGTAACAGTTCATTCCTGGCCTTCTAGATAAATAGATGATGCAATTCTACAACAATTTTACCGAGCACCTATGAAAATATCTCCCTGTCATAGCTTGCTGCATCAGGACAATTCAAACTCCCAATCACTACTATCATTATTAGGAAAAGAAAGTGAAGGGCACTCTTCCAGGCTTGCTGAGAGAAATTGCATCCAAAGAACAAGTGGGATCTAATCTCAATGCTTTCATGACGCAAAAAACAGAGAGTTTGGCCATAACTAGAGACTATTTGTCAATTCCTTGAAATATGGGCAGCTTATCTTGTATCGCCAACCAAAGTATGAATCCAAACCTCAGCAAATTAGATGAAAATCAAATCAGCCTATACCATTCAACTCTTGTGACTCTTTTCCTCACAATCTCCCAAGCTGAAGTAGAGGTAAGAATGTCATAAGAAGCAGCAGTGCAAGTGTCTTGGTCTTCCAAAGAAGACTTTGGACAAATTACACCACAAACAACTGTCTGGATTGATACCAAGACTTCAGACCTCGCATTGGGCCTTTTTCTATTCAGAGCACAATCATATCAGCTACTTTTGCAGTTCAAAGAAGAGTAGCATCTTAAACTGCTCTCCTCGGGCATACATCCAGCAAGATCCCATCAGGATGCCATGAGTCATGCCAGGGGGATATAGATTCAACATGAAAAACCACATAATGAGCCCTCAAAATACTCCTAACATTTAGCAATTCCCTCCAACCATAGGTAGCATCTGCACCGCAATTAACAGACCTAGCACTACCTTCAGTATTAATGATATTGTTTTTCTTCATGACCAATCAAGAGGGGAAAGATTTCATTGGGGTAAGGAGACAACCATGCCAGCCTAATCCGGTGCTCTTCATTGTGATAATGTTCCCAAGCACTGGCAACTGTATAAACGCCACTAGGAGCCAATGTCGATATAATTTGATAATCAAATTGTGTTTTTTTGGTAATGCAGGTGCGAATGAACTTGCCACCGTAGAGTCCTTGCAATTTGACTTGGCTACAATACAAGCCGTGACAAATGATTTCTCTCCGGAAAACAAGTTGGGTGAAGGTGGATTTGGTGAAGTTTTCCAGGTACGTATTACATATTAGTTGGAAACAATCAAGAATGTTTTGCATGTGAATTGAACATAATGGTGCTGAAAAGAAAGAAACATGTAACACTTCTTTATGTTTGTTTTTAAGAAGTTGTGTTAAGGAATTAAACGATGAATGCAAAACACTTTAGGGTAGCTTTCCTGATGGACAACAAATTGCAGTGAAGAGGCTATCTCAAAGCTCAAGACAGGGTGATGAAGAATTTAAAAATGAATTTCTTTTGGTTGCAAAGCTTCAACACAAAAACCTTGTACGACTGCTTGGATTTTGCTTGGAGGGAGACGAAAAGATACTCGCCTATGAGTTTGTGCCAAATAAAAGCCTCGATTACTTCTTATTTGGTACGTTGCAGTTTGACCTTCTTATGTACATTTGCTTGAAATCAAATCTTCGAGCTTTCACTAGCTGTGGAAAACTTGAAATTAAGAGGTTTTCTATTCTTTCAACTGATTATAGTTTTTTGTTAAGCCACCTTTGATCGATGAGAGTAAATATATTCACCTTGAGTTTTTGAATAGGTGCCACATGCTAGCACATAATGAGTTTTGGTGCAACGATGCAGATCTGCAAAAAAGCGGTCAATTGAATTGGCCATTACGTTTTAAAATAGTATCTGGGATCACTCGAGGATTGCTCTACCTACACGAAGATTCTCGTCTCCGGATCATCCATCGAGACCTAAAATGTAGCAATATCTTGTTGGATAGTGAAATGAACCCGAAGATTTCAGATTTTGGCATGGCAAGGATTTTTGGAGTTGATCAAACTCAAGCTAGCACCAATAAAATCGTGGGGACCTTATAAATCTTAGGTCTTGAACATATGACTTTGTAATTGGATGCCGGACTTGCTCATTTTATCTATTTAAGGATGCTCATTGATCTGCATCTAAACATGCAATATACATGTGGCTAATGTTCGATTTTGCAGTGGTTACATGTCTCCTGAATATGCAATGCATGGAGAGTTCTTGGTGAAATCTTATGTTTATAGTTTCGACGTGCTACTTATAGAGATCATTTGCGGCAAGAAGAATAACTTCTACCACCAATTGAATGGGGGTGAATATCTTGCTAGTTATGTAAGTTTCTCTGTGCTACTACGGCAAATATTCACACCGCACTCTTTGTAAATTTGGTCCAATGAAATTGAAATTCCTTTGTAAAAACTTAGTCCTTTGGCCTACAGAAATATTTATGGTTCTATTCCTTAGTCATATATGATTTTTTGCAAGATTCAGATGTCTTGCATGATGAGTCACTGAATTAATGCCGCAATTTTGTGAAGATTTTCCGGAATTATTCTTGCAGGTGTGGAATCAATGGAGAGATGGCACGCCCTTGAACGTGTTGGACTCGGCTATCGCGGATTCATATTCAAGAGACGAAGTACTTCAATGCTTGCACATTGGCTTACTGTGCATTCAGGAAGATCCAGCTATTAGACCCACCATGGCAACCGTAGTTCTCATGCTCGGCAGCAATTACTTTAACCCGCCACAACCTCGACATCCGGCCTTCTTTGTCCGAAGTAGATTACAGGGACTGAGCATCCCAATGCAAGAGCTTGAATTAGATCAATCTACCAGTAGGACTATGCCTGCGTCAACCAATGATATGACGGTTACCGAATTGTACCCCCGATGAATGGCGGCGTTAGCAAAATCTTACTACATGGATGGTCTCATGGTGAGATTGCTTGGCCTTCCACCATGATTTTTTATGAACCATTGCAAAAATATATGTATTTGGAGAATAAGCAGTTAATTACTCAAAGGGATTTGTGTGCATTTAAAATAAGACTACTCATGTTATCCATCATAGGTATTATGATTCTTCTAAGATTTTTTTTACTAGCCGAGGCTAAATCATATGTTGATCCACTGTAATATGGCACATCTGTACATTATTGTGCTTCTATGAGGCTCGATACGACTTCTTTTGTCTAGACTAAGTAATCAAATGGAAGTGTTCGTTATCTAACCCACTAGGCTACACATTTCTTCACTTGTGAAACAAGTTGCGTTTCGGTGTTGTTAAAACTATACTTGTAGGCTATAGGTGCTCCATCTTTGAGAGGCTTTCTCTGGGGCACTGATCTTATCTGGCCCATCTCCGTGAAATCCAAGTTGCCCACCGTTACCGGGAGGCCAATCAGTGAATAGGAAGCTCTCCCTTGTGATTAGTTGTTTAACCCACCTCAACCCTTTTGAGCGATCCTTCGTTCACAAGCTCTTCTTTGTTGTTCGAAAATCGTTAGTTTAAGAAATGAAAGCGATCAGTTCGACCAAAGAATAAAAAAAAAGTTAAGTCTTTGTATACTTTTAACAATATTTACATTACAAAAAAATAAGGATTTAGCCATGGAAAATTAGCGACGAAAAATTATTCGTTGCTAATTTGCGACGAAAAATTATTCGTCACAAATTAACGATGGAATTTGCAACAAAAAAAAAATCTTATCGCTAATTAGCGACGGATTTTGTGACGAAAATTAAATTCGTCGCTAATTTGCAACGAAAAAAAATTCGTTGCTAATGAATTTGCAACAAAAATTAAATTCTTCGCTAATTTGTGACGAAAAAAAAATTTATCTCAAATTAGCGATGGAATTTGCAACAAAAATTAAATTCGTCGCTAATTTGCTACGAAAAAAAAAATTCGTCGCAAATTAGCGACGAAAATTGAATTCGTCATAGCATTTCTCTTGCAATAAAAAAATTTAATATTCTCTTCATCCTTTAATGCCGAATAATTTTCAAAATTTCCCCTTTATTGAAGAGAGAGGAAAACCTTTCCAAAAATATTTGTCAAAAGAAAAATAAATTTAGCCGGTCAAAAATTCCACACCCCAAAAGAAAAATCCCGCTCCGACCCAAAAAAAAAAAAAAAAAGACGCCCACATCCCGCGCGACGCTTCCATCTAGGCGCATCCCCCATTGGGCGCTCCACCGTCCTCGCGAATCGCGATCCGCGCGACTCCAACCGCGAGCGAATCTCGCCCGTCCAATCCACCCGCAATCCAACGGCCGAATCTCCTTCCCTCTCCTCCGAAAACATATTCAAAATCCCAAAGCTTTTTCCCTCTCCCGCCTCGCTCTCTTCTTCTTCCTTCCTCCTTTGTATATCTTCCTCCTCCGCTTGCAAAAAACCACCAGATTCAACCCGTTTTCTCTCTCGATTTTCCCGAGAAAATTCAATACCCAGAGAAAATGGGAGAAGGAAAACTTGCTGATCGGCATGGCCCGCATGAAGCTGATGGCCTGGAAGTCCACTGGCGGCAAGGCCCTGCGGAAGCAGCTGGCCACCAAGGTGGCCCGGAAGTTGGCCCCGGCGACCGGCGGGGTGAAGAAGCCGCACAGGTGCAGGCCCAGGACGGTGGCGCTGAGGGAGATACGGAAGTACCAGAAGAGCGCGGAGCTGCTGATCTGGAAGTTGCCCTTCCAGCGGCTGGTGCAGGAGATCGCCCAGGACTTCAAGACCGACCTCCGGTTCCAGAGCAGCGCTGTCACCGCCCTCCAGGAGGTGGCAGAG
Source organism: Syzygium grande (assembly GCA_024733475.1). Classification (NCBI taxonomy): domain Eukaryota; kingdom Viridiplantae; phylum Streptophyta; class Magnoliopsida; order Myrtales; family Myrtaceae; genus Syzygium; species Syzygium grande. The sequence goes on from JAMXDD010000001.1 coordinate 2,373,948, forward strand.
GCGTACCTCGTTGGGCTGTTCGAGGACACCAACCTGTGTGCCATCCACGCCAAGCGGGTCACGATCATGCCCAAGGACATCCAGCTTGCCAGGAGGATCCGGGGAGAGAGGGCTTAGTTATAAAGGGGAAGGTGGTTAGTTCTTTGTCATGTTGGAGGGTGTTTGGTTGTAGGCTTGATTATGGAGACTTTGAATCGTTGTTATGTAGATGTACATCTTTGGGCATTAATGGAATGTGGTTTGCTTCGCTTTCTTTGACTTTCTTGCATATTTTGGTGCTTTTCAGTATTCATGGGTTTAATCCTGTGAATTGACGTTCTTGGAAGACAACTTTAGCGACGAATTTTGTCACGAACAATTAGCGATGGATTTTTCCACGAAAATTTAGCGACGGATTTTGCTACGAAAAATTAGCGATGGATTTTGTCACGAAAATTTAGCGACGAAAAAAATTTTGTTGCAATTTAGCGATGAAAATTGAAATTTTTCGTCTCTAAATTTTGCGACACTGAATTGACGACGAAATTTTTTTTGTTACAAATTCGTTTAGCGACGAATTTTTCCATTTTTTTTTGGCAAAATTCGACACTAAAACCTACTTTTTTTGTAGTGTTATAGCTCGAGACAAAGATTATCTATTTACTTTGTGAACGCACTTTCTCTTGCGAAATCAAGGATAGATTTGTTGCGGTTGTTTCTTCTTATCTTTTTGATTGATTGATATAACTTTTTAGTTAGTTGTCATGGTATTTAATTATATTATCTCTAACTCGGGCCAGCAACTAGCACTTCCTCATGAGAGGGATCGTTTGTGCTTACTTGATAATCCATTAACCATTTCAGGATCTCTCCTTAAGAGGGTGACAAGTCTCCCCCAATAAAGGCATCAATCAAGATGCGAACAAGGTCTTGGCTGGGGTTTGGTATCGTTATGCATGGCGTAACTCACAAGATCATAAACATTCAATCAGTTCATTTCACAATAATTTTGTTAGATCAATTTGATTCAACTTAGCTCCATATATTCCATTTTCGATGACAATTTAATTTAATTCACATAAAGCAATATTCGCATTCCAATAAATCGAGATAATATGAACAACCATTCATTTATCACACAATGATGATTCATATGACAAAACGAAGTGGATAATGCCACATGGCAATTTAAAGCACATTAATTTCCCTCCCGTCAGGCATGACTTTTCATTTAATTATAAAATCAACCAAACATCAAATTTGACAGATTTGATATCTCACTTGTATAGTCATTTATCATAACTTTGAACGTCAAATTTTCACATTTTAGACCATTCCACAACAATATATACTTAGCCAATTTGAATACCTTGGTTTATTGAGGTGATTAATCAAACTTTAAACCAAGAATTTCACTTACCAAACTTCCGAGCACAAGCTGCAAACACCAAGGACAGCAAGCTAACCCCCAAATTGCACCACCCAAGACAAATATTATCATTAAATTAGACCAACTAAGCTTGATTCAAGCTACCAACCAACCTAGAACAATCTCAGAACCTTGAAAGGAGCTTACCACCAGGTTTCTAGCCTCCAAGGTCATTCAGCCTTCAAAATTCATCCAGAAACGAACGCCCACATGCAACACCTTCAAGAGCCCTAATTCCACCATTTTTATTAGTCCAATTCAGTCTTTGGCTTAGGCAACACTTAGGACTTGTCTTAAATGTCCCACCCTCGAATCAGGAAGTAATGGGCGCTCCAAAAGCAAGTTCCATTCCACTGGACTTCAAGTTTCACCGCAATTCTTCACAAGTTAAAACATAGTTTTAAAAGACAACCTTTGGTACTGCGGAATTCCGAAAATGGCAACTAAATTTCCACTAAGTGGTTGCGAAAATTGCCTCAAGTGCAATTATATGCCACGAGCAACATTTTCATCTGGTTCGCCGTCTTCATTACCTTTAATTAGTAAAAAATTGGTGAAGATTTGACAAAATTCCAAACAAAAAGCATGGTTTCTCTCTTAAAAATAGGTCCTCGGCCACAGCTCCCCTTCTTTTCTTTATAGTCCGTGAGCTTGCACGTGGATTGGTGATATTAACATTTGCACAGTATTGCCTTAATTTTGGGGTCATCATTTTCTTTTTTCGACAATCCCTTATTTGATGGACAATCCTTATGAAAGCAAGAACAGGGGAAAATGGGTACAATAATTTTCATACGGCGCTCACTTGAACACCATAATTTTTTTTTTTGATCATGTGCCGTGATATCTAAATAACATTAACTTAAGTATTATAACTTTTTAAAAAACGTTCACCATAAGTGCCGAAAATCCGACTTTGACCATAAGACGTTCACCATAAGCCTCTCACCGTGGCTAAATCTGTGGCTAATAGCCACGGATCGCTAAATTTTTTTATCTGCTCCCTCACCCCGATTTTCTCACTCTCTCTCTGTTCTCTCTCCCTCTCCCCACCCCTAAACCTCTCAATTCGCCTTGATCTCCAAAATCCAACCTCTAATTCGCTCGCGTCTTAATATAATATAATTTTTTTTTTTAAAAAAAAGTACACGTCGCTGAGAAACAGCGTTGTTTTTGGTTTTAATGCTTGACCGGACCTCTCCTGAAGCCTTCCGGCGGGATCTCTCCCATGAGCCACCACGGCGTTTTTTTGGTTTTTATCGGATTTTCCGGAGCGATGTTAGCATTGGCACTAAAATGATCGTTTTTTAAAAAGTTGGCACCAAAGTGATCCGAAAAAGTTAGCATTGGCACTAAAATGATCGTTTTTTAAAAAAGTTGGCACCAAAGTGATCCGAAAAAAAGTTATGGCACTAAAGTGATCGCCGTACATAAGTTATGGTACTTGTGGTGTACTTTTGCCCAAAATCATTGGTTCGATCTCGAATCCGGCGTTGCTTCTTGCGGTCTCCGGCGATCACCACACACTTCTAGGGTTTTCCCTGCTCCAAACCCGATCGATTCGGCGACGCTTTTGACGATGGACAGCAACAATATTCCCCTCCCCCTTCTCCAATTGTTCTCGCCTCTCGCCGGTGGTTTCCGCCCCCTCGGAGCTCGGAATCAGTGGTTTTCCGGTTCGTTATCTCGAGTTTCTTTCAGCTGTTTGCCTGAATTCGGCGAGGTGCGATCAAGATTTGCCATGGCTAGCTTCAGCGATGGAGAGAACGGCGAGAACCGCCAAATGTGACTGGACCGCAACGAGCCCAGCGATCCGTCGTCGATCGACGCGTCCTTAGTGGAGTGCGGGTAGAGCTCGAGGTTCTCAAGGGGGGGAGTCGAGGAGATTAGGATGGCGAAGAGGCTGACGGACGTCTTCATCGGGGGAGGCAACGGAGATCTGCTGATGCAGCGGAGCGATCGGGAGGATAGGGTTCTACAGGGCGCTCGATATGCAAGTGGTTGGGGCCTGCCCCGCGGATGAGAGATTGAAGCCATTGTTGAAGTCGAGTGGGTCGAGCAACGCAGCTAAGGATCGGCTGTTCGATCTGGATTAAGTGTCTATCTGGCTCATAGCATTAGGGGTTTTTTGCTTATTTCATTGCCTGAGGATTAATTTTGAGATAATCGCCGCATCTGTAGTATGTATGGCTACATTTTGGTGGCCTGTGAGGGGTAAACGCTTTACCGTGCTACTGATGATAGGGAGTCTCTTTTCAATTTTAATTTTCATACGGATGGTTCAGAGTCCCTTATGAGATATTGCATGAGTGGACCATTGTTGGGATGGTTTGGGTAATTTGTTCATGTTGTTTGATTTTGGCTAACTGGATTTGCTTTTGTTTTTAATCATCAGCATGTCGAGCCTGCGGAGTTGGAATACTGGCTTGATGCTTTTGCATGCCTCTTGTTTTGATTCGAGTTGGCAAGATAGACAAGCAAGGGACTCTTCTTTGCCTCACATCAACAAGGTAAATGAAGTTCTTATCCGTATCAGTTTTCGGATTCTTATATGTGAATTATCTGTTGGCTTGTGAGCAGCTTAGTTTGGTTTCTGCTGATGAGTTGCCAATGTTTTCCGGTAGTATACATAGTTCAGCTGTAGACTAATTTTATTAGCGGTGCTCATTGGTTTACCATTAGAATTTTGTTTGTTATCAAGTGATTTTCCTTTACGTTTCTCAGTTGCTATATGGATGCTTATAATTTCTGGAAGTTTAACAAGCTTAGAATTGGCTTTATTAGGAGTTGTATTGTTTATGTTATGATCTGTCGCGTTTAAGTGGCGCATTTTCTGTCTTGTATCTTGTTCCCTTCATTTGGAGTGTAGTTCTTGTAAGCTTTCATTTTGTAGTGTGAGTTCGTACTATGTGTTTTGATTGAGCATTTGTTAGTTTTGTATTTTGACAACGGTTCTTCGTACGATTTTTCTACAATGTTTAAGGAGGAGTATGCTTGCTGTTTTTCTGTTCATAGAGTTCCTTATCCTCATTATTTCAAATTTGCTAGTTTTTATTGCCATTTTGTGTGGTGGAGTTCTGTCTTTTGGTTCTTATTACAGGTAGCTATGTAATGCTAATTGTGGGCACCTCATCAGGAGATCATGTTGTCAGTCTTCTTTGCAGGCAGCCAGTTTAAAATATTCTAGATAAAAGTATTTGACACATATTGATATACCGGGTAAGTTTGTGTAAAGTAAACGTAAGATGCTGGAACGTAATAGTTTTTTTGTTTTCTGATGTAGTTCTCTTCTTGTTGGAATTTTTTTGGATACATATGGATATAGGTATTGGTGGCAGTAATATTGGCTGATGGACAGTAGTTTATGTTTACCCTACTATGCTTTCTTCATAATGGGAGATTTACCCTCTTGACAATTATGTCATAGCATCGGAGTCTTCGAATTGAGCAGTTCTTGAATGTCGTTTGTGAGATTATTTTCCAAGAAATGGTGGATATTACTTGAATAATATCAACTTTGCATGCAGTCCATGATATCATTGGAAATAATCTTAAGTTGAGGATTTAATGTTGTAGCTTCTTGTTGGTAACCATGTTCATCCTTCCAATAAGTATGTTTTTTGACTTATAGGTGAAGTGGACGTATCTTATTACGATTTTGAATTAAGGGGGAGTCAAGGTAGTTTCATGCTCCTATATTATCGTGTCGACTGTTGCTTTTTGAATGTATATAGGATCTGAATTCAACAAGTAGAAAATGTTAGTGACTATTTGTAACATCCTGAATTTCGACCCATTTTCGGGATCAATAAAGTGTAAATTATTTCTCATTTAATTTTAGAAAGTCTTGCTCGGACCTGATCAATCACGGGATACTAATTTTATGGGAAAGGTTAAATAGGAATAGGTACGTGGACCGGGGACTCAATCGCGAGTTGGGCACGGACTTCGAAGAACGCCGAGGGAATATTTTGGACCAATGTGGGCCTATCTTAGGAAGGTGAAGGATTCAATTCGACCAATGATGTATGATCGGATCGCGGGTGATTTTGCATGACCGAGAGTATATATGGCGAATGATTCCCGAACTAACCTAAATGATCGAGACCTCTGGTACTAGTGATAATTCCTCGCGCTCTCTCGAAAATCAAGGCCATTACGATTCGGAAAAACCTAGGTCGATACACGTAATACCTAAACAGCCGCCCGTTAGTGAGAAGCTCTAGAATTTTAAAATGAGCTAATTTGATCGCAAGATTGGACCCGAACTTCGACGTCAAAATTTTGTGGACGTTTACGACTATTTTGCAAGACCAATATCGTTTTGGTGTGGCCACGCACATTTGGGGCTAATCTAGCCAGAAATTAGAATTTCGACGAAAATTGGGGAAAATTACGGTTTTGCCCCTGTGGGCATCGAGGCTGGATTCGGAGGCCGTTTGAGGTTATTTTTCACTGCCAATGTCATTTTGGGGTGGCCACACATATTTAGAGTGGTTTTGGACAAAAATTGGAATTTCGACAAAAATTAGAAAAATAATATTATTTTATTTCCGGAACTTTGTAGTCGATTTTCGAGGGCTTAGAAAGTGAATTTCGCGATTCCGACGCCATATTATGTTGGCCACACACATATGGAATGCGTATGTGCAAAAATTGAAATTTCGCTCTGGGACCGGAAAAATGACCATTTTGCCCTTGGGCCGGTATTAATTTTGAATTTTTTTTGGAAAATTTTAGGATAATTATCAGAGGATTATCAGCTCAATTATTGAGAGCCAAGGACCATTTTACCCTCCACTTTTTGGATAAGATTGAATTAAAACCATTGGATTAGGGGTATTTTGATCAAAACCGACGGATCGGCGACACGTGGCACTTTAGGCTGCTTTATTTGACCAAGTTGTACTGTTTTCTCTCTCCTCAACCCCTCCCTCACGGCAGATCAGCCCAGCCACAGTAGCTTCTCCCTTTTTTTTTCTCTCATTTTCTCTCTTGGTTTTGTCTCACGAACTCATTGCCAAGCCACTTGGGAGGCTCAGCTACTTAGGCAGCCCGTCTCCGTCGTCGACCCAGTCCCCGACCTCGGCCTATCCTTTGTCCAGCCTTTTCTCTCTCCCTTTCCCTCTCTTTTTTTTCCTTTTTCTCTCCCGGGTTAGCAATCGCCCTTGCTCACCGCCCCTACCCGTCCATACATGTTCGCATAACCTGCGGATTGATCGCGACGCTGCGTGAATGCACTGCGGAACAATGCGTATGTACCGCCCGTGAATAGTACGCGCCCAGGAATTCCGTCGCCGGTTTCACTATTCATCAGTGATCGGCCGCCGTTCCCTGTCGCCGTGGTCCAGAAATTAAGTGAGTATATTTCCTAAATCCGGATTAGGACTGATAGTGCATTTTTTTGGATTGGCTTAGGTAGTATCGGTGTATAACCCGAACTAAATTGAGGATCAATTGGTGGAATAAATCCAAGAAAATTGGTAGGATTATTAGATATAAGTATTGTGCTAATTCGGATTAGTTGGTGATTATGTGATTGGGCTGCCGGGTGTGCCCGGATTGAATGACTGGTTGATTGTTGTGCCCAATTGTTGGGAAGTTGAATAATGCCATGTCGCGTGACTGCGTGGCTGACTCGTGCGGAGTGTGATTGACCATATGATAGCTTGATTGGATTATTGAATTGCACATTGTGGAATTGGGCTGCATGGTATTAATTGGCCAATGAACGATTATTGCGGCATGAAATTAACTAAATGCTTGAATTGTGCTAATGCTCATGTTGCATTGTGTTGCATTTCATGACATGCATAGTGAATGCCGAGAATGAGGCGTGTGATGAATTGTACGAGAATGCGTGCCTGCCATAAGCATGTGATCACCTAAATGCCATGATGCGTGTTACGCGGGGTTCATATAATAATTGACTGTATGTTTATGTGATCACATTTCGCCTTGATGCGTGTTATGTGGGGTGTGCCGTTCTGATGCGTGTTACGCGGGACGATGCCCGGTACATCCGGAAGACGACCATCCATCGATCGCGTTTTTGCTGGCTCGGTTCGTAAGGAGATCGTTGTGTTGCGCGATGCGTTTTTGACGCGGGCTAGAGACACTGGGCTAGTTGATGCGTTTTAACGCGGGCCACGAAGTGTTGTGATTAAACAAAGAGACTTGATGCGTTTTACGCGGGTCATATTAAATGATAAATTGAGAAAGTCCTAGTGTGCCAGTGTGGGCTAGTGAGCCGAGACATAAATGTGGACATTTGCATGCATAAGAATGCGTGGGCCAGAATGCGAGTTTGTGGAACTCGGTGAATAGTACGTGATGTTATCATTATTGAGCATAAACATACGCTTGACGTAGGCGTGAACCGAGTGCTTGAATATGTGATTTGATTATATGATTATTGTGAATAACCTACAGGGTCAGCCAGGTAAGAGATTTGGGCGAGAGGACCTAGGTCAGAAATTATTTATGAGTAAACTTGCAATGTGATTATGTGTTATCGGTCAGGAGAATTGCATGTTAGCCTAACCTAGGTTTAGAGGGTTATACTCGTTGAGATTCGTCTCACGGTTGTAATAACCCACATTTTCAGACCCCCAGCCATAGAATGCCGAGGATAGCACCTCTTTTTGGGATACCGCATCATATCCAGCGGTCGTCTAGCGTACACCCCTGCGGGGACGGAGCAGCGTATGTGAGATGTTACTTGGTTTTGTTTGTGAACGTGGGGAAAGATTACTACCACATCTAGGAGCACGTGGCTTGATGTTATAGGGGAGCTGATGGCGTGACCGGACCCCCACTTTTGATCGAGTAGCTACTGGTGTGTGCTTTTCATTATCGTTGTATAATTGAAGGTTGTAAAAAGTTTTCTTTGGCAATACCAGTATATATGTTTTTAAATGTGTTGTTTGATGGTTGTGCTACCTTGGTCCCATGTGTTATATTGTACGGGTGTATATATTTAATTATATACATTGCCTCCGCATGTGTTTAATCTCTGATTGGGCATTGGGTCGGCAATGCTTCCTGGGAGCGTTGCACCATAATCGACCGTGACGGGATGTTGCGTTCCAGTGGGGTACAAGGCGTGATACTATTTCTGTTCTTATGCTTGTCACTTAGGTAGGTCTCATGACACTGTAATTGTGATCTCATTAAGTTCTCTTCAATCAATTGGTTGTTATTGTTTGCGTTTGACAATTAATAGTTATGTGAACTGACTTTTTATATTACCCTCCGAATTTGTCACATTCACATCTCCATTTCCTTGAACATAGATGGTACTTGCTGTTTATATTTATGTCACTGAATGGAACTGCTTGGTCTTTCAACATATTGTTAGAATTTGTGGAGTTATTTCAGATGCTTGAAAGTCATCCCAAGGAAATACCTTTTGTAAGATGTCCTGGAATTAAATCATAGGTGCAACCAGAATAAGTATGTACACACAAGGATGCGGTTAGAAGTTACGTGATGGATTCTTTTAGGTCTAAAGTTACATTAGAAATTTAGCCAAAGTCAAGTATTGAGACACACAGCAAAAAAAAAAAAACTTGAGATAAATCCATTACATATGTGACAGGCGATAGATAATCCCATTTAGTGTTTTTATAGGAGAATTGGTTATTAGGCGTTGATACCAAACTTGCACATTACTATAGTAATTTTTAATTCATCGGCTAGTTAATTTCTCAGCTGTCTCAGAGAAATAGACGATTTTAATTGTTTCTTGGTTATATGCCTGTTATTTTCTCAGCTAGAGAATAGAATTTTATTCAATTTTTTTATTTTTTTTGTGGCAAATTAGTGATGAATTTTGTGATGAATACAGTTTGTGGCAAATTAGCGACGAATTTTGCCACGAATTTTTTTATATAAAAAAATAGAATATTTTTTTTTATTTTTTCGAGGTAAATTAGCAACGAATACAGTTAGTGGCAAATTAGCGATGAATTTTGCCACAAATAATTAGCGACAAATACAGATCATGGCAAATTAGCGACGAATTTTGTGAAGAATTTTTAAAAAAAATATATAATTTTTTTTATTTTTTCGAGGTAAATTAGCGATGAATTTTGCGATGAATACAGTTGGTGGCAAATTAGCAACAAATTTTGCCACAAATAATTAGCAATGAATTTTGCTACGAATAATTAGCGACGAATTTAACTACGAATGAAGCTCGTGGTAAATTAGTAATGAATTTTGCCACGAATAATTTGTGACGAATTTTGTCACGAAATTTTTTTCGTCACTAAATTTTGCGACGCTATATTAGCGGCGAAATTTTTTTCGTGGTAAATTTTGTCGCAAATTCATTTTGCGGCGAATTTTGTCAAATTTTTTGTGGCAAAATTCGTGGCTAAAACCTTATTTTTTCGTAGCAGTTAGTTTCCTCCATCAACGCTAGCTTTGATACCACTTTTGTTGGGGAAAGATGATAAGAATTCATTGAGAACTTAAAATTGTCCAGGATCAATATCTTTTCCAAAACTCAACCAACCAATATCAAATCAACCTCAATGGCAACTAGTTACAATATTCCAACAATATCAACCCCAAACCAGTAAATATAGTGCTGAAAATTAAAGACGAAGTAGAAAGCAACACCTAAAAGTTTTAGGTGGAAAATCCAATGTGGAAAAACCACAAGGCGACTTAAAAACTTCCACTAATCATGTGCTAGGCATCTGAGGCGAACCTAGTCCATCACCCTGTGCACGTTAAATGAGATCCAAGGTGTCCTTGACTTCAATTTTCTCTGACAAGTCTCCGCTTGTGGAACAAAAGAAGGGAAAACTGCAACTCAGTTGACTTGACTGATTTATGGTACGAGCAACGTAAATGACTTGTATAATCAAAGTCTTGCAATGGGGGCTTGCCCTCCACCGTTCACATGTACATTTACTTGAATTGCGGGGGTAGACTTATGGTAGATACATAGCCAAAGTTCTAATTTGACACTACCCTATATCAGTGTCTTCTGTATATCTCTTCTTAGCCATCCAATCATCAAAACATGAATTCTTGCTTCACCATTCACCTCTCTCTCATCTTCTTCTTCTTCTTCAATTTTCTCAGCATTTGCACTCACACTACTAAAGCTGCACCAATTTATTTATGGCATTACTACCCAAACACCACCCTCTTCACTCCCAACTTCACCTACCAAACAAATCTCAACACCCTCCTCTCTTCCCCCTCCTCCGCCGCAGCCACTAATGTCGACAGCTTCACCAATACCACCACCAGCAAAAACCCACTTGACTGCACCTATGGGCTATTCCTCTGCCATGGTGACATCCACGCCACCACATGTGGCAACTACATAACGAATGCGAGCAAGGAAATACTCTGTGCATGCCCTAATGAGGAAGACTCCATCTCTTGGTAAGACAAGTGCATGTTGCATTACTCGAACTAATCAATTTTCTCCGTTGAACAAGAAAAGTCTCACCTTCGTACTATGAAGGGAAAATTACCAAAAAAAAAACTCAAACCTATTGCACTTATGTCAATTCAATCTTAAACCTTTCAATTTGACTAATTTAGTCCTAAACCTTTCAAATCTCAAGGAGATCACGACATGGTTGCTTTTCCTTTTCATCAAATGCCCATTATTTAAGCAAGGCTATAGAATTTTCATGACAAGAACGTTTTAGATTATGCAAAAGATGAAAACTCAATATAAAAGCGACTCTTGAACTGCGTGTGAATCTAGAACTAACTCATAAGAGGCGCTTCTTGATAGAATGATACAACATAGCATTGAAAATCCAATGTTTTTTTTTTGGTAAAGGTAAAAATATATTACTTTTCAAAAACACCAAATACAAGAGGAAACCCCAAGACAATCCTCAACCCAAATGGGACAAAAAAAATTGTCCAATGGGGGTGAAGGATGACTAGACAAAATATACAAGAGAAGTATAAAGAAACAAAGCCCAAAGGGCAGAAGACTACAAAGCTAGGTAGTCATCGGCGCTGCTTCAAGGAGTGATAGAGGGAGATCCCAATTCCTTTGCATTTTCCGATTTCTATTTGTGTCCGCAATACGCCCAAGGGAAATGGCTTTATCCTTCACCACTTTGATCAACTGCTTACACATGCCGGGGATGAAGAGAGTCTTGTTTCTGAATAAGGAATTGTTCCTTTCAGTCCATATTATGTAACATAAAGCAGCGAAGGAGTACCTGGATATGCAATGGGCAAAAGAAGATCCTCCACAGATTTTCCAAAGCCAAGTAATGTTTTCTTGCCAAGGCCGGTTACGCCATGGCAAGTTACATTTTGTAGCCCAGAAGGAGGCCAATCGACTAGTATGAGAGCATTCAAAGTATAGGTGATTGACCGAATCAGGTGTTGTGGCACAAAATGGGCATAAAGCTGTGTCAATCCTACGAGTATGTATGAGAAAAACCTGGGTAGGCAGCCGGTTAAGGGTCGCTAGCCATAACAGGAAGGAGTGCCGGAAGGACTAAATGGTGATCCCAAATGAGGGAATGCCAAGCAACTGGCCTGCTTTTAGTTCGGATGAAGTCCCAAGCCAGTGAAACCGAGAAGGCTCCAGATGGGTGCGGGGTCCAAATAGGTTTGTCCGGAGAGTTTTCCTGAAAGATTGGCACCGATTCCGTCCAGCTGAGGATGGTGTCCAATGTTAAATGTGTCTAATTCAAAAAAAAAAAAGATGGGTGGTCTCCTAGAGACAAAACCGTGGGTCGATATAAGATGGATTAAAGTGTGTAATATCTCGAGTAAATTAGATTAGAGAGTGTCACAACAAACCTAGAAAAAAAAATCATTTTCATTTTCTTTTCCAATAGAAAAGATGTTACTTGAGTGAAACGTTTTTGGAGGGTCTGGTCCTTCCTTTAGGCCGTGTTGCATAAAATCGTATGATTCAAATTGAATCTATCAGAAGTATTCCTCTGACTGCCATAATTTGATGGAAAATTCAAAGCTATAAGCGTCTTTAAAATTACTTGCATCCGCATCTTTCTCTGTCTCTCTCTACAACGACGTCCCGGGATATATATATTGACTTTTCTTCTTCCAGCCTCCCCGCGTTGGAGTCAAGGAAGAGTGCAACTTCCGCAATTGACTTTGGTTAATCAACATCTTACGAGTGCAAGTGCTACTTTCCATCCTCGCCGTCCATCTTACTCGTCTTTACACCTGAGACTGATGGCCCAACTAACCCCAACTCCTGTCGATTTAAATCTAAGGAAAATCTCCCGCCGGTTTGTGTTGACTTGTAAAGATCTCTTCTGACCTTCCCGAAGAAACATAAACTATCTAATGGCTTTGCATGATTTAAGCTATCTATTGTAATATTAACACGCAAAATATCGGATTTTGCAATCAAAGTCAATGTAAAATCACTTAAGAAATAAATAAGAAATAATAAAGAATACTAAAGATTCACATGATTCGGTTTGAATATCGATACCTATAACTACAGGGAGAGCCAATACCAAATAATCTATCATAATCGGAGAACCAAAGCTTCAATCAGTCACACACTTGAGTGTTTATCACGCCTAAATTAAGCATAAATTCAAAGTATTTACAAATATAAAACTCACAGTACAAATTACCGTGTGTTCAAGCCAAAGCAAAAGCTTTCCCGTACGGCTGAACAATAAACGTCCGTTGGTCCCCCGTCTTTCTCCGTGCGGCAGCTTGTTCAATTTACTTGAAGGAATCCCACGACGACAAGGCACTGTGCGGCGCTTTTTTTCACTGCGCGGCTTATCAGGAAAAAGAAACACACTGTACGTGATTGTTGAAGATGCCCAAATCTCAGTCAACCGATCAAACTTGGATGGAAGATCACACCACCGTATCTCTTCTGCTGGATCTTGAGATTATATATATATATATATATATATCCATTATAATCCAAGATAATTATATGTAAAAGGCAACACCAAATTCTGAACAAGTCAAAATCTTCCAACGAGTATGAGTATCGTATACGAATCAAACTCGACACATAATTTAACACTATTAATAAATTTTATGACTTTTAAAAATGTACTGTGGAAAAAAATTCATATTTTAAATCTTCATGGTAGAATAGGTCTTGAGTTTGTAAAGGAAACCAGATTCAATTAAGTTTCCTTATTCGAGTAAGTTTTCTAGTTTCAGTAGATTATTAAAAGGAGTTTTCTATGTTGGATGCAAATACCATGTATATATAGGAAATAGAATTCTACTTAATGTACACAAACTAGAGCAAACAAGAAGAATCTTAGAATTTTTATCCGTAAGTTTTCTATAAGAGATTGTGAGAAATACTTGTGGGTTTGTTTTGGGTGTAATTAGAGGTTGGGAACACTTGAGATATTGAGCAATAGTAAACTTTGTGCTCTTCATATTCATCATGGATTTCTTTGGCAGCTGGTTCTCCTCATAAAGTAGGTACCTACACTTGGACCAAATCAAGGAAATCTCTAGTGTCATTATCATTTCCTGTTGATTTCTCTAGTAATTTCGCTCTCACATTTGACTTAAATTACAAGATCTGGTAGCTTTTGTGTTATTTTTACGACAATTCTATCATAGCTAAGACTGGGATTTCTAAATTTGATTTGGGGTTTTTGCTTATCTAATCGTTATCTAGAAATTTTGTTATTGCAATTATCTCTTGAGAGAAAGTAGAAGTTGAGAAGTTTAAAGACAAGAACAACTTTGGGTTGTGGAGCATTAAGATTCATGCGCTATTAACAACCCAAGGTTTAGCGAAGACGTTGAATGGCAAAGATGAATTGTCATAAATGATTAAAGAGGTTATACGGTAGAGATGACGGAGAAATCAAAGAGTATAATCCTATTGAATCAATTGGATGAGGTGCTAATAGAAGTAGCCGAGACGAAGAATGAAGTAGCTCTGTAGGCAAAAATTCATGCCCTTTGTGTAACGAAGGTTTGAAATAATCATCTATATATGCTGAAGAGGTTTGTTTCAGATTCGATTTGCTAAAGGTGCTTCCATCCAAACTAATATAGATGAGCTTAACGAACTCATGATGAATTTGATGAACGTTAATGAAACCCTAACTAATGAAAAATGAGGCATAATGTTGTTAGCGTCTTTACTAGAATCTTGGAAGCACTTTACAATTCAATGTTACAAGGGCATACTATGATTACCTCAAAAGAGGTAAAATCAACCTTGTTTTGCAAGCAGTAGTTGAAGAAGTTGTGAGATCATGATCTGCGGCAAGATGTAGCACAGGGACTCGAGATTCGAGGTAGAGATGAACATTGGAGGTCTAGTAGTAGAGGTAAAACTAGGTCAAAGTTGTGCCATAGAATGAACAAGGGTCACGTGAAGTGATTATCCATAGTTGAGAAACATGGATGTTATGTAAAATGACACAAGCAGTGTGGCAAATATTGTTGAGGAGAGCACTAACGATGTGAAGACTATCTTGTGCGTGATACTAGCTCATCAGGAGACCAATGGGTGCTAGATTTAGGGTGTTCTTATCATATGACACCTCATGATAACTAGTTCACTACTAGCCAGACTGAGACTAACGGTAGAGTTTTGATGGTGAATAACACAGCCTATAAGGTTGTGGGTATAATAACAACTCAAAATCGGATGCATGATGGGTAGACTGTATACTACAAACATAAGGCATATACATGAACTCAAGAAGAACCTTATTTCTCTATAGACTATTGATGATATCAGGTACAAGTAACATTACTAAAGGTGAAGTGCTGATGATTTGTCGGTGCGCCATGACAATAATGAAGGGGAAAAAGGTGAGTTCTCTATATCAACTACTAGGAGAAATTGTGACAAGATTTGCTATAGTTTTATTAGGTGAGTCAGACTCAAAATTGACTTAGTTATGATATATGTGGTCAGGGCACATGATTGAGGCGACTATGATGGCACTGAGTGATAAAGGGTTGTCGAAAGGTCAAAAAACATGAAAGCTGGACCTATGTGAGCACGACACATTTGGGAAGTAGTGCTAAGTCACAGTATAGCTGTGCATTAAATGAACCAACCAATTGATTACATTAGTTCAATTGCTAGGGCCATCTTCGGTGTCTTCGAAAGAAGGAGCCCGATATATGCTGACATTCATTGATGATTATTCAAGAAACGTCTGAGTATATGTTCTGAAGCACAAATCTTAGTTGTTCGATCAACTCAAGAAGTTTAAGTGATAATGATTTTACTGCATCCTACCAAAAGAAGGAATTATGAGACACCTTGACATACCTATGACACCACAGTAGAATGCCATCGCAAGACGTAGAAATAAAACTATACTTGAGTGAGCTTGGTGCATGCTTGCATATGCAAGATTGGGCAATGTATTTTGGATTGAAGTAATGAAAATGACTATCGAGTGGAAACTCCTGAGGAAGTATGGTTAAGGAAATCTATAGATTACTTCGGATTATGACTATACAAATGTCTTGCATATGCTCATGCTAGTAATGGTCAGCTTATGCCGATGACGAGGAGTGTATATTTCTAGGTTATGCATTGAGTGAAAGGCTACCAGTTATTGTATATTGATCCTCGATTACTACTTTTCTAGTCAGCAAAGATGTGACTGGTATGCTTCGTTAGATGAACATTGAGACACAACCAGTAGAGCAAATGGATCACGGTGTCAATAATGAGATGGAGCTTTAGGTAGAGGCTTTTACAATGATTGAGACTGTAATTGAGGCCACGATTCATGAAGTCAGTGATATAAAATAATTAGCAAAGCCACAACATAGTATAGCCACTAGCATATTGGAAAGGCACATCTACCAGTACATTATGGTAATATCAATATTGTTTATATATTGCTTATGCAATGACTGTGGTGACAGGATAGAGATGGATGAACAATCGTCTTACTCTGAGGTGATTGCAAGTGCCGAGTCATCGCAGTGACGAGGAGATGGAATCATTCCATCAAAATCAGACACAAGAGTTTATCAAAGCATCCAATAACCATAAGATTGTTGGGTGCAAATAAGTCTATCAATGAAAGTAGAGCATTCCCAGTGTCAAGGTAGTGAGGTATAAGGTAAGACTTGTTGCAAAGGGATATAATTAGTGGTAGAGCATTTATTATAACAAGATGTTCTATCCTATGGTAAGGCATATTTTTATTTGAGTGTTACTTGCTTTAGTTGTTAAACAATAAGTTGATGTAAAAACAACGTTTCTTTACAGTGAGATGGAGAAGTGGATTTACACAAGGCAATTAAGGGGGTATGCTATTCAGGATAAGGAAGACCATGTTTATTTATTAAAGAAATATATGTATGGACTGAAAGAGTATCTAAGGCGGTGGTATAAGTATTTTGATGCTTTCATATATAATTAGGACTATTTGAAAAGTCAATTAGATAGTTGTGTTTACTTTAGGAAATTAAAGGATTTAGTCTTTGTTTTATCTATTATTTTATGTTGATCATATGTTGGTAGAAGCTCAACATACGTCTGATATTGATGTGTCGAAGTGACAATTGAGTGCTAAGTTTGAGATGAAAGATTTAGAGGCTGCAAGATGATATTGGGCATGGAGATTTCGTGAGATAGGGCTATAGGGGTTTGTTCCTACCTCAAAAGACATATATTAAAAAGATTGCGGTGCGTTTTAGCATGCAATCAACAAAATTTGTGAGTGCACCTTTAACTGTGCACTTTAAATTGTCTAATAAGTTATCACCATATAATATGGACCAAGAGGAGCATACGTTTCTATGTCCGTTACTCTAGTGCAGTGAATAGTATTATCTATACCATGGTATGCACTACGCATGATATTTTACAAGTTGTTAGCATTGTTAGTTGTTAGATGAAGCATTGTGTTAAGGCTCATTATGAAATTGTGAAGTGGATCCTCGGTTGTTTAAAGGGGACAACAAATGTTGGTATAGTGTATTGGAAGGATGGCAACGATAGTGTGGCTAGAGGTTATGTGGATTTGGATTACCTTTATGACTTGGATGAGAAGGTCTTCAATGGGGTACATGTATGCACTGATAGGTGGTGCAATGAGTTGGAAGGCATCCTTACAAGATAATGTTGGTCTGTCTTCAACTACTACAAAGTATATGCACCAACCTTTATAGCAAAAGGGGCGTCATGATTGGGGGGTTTGTTCTTGAACAATGGGTTGGAGCAAAAAAGTGTTGCTATACGCTATGACAACCAAGGTGGCATATCTGGCTTTGAATTCGATTTAACTCGAGCAAATAAAGCATATCAACATCAAGTACCATTTCATCCAGGATTTCATGGCAAAGGACAAGGTTGTTGTGAAGAAGATTGCAACGGTGAAGGATCGAACAAACATAATGACGATTCAACTAAATTTCAAAGAAGATTGCAACTGTGGAGAATTAAACTTTGCTAGAGCTCAATTAGGGTTCAAAGAAAATGAGCACCCGTCGGAGCATTAGGAGAGCCAACATGGATGATAATCAGTATGACTTGGCTACAAACATTGAGCCAAGGTGGAGATTTGTCAGCATTGAGCCAAGGAACCGATTCAAGTAAATTTTTCTAATTTGGGTAGGTTTCTTAGTGTCACGCCCCCGACCCTCGAGCACGCAACAACCCTATTTCACTTAGGTAAATAGAATGCGATGTCCCAAGACTCATCGCCAACCTTTCATTTTATCTTTCATATACACATATGGAAGCGACAACAATCGCCCAATCATAGCAATAAACAGCACGGATAGTAATAACAATCAACATCAGTCATGCCAAAGCTCCATTTTATTTATTCACTTGACTAACCCCAAGGAAACACATTGACAAGCCCTTCAAGTAGGTCACCTTTCCTCACAAGCCTACCAAAAAGATATTGGGCTGGGTCAATCTACTCCATCCAAAGTGGGTCATCCAAAAAGAACATGTCCCAGGCATGTCCCTCAGGTACTATCAAAATCGCGAGACTGCTAGTCAAAATAGGGTGAGTCGGGATCATGCTTTAACGGGTCGTAATCCGATAGGTACTCAAGATCAGGGTTGGTCTCGAGACAGTCCACTGATCCATCAAGTGAGTCAATGTCCATAGGGTCCCAGACCTCCTGTCCAGAGCCCCCATCTAGAGGACCATCAAAGCCCCTTAGAGGGCCGAATAGATTCTCGCCCTCGTAGATGAACCATGCTTGGAATTGATGAGGGACTCGCATAGCTAGACCCTCATACATCAACATAGTATACAAGTGGCGCTAAAAAATATGCGGCTTGCCAGGAAAACGATGAGTAGTAATAATACTATCCATATCTTGTGACACCCCAAACCGCCTCGGGTGGATCGCTATTCTAAGGCCCTAGAAAATAGTTAATAACAACGAATGAGATATAAATCTCAGTAAGTTAACGATCTAAGTCTCGTTTATGAAGTAAACTTGCCTCGGATGCACCTAAAATATGCAGTAATAAATTGATGGCAAATCAATATCAAAGCGACCCTCGCTTTGCCTTAACTATATACAGGAGTAGGCAATTCAATCCAACATAAACAAATAACCCATCAAATAACAGCAAGCATATCTACCTTGCCTTGGCACACACCCTGCACGACATAAGCCATCACATGCCACAAACAATGCAATAAACATATAACATAATCAGAACACTTAACAAGCTTCCACATACACAATGCACTCATGCGTGTTCTAATTATTATGACCACTCAGGGTCACAGTACAACCCAAGGGTTGGCAGTCTTCCGGCATGATCGAGTATCATCCCGCCCCATTGGGCATGACAACGTCTAGGACCTCCACCAAAGACGACATTCCATAACATCGATCCAGCCTCAACCGCGACTCGGCATCCGAACCCTCGTCAGGCATCCGATAAAAGGAAAAATCGGGCATCGTCCCCAAATTCCTGTTGGGTGACAAGTTCCTTTATGTGACCATATGAGCACAACTACTACTCAAGCCCATTTTATTTCTCAACGATTAATCAATGCAAATGTGGCTGTGCTCACAAATCAAAATATTGCAACTTTCGTGTCAAAAAATGCAATAATAAATTCACACGTGATCACTTACACATAATTAAACCGTCAAACTCTGCATGGTTCCCTTTTTAAACATCCCTACCCTATTTAACTTATAAAATTGACATATGAACCCAACACCTCGGGGTTTACTATCTATATGTCCACAAAAACCCTTTTAAAAAAATAACTAACAAGGTTTCACATAGGGCAATTATTTTTTAGGGTAAAGCATGCATTAAACAGCATGAAACGGCATAATTCACACTTAACTCAAGCAGAAAATACCCATATAATATCCACTTATTGCCCTAATTGCGATAACTTATCATTCAATTAATGATAGCTTATCGCCCCTTGATAATAGCTTATCATTAAATTAATCTATAGCTTATCACTTAAATACCGATAGCTAATCGTCCATTTGATAATATCTTATCACCCTTTTGTCGATAGCTTATCGTCATTTCCTCGACAACTCATCAAGTCCACTTTCACCTATCACTATATCTTATCACTTCCGCCTACCACTTATCGCGATAGCTTGTCAACTAATCCCTCATAATTAGCACTAAGCATTATTAACTTGGTGTAATCTAACCCTAAGCAAGTTCAACGTAATAATTAAGAGATTAGAGCTTTAACTCACTCATTAACGATGCCGGTTGCGCGAGAACGACGGCGGCAGCACGAGCGATGAGCGGCTCCACTTGGAGACGGCAAGGGGCTGCGGCAGCTCACAACGAGGAGTGAGGAGGTTGGCAGTGGTGGCTTGGACGAGTGGCACAAGCGGTGGACGGCACACGAATGGTGGTGAGGATGGCTCAAAGTGGCGACGGTGGCGGTGGGAGGCAGTGGTGATGCACAGTGGGAAGGGAGCGGCAAAGGTGAAAAATCAAGAGGAAAATATGAAGAACAAGAGAGAAAATGAGAGAGAGAATGATGAGAGGAGAGGGCAGTGCAAGAGGGGGGGTAAGGAGAGAGAGTGAGTGAGAGAAAATGAGAGATATTTCTCTCTAGAAGGGCTTCTTCTTCAAGCCAAGTTCAAGTCCCTAAAAATTCATCATTTCTCCTCATTAATATCCAAGACTTTTCACTCCTCTTTTGTCACTTCTCATCTAATTCAAGAAGGGCAAAATGGTCTTTTCACAAAGTACAGTATAAAATACTATACGCGTATATGGGCTAGAATTTTGTACGGGCTTGTATAAATCAAGTTTGGGCTTAAAAGGATAGAGAATGGGCTAGAATGGTTCATGGGTTTGATTGGGCCCACTTGGGCTTGGTTGGGCCCAAGGTGGCCAAACCTCAATGGGCTTGAGGCCCATTGGGCTTCATCCGGGCCCACTCCTTCATGGGCTCCAATTCTCGGCATGTTGACTCTTTTTCCAAAAATTTCGTGCATACCACTAAATAGGTAGTTTAATGAGGCGACGTCCAATAGTTTAATCTTGAACTCCTTGAAAGTTTGATACTCAAATTCAGATCCTAATTCATGATCAAAACCGATGAATTGCGATTTTAGTATATCTTAGACTAACGGGCGGTTTTAATGAGTTACGCATATTCGACCCGTGGTTGATTTGATATCAATCCACGTTTAAGCTTTCTCGAGTCATAGATGACCTCAGTTGTCATGTAATTAGAAGGAGTCAATCACTAGTTTCGAAGTACACGATTATTAGGAATTGGTGTAGGGTCGTTCGCAATTCATATAATGGTCAGGCGGAATCACCCGCGATTCGATTGTATACTATTAGCAAATCATTCTATAACCATTCTTTGATCGGTCTATAATAGCTCAAAATTGTCCCTTGTTAATCCTTATGGTCGAATTGTCAATCCTTGATAAAGTTTTCAGGTCGTGTGTATTTAATTCCTTAATAGCCTTTTCCTATTGATTAGTCATCTTATGAGTGATCAATTCAGAGCGAGATTCAACTAACAGTGCATCGATGAATATAATCATTTCATTACATCCTGAATGGGTTGAAATTTGAGAATGTCACACTTAGTTTGAGTGATCTCCTAGTTTGACAATGTTTCCTAGAAGGAGTTTCTTCTTTTGGATATAAATCATGCATATATAAAAGATGTAATTCTACTCGGTGGACATAAACATTGGAGTAAATAAGAAGATTGTTAAGATTTTATGTCTCAAATTTTTCAGTGTGATTTCTTTGTAAGAGATTGTGCACTAACGCTTGTACATTTGTTTTGGGTGTAATTGGGGGTTGAGAAATACTTTAGCTATCGAGTGATTGTAGCTCTGTATTTAAATTCATAGTGGATTTTGTTTTGGCAAGCTCTTCTGTAGAATAGATATTGACACTTGGATTGAATCATGTGTATATCCGGTGTCATTACCATTCCTCGTTAATTTCTTTGATAATTTTGTTCTCTCGCTTTTGACTTAAATTACATGATTCGTTGGTTTCCCCACTATTTTTACAACATTTCAAAACTCGACCCCCGAATTTCGATTTCACCTTCCAAGCTTCCAGTTGTGCAGTTGAAGCTAATTTCGATTGCATTTTTCCTATAATAAGTGACCATAAAATTGCTCCGATTTCACTTTGGTGCCCCTAGTCTAGTCATTATTTTATGTCATCCATCATTTACATATCAGCGTGTAGACTAAATGGTGCACAACAAGTTATCGCGTAGGCTTAATCTAATAGGTTATATCAACCCTACATTAAGAAACAGTAAGAGCAGCGGGTCCCAAAACAAATACTTGCCACCTGCCTTTAATAGAATAAGTCTATATTCCAATATTTCTCTTCGATATTATTAGCAATGCACTCTGATGAACAGAATTTGTTATCTGTCAATGTCCAATTCATTAGATTACTACTGTGATTCCACTAAGCAGGACCTTGCTTGCAATTGTAGCCGTTGGATTACCACCAATTGTAGCAATGCACTCTGATGAGCAGAATTTGTTTATCTGTCAATTTCCAATTCATTAGATTACTACTGTGATTCCACTAAGCAGGACCTTGCTTGCAATTGTAGCCGTTGGATTACAACCAATTGAACATCTGACAAAGAAAAATATTGGCAATCCGACGGGTATAATTATTAAGGTTATAATAGGCTAACCCCCTCTTTTTTTAGATCGCTTTGACCATCACAATTTTTTTTTTCGCAATTATTTACCAGATTTGGCGGTCAGTGTTAGATTCCATTAAATACAAGTAACAAATTTTTGGAATAGTTCCCACGACAAAAATATATAGGAGAGGAGACCATGGCTCTTCTTCTTCCCATGATTCCGTGCCCGTGCAGCAAGAACAGGGGATTCATCAACATAAAGATGAGTTCATGCTTCGCTATCTCCCTCTCTCTCCTGTTCTGCATAAGTTTTGTAGGTACTGAATCAGCACCCACGTTTCTATGGCACTACTGCCCAAACACCACCCTCTTCACTCCCAACTCCACCTACGAATCCAACCTCAACACCCTCCTCTCTTCCCTCTCCTCCGCTGCCACCGATGGCGCCGATGGCTTCGCCAATGCCACTGGGGGCCAAAACCCTCCCAACCAGGTCTACGGGCTCTTCCTCTGCCGTGGCGATGTCGACACCGCCAGGTGCAACGACTGTGTGACCACTGGAAAACAGGATATACTCGAAAGATGCCCCAACCGGCGAGTCTCTATGATCTGGTATGATGAATGTATGTTGAGGTACTCCGACGGATCCATCTCCTCGGTCATGGAACAGGTGCCTTCTCTCACCATGTACCACACCGGGAACATCACCAATCCAACCCGGTTCATGCAAGTCCTCGGTGAGACCATGGATGACATCACTGGGAGGGCTTCAGTCCGCAAGTCGGGGAAAAAATTCGCAGTTGCGGAGGCAAACTTCACAAGCTTGCAGAAGTTGTACATGCTCGTGCAGTGCACTCCAGACTTGACGGTGTCGAAGTGCAACACGTGCCTCCGGGCGGCAATCGTAGGCCTCCCTCAGGGGAAGCAAGGTTGGAGGACGTTGACTCCGAGCTGCAGCATGAGGTTCGAGCTGTACCCATTTTATAATGCCTCGGCCGTGGCCGCCCTAGTGCCTCCGCTGTCCGACCTTCCATCTCCTCCTGCTCCCGTGACCAGACGTAAAGGTACGTGTTTGTTTTTGTTATTCGTCTTCTGCTGTAACAGAAAGATCTGTCCAATATTATTTTCCGGTGAACTACTTATCCTAATTTATAGTTTAAAAAACTGGAGTGAACTTCTTAAAAAAAAAAGAAGAAAACATCATAAGTGCCATAATTCTTGTATAGGGTGCGTATATGTTTAACCTATGACTTAAGTATCATAACTTTGAAAGAACATTCACTTGAGTAAAGTCAACAATTTCATTGGCTGAAAAATCTTATGACATGTCAATAATTTAATATAAAACTGTCCGATATGGCTTGTCAGGGAAATGATGTTATCAAAAGCGTGCAAAAACGAGTCATTTAGCCCTTTCTTACCCCAGATTGACGAATTGGGGCTAAGACCAACTCAAACCCTAACCCCATCCCTAAATTAGGTCCAACAGCGGATAGTCTTAATTTGTCCTACAAGTGCCGCCAAAGGACATCCTTGGGGAGAAGGCGTGGCTGGTGGTCCTCAAGGCTCGCCACGATGGAAATCCTTTTGATTTGTGGTAACATAGCTTTCTTTTTTTGGGATATACTGGTATTATGTGTATTGACATTGGAGATTTTCCCTTTGAGGCTGCGATCTCGAGTAGCAGCACTCAGGGTTGTGCGGAATACGGTGTGCGGTGGGCTTGTGGCGATGTCTTTCATCTTAATTTCTTGAGCAATCAGTTGCTTGTCAATTTAGTGCAATGAAAGGGTCAAACAGCGTCCTTTCTACAAGCTTATGATGATATTACTTACCCAGCGAGTCATATAGGATGATTTTATATTAAATTAATGTCACATCAAATTTTCCGATAAGAGAAATTACCAATCACTTAAATGAACATCTTTACGACAAGAAAAATGATTGATTAAAAAATTATGACACTTATAATATCATTTTTCCTATTTCAGATGATGCCTCTTGTTGAGATAAGCTGCGACAGTCAACAATTTGTTTTCAAGTTAAACGATAGAAAGAAAGAAAGAAGGGTAGCTGTCAAAGTAACTAAAATGGAAATATAATTCCGCAATAAGCTTACTTTGAGCCAAACACAATCAGCAAAATTTGTGAAGTATCAACCCCATCCTAAATCTAAGTATTTTGAATACGGAAGAACCAATTCAAGGAGAATAAAAAACTTGAATAATACAGATGATTGTTTTCCTTTCTGTTAGTCCATAGCAACTTTATATTGCCAAGTCTACAATATCACAAACTTGTCTATATATACTTACAACATAATATCATGGGGTTTTAGCTTTGCCGGCTCAGGACAAATATTAAGGGCCGTATAGCCAGTCATCACCCTATTCTTGTATACAACAGTAAGAGTGGACACATAGAATTTCAGCAGATGACTTCAGTTTCCTAACTCCTTAGTATCTTGATATCCACATTTTCTATAAGGAAAAAAGGGGAAAAAAAGCCGCAAATGCTTCTATTGGTTAGGAGGACCCAAATATCACGTGCGAAACCATTTTACTATTGCCAAACGAAACACTTCTGGTCATAAAAAAATCTACATCCCAATGGAATGTCGGCATTCTGTGATGCCCAACTGGAAACTAATTTATTCTATAAAATGAACCTATTTGAAGCAAACTCAAAGAGAGTCGACACATTATAAGGTTGGTTCATAGGCCCTGCTTTGTACGTTGTAATTTTGTGGAGAAAAATACATTACAAATGCCATTACTTTCGTACACTGCTCACTTTGGTACAATAAGGCTACGCATGACAACTTGCCAAACAATATTTGATTATGTTCTTTTATTCTTAGAATTAGTTTGGGAACAGAAATGCGTTTGTTTAATTTTTTGATTCTGGGCACAATTTTGTCAAAAATTGTTCCCAGAATCAGTTTTCAAGAATAAAAAAAAAGTAGCTTCTTAATTATGGGAACAATTTTGAGAATCAATTTTTTTTTCTTCTTCCTTTTTTTGGTTTTTAATATAGCTTCTAATGTCCGGCCTGAGGACCACCCTAGCCGGATTTGACGAGAATAAAATATTTTAATAAAAAATATTATTAAAATAAAAAATATTTTACCGGCCATGTTATATAGTTCTTGCCGATCTTTCTTTGACCTTGTTCGGACATTATTGTGTCCTAGTCGGGTCGGAGTTTGGTCTTGGCTATATTGTTTTTGGTGTTTTGAAAAGTAATACATATTCTTACCTTTAACAAAAAAAAATAAAATTTTACCGGCCATGTCTGACTACCAGGCCATGGCCAAAAAAAATAAAAAATATATATTTTAATAAAAAATATTATTAATACAAAAAATATTTTACCGGCCAATATATATTTTTAATAAAAATATTTTAATAAAAATATTTTATCGGTCATGGCAACCGAGCCATGGCCAAAAAAATAAAAATATATATTTTTAATAAAAATATTTTAATAAAAAATATTTTATCGGTCATGGCCGGCGACCAGGCCATGGCCAAAAAAAGAAAAATAATACTTTTAATAAAAATATTATTAATAAAAAATATTTTATCTGTCATGGCCAGCGAGCAGGCCATGGCCAAGAAGGAGAAAAGAAAAAAAAAAGAAAGAAATATTAAAATTTTTAAAAATATTATTAATAAAAAGAAATTTTGTGACGTTACCAAACGCATTTATGTTCTTTTGCTATTTCAGGGATGGAATTTTGGGCCGTTAACAAACGTCTTAAAATGCTTAGAATCAATATCGGGCACAGAATAAAAAAGAATCATTTCTAAGCAGAATCTGTTCCCGGGCACAGAATCGTTGTCATGCGCAGCCTAACTTTTAATCCATCACTTAATTATCATATGTCTATAGAAATCGTTCACTTGAATGACTCCAATGCTTTTACCAAAAAATTCGACATGGTATTAATTAATATAAATCGCTCATTGTGGGTCATCAGAAAAATGATATCATTAAAAGCTTATAGAAACGCGGTTTAGCCTTTCCTTGCCCCAAATTGATGTCCAATGTGGCTGCTCGGAAAATAAGAGGAAGGATATCGCCATGAGCCTGCTTCACACCCCATTATCCATGGCCCTGAGTGCTACTGGCCTCAAAACGAAAATCTCCGATATCACATCCAAAATTCCAGTCCAATGCCCATGGGAAGAAAGCTACATTACCACAAATTTGAAGGATTGCCACTGTGGTGGCCCTTGAGAATCTGCAGTAGCGCCACATCCAGCGCCTTCACTACATGGCACATCCTTTTGCGGCACCCACAGGATAAAGACTCGCCACCATTGGACCTAATTTGGGATTAGGGTTTGCGTTGGATTTAGCCTTAATTCGTCGATTTAGGTCAAGAAAATAGCTAAATGCTTAGATGATATCATTTCCCCAGTGCGCCACGTCTAACGGTTTTATATTAAATTAATGTCACATCGGACATTCTAGCAATACTCAAATAAACTTGACGTCTTTTAAAGTAATGGTACTCAAGTAATCGAATTAAAATTTGCAACACTAAAGTGAGCATGAAACAAAAGTTATGGCAATGGTTGTGTCATTTTGGCGAATCCGTGTTCATCTTTTTTGATCTATTTATAAGAGGTGAAGTTTTACTAGGCATTTTTCACAAATACTCGTTGAATCTGTTCTGCATTAGTCCAATGACTCTGCACTTGTGTTCTTTGCTCGTCTTCTCCCTGCTTCAAGCACTTCAAAGCGGCACAATTTACAGCATAACTGCGTCATGTCCACTGGTTCAAAACCAGACCCTTGTCTCTAGTGGGCAAATCTTTGAGCTCGGGTTCTTCACGCCTAATGGATCAGCAAAGCAGTATGTAGGAATATGGTACAAGAGCATGAGTCCCTCCAAAGTTGTCTGGGTGGCCAACAGGGGCGAGCCACTTGGACGAACAGATCAATCCGCGAGTTTAATTATTGGAGAAGATGGAAATCTGAAGCTTCTTGATGGGCAACAAAACACTGTGTGGTCTACTAATGTCACGGCAAAGTCGAATTATTCTGCAGCAGTGCTTTCAGATTTTGGAAACCTTGTTCTTCAAGACAGGAATGCGAATATAATGTGGGAAAGCTTTGATGAGCCAACCGACACTCTCCTGCCAAACATGAAGATCGATGTAAACGTGAAAACAGGAACGAAACGAAACTTGATTTCCTGGAAAGGTGAAGATGATCCATCATTCGGAAACTTTGTCCTAGGATTGACACAGGAGACACCGCCTCAGCTTTTCACTTGGAATGGATCAAGTCCTTACTGGAGAAGCGGACAGTGGGATAAAACCAGGTTCATCGGAATATTGAACGTGGACGACCCTTACTATAGTGTCCAGCAAGATAATGTTGAGGGAACATCATATTATACCCTCAATAATTACAACAACTCCATCTTTGGATATGGTTTCATCTCATCTGAAGGATCTCTAAAGGTGGTTTTTTGGGACGCTAGCTGGTTTACAACCTGGAAGGCACCGGCACCAACTAACCCATGTGAAATTTATGGAATATGTGGCCCCTTTGGAGTTTGCAACTCGTCTAGTTCACCTATTTGCAGATGCTTAAAAGGTTTTAAACCAAGATCAGATGAAGAATGGAACAGAGGAAATTGGACCAGAGGGTGCCTTAGGGAAATGGAATTGAATTGTCAAAAATCCGCGAGTACAGTAGCTTCAATGACTGTCGAAAAAGATATGTTCTGGAAAATGGAACAAATGAAATTGCCTGATTCCGCTGATTATTTATTGATAAATGATGCGGAAGGATGTCAAAGTTGGTGCCTAGCAAATTGCTCGTGCTTGGCCTTTTCTTATGTGAATGCTATAGGATGTATGGCTTGGAGTAAAGACCTGATAGATACTCAACAATTCTCCACAGGTGGCGAAGATCTATTTATTCGACTTGTGGATGCGGGTGTGGGTGCGGATATAGGTTGAAAAGGTTGAATTAATATGCCTTTGGTTTTGCACTGCCTGTGGTTCTTATAATATATTTTCCTAGGTTCAGGTGTACCTATGCGGACAAAACTTATCATTGGCCTAAGTATTATTTTTGGCATCATCTTATTTGGAGCTGGTATTTCAGTCTGTTGTCTTTCAAAGTGGAGAGGTAATAAAAGATGTACAGTTTGTTGCTGTCTTAAGGGTGATTTCGCACTAATTGCAATATAAGAATCTTGAATTAATGGTAAAACCATGGCTTCAGAAGCTGGGCGATTACTGCTATAGAAACACTGCTCTGCTTCTCATGTTCTCATGCTTATCTTAAGTTGATTTCATTCTATCTTTAAAATGCAGCGAAATTTAGGAAAATGACAATCTCAAGGCTCTTTAGGTTGGTGGCTGAAGCCACCAGATCAGAAGAACTGCCAAGGGAAACTGCATGGAAAGAGCAAATGAAGGAAGATGATGCATCGGAATTGATGGTTTATGATTTTGACAGCATACGCCTCGCGACAGACAACTTCAACCCGAAAAACAGACTCAGGTAGGGAGGGTTTGGCTTGGTTTATAAGGTAAAAGAAAACATTCTTTGAGGGAAATAACGAGATCATCCAAGATTTGATAGTTATGTTTGTTTTGAAATAGGGAAAACTGAACGATGGTAAGGAGATAGCAGCGAAGAGACTTTCGAGCAACTCAGGCCAAGGCATAGCGAAGTTCAAGAATGAGATCCTTCTAATATCCAAACTTCAACACCGAAATCTGGTGAGACTCCTTGGTTGCTGCACTGAAGGAGAAGAAAAGATTCTTGTGTATGAGTACTTGCCGAACAAGAGCTTGGACGCCTTCCTTTTTGGTTTGTCTCACTCCTTGAAGAACTTATCTCTGCTTTCAACAAAATCTGGCACTGAAACTAGACATTTCTTCTGTTTGCAACCTTTTTTAGATTCAAAAGAGAAGAAAAAACTTAGTTGGAGCATACGCTTCAGCATTATTCAAGGGGTCGCAAGAGGGCTGCTTTACCTCCACCGTGATTCTTGCCTCAGGGTCATACATCGAGATTTGAAAGTGAGCAACATTCTCTTGGATGAAAAGATGAATCCCAAGATTTCTGATTTTGGGCTGGCACGGATGTTTGAAGGCACTCAAGTTTTGGTAAAGACTCACAAAGTTGTGGGGACATTGTAAGCTTTCTTACTCATGAGGCGATACATCACCTTGAAAGCTTGTTAGCAGTAAAATGCGCTCACCTTTCCCTTCATACATGTTCCTACTATTGCTTTACTGTTATTGAGAAAACTCTTCCATGTAAATCCAATGGTTCCAATATGTCAGTTCACTTCGAGGTAATTATAGAGCAGCGCTGCATGCAAATGCTAAAAGATATGAGAAATATAGTACGCATCAAGTTGGAAGTTTATCTCCCTCCAATTTTCTCGCCTCTCATGTCATGATCCTTTAGTCTATCATTTTTGTTTGAACTGTACTTCAGGAACCATCCACTTATGATATTTTGTCTGCAGCGGCTACATGTCTCCTGAGTATGCCATGGGTGGGACATTTTCTGAGAAATCTGATGTTTATAGCTTTGGAGTACTGATATTGGAGATTATCAGTAGCAAGAAGAACACAAGTTTAGATTACCCCGGGCAGCATCTCAATTTCCTCGCTTATGTAAGTGCGAGATCTAACTTCGAACTATTATACCTCCATTTCAGTTTCCAGCCATGGGTAATCCTTGAAATAATTTAACAATTGACCATTTGTTATAGGCTTGGCACTTGTGGTGTGAAGGCAGAGGATTGGACCTGATGGATGCAACCATTGTTGACACATTTTCGACGTCAGAAGTAATGAGATGCATTCAGATAGGGCTTCTCTGTAGGCAAGACCATGCCATAGATAGACCCAACATGTCGGCCGTGGTTCTGATGCTAAATGGGGAGTCCAATCTTGCACAGCCGAAGCAACCGCTATTTATATTTCCAAGATCGCCGGTTCACAAAGTCCAATCACAAGAAGGAAGCATCCGGTCCATGACTACGATCACCATTACTACGGTTGAAGGAAGATAAAATTCTCATATGCATACGCAATCTTTTGTTGCACTTGTATGTATAATAATGACGTAAATATAGAGATTGTGAGGGAATCTGAGTTGCTAGCTCTCTAGTAGGATAGTTTTACAGGTGCATGGACGCACAAAAGTTCTGAACGTCTATACGTGTGGGGATTATATCTACCCTGTTTGCATATAAAAGTGTTTTCCATCTCAATATTCCCAGTTGCGTCCACAGTTGTCTATTTGTGGAATTTCGGTGCCACGTGCGGTTCCCGTCAAAGAGGCTAACTATTGATAGTTAAATATTCGTTTAAAAGATCATTTATGCATTTGAAATTTTTTAGGATCAAATCCTCTTTCAAATGATAGAATTTGACCCCCAAGCAAAAATAAGGAAAAATGACACCATAAGTGTTATAATTTTATACGTTGCTCACTTAAGTATCATAACTATTTTTTTAATCACTTAAGTGTTATAACTTATGCACGGCATTCACTTGAATACTATAACTTTTTCTCCGATCACTTGAGTGTCATATAACTTTTCAACCGATTACTTGAGTACCATAATTCTCTAAACACTTTCACCACAAATGCTAAGCCAAGTTGGATTTTCGGCACTTAGGTGAATGTTTTAAACAAAATTGGGCTTTTAAGTGATCAATTAAAAGTTGTGGCGCTCAAGTGAACGTTTTTTTTATAAGTTGTGGCACTTAAGTGGCCGAAAAAAAAAAAGTAATAGTACTCAAATGAACGCCGTACGAAAATTAAGACATTTGTGGTGTTTTTATGCCCAAAAACAATGATCCTGCACCATCTTGCATTGACATTTCTATTTGCACATCTTTGCAAATAGAAACAAGGGACATTGCGATCTTAGTATCTTGGACTCTATGGCAAGGGTCAGGGATCACAAATGCATTTTACAAAGGTTAGGAATTGAATTAGCCGATAACAAAGAAATTCAACCCCTAAACATCTATATTGCGTCATCATGCATTTACATTTCTCATTGTATTTCTTTTGCACGTAGAAACTACAGACAATCTAATTTTAGGATATTAGACTTGGAGGCAAGAACTTTGATCAACAAAGGTGCCAAAGCTCACGAACCCTTTGAAACCACAGTTGGACTCAACCTTTTTATCGATAAATTTGGCTTAGCTTCTCTTGCTTGATTCAAGGCCCAAACGAACTTCAAAAATTGCAAATTATGTATCACAATGAGCGTCTTTGAGTTTACTTTTTCTAATGGTATATGGCTCGTAGCTAATTCCAAGGTGTCGGCTAATCCCTACATCAGGCGAGCAGTCCAAAAAATAATGATTTAAGGCCAACGAAGTAGGACTTCCCGATATTTGTTTGGCCTGAATATTTTACGCAATCTATATCTACTTCACTCCGGATTTCAGTCAAGATGGACGAACGACCTATGTGTAGTGGCTGTTCCAGTGCCACTACGCAATTTGCCCAAAGCCTGACCCAGGACCCAAGTTGACTGATTTTAGTGGCTAACAGGATCCCCCAACTTAAGGGCTTGCCGTATGCTTTTTGAAAGCCTTTGATGAGACTTGATGAGGCTTGATTGACATTGTAACTTGATTGACAAGGGTCAAACAAAGACTCAATGGATGAAGGCTTGAAATGTTGGACAAAGACCAATGGACACTAGGTATTTGAACCGGTGGATATTGGCTAAAACTATAACAACCGGCTTGGCCGGCCACTATGCAAAGGGATTTAAGATTCTCTCTCTAAACTCATCTCTCTCATTTCCATCGTCATTTTTAGGCTCATTCTCTAGTCTTCATCTCCCTCAACTATCTCTAGCCATGAAAAGCCATAAAAACCGTGAGCTGAGGAGCCCAAAATTGTGATTAACGAGTGACGGTTGAGGAAGCTCGAGCAAACTTGTGTCGGTTTGTTGCAACCTACTCTTACGGTTGCATCACCTAGGAGTTTGGCTAATGAATTATTAAGTATAGACTTAACTCGGGCTCTTTCAAGCCCCTATCAATTCGCGACTTATAGTTTAAGTTATTAACATGCAAATCATTTTAGTATGGAGTCGTAATTAATCCATTTATTAGTGGGTCGATTAGAAACTTAAATAAAGTATTGGGAGATTTACTTTACTCTTACGAACCAGAAATTATGAATTCGGGAACTTGATTACGTTAGATTACTCTAATATCCTTTGAGTACCTTTTTTCTTTATTTAAAAATATATTTTGCAAGTAGCTTGAATTGATTTTGAATCTATCGACTAACATATGAGGTGTTCACACAGATACGCAACCATTAATGTAACACTCAAGAAAAAGCAAAGCAATAAGTAGCAAGAAAGAAATTGAAAATCAAACATCACTAAACAAACAATTTTTGGGGTTTTCTTTTATCTTAAAATAAAGTCTAATCTACATAACATACAATTTTCCTAACATTCAAACTATATGACATGCATATGATATTTTTTTGGTATCTTTTATTAAAATTCGGAATTAAAAATTAACGAAAAGTGAACTGTCTGGAACAAGATATTATCTAATTTAAGCTAGGAGATAATCTAAGTTAAATCCCTTTTTTATTAGATAATTATCTTAACTAGATATTATCCTAGCATGCAATCTATTCTAGATAATGAAATCAACCTAATCTATCCAGAAATCTTTTTGTAACGGTCCGAATTTCGATGTAAATTCCAGGATCAATAAAATTGGTATTAATTCGCATTTCATTTTAGTAAGTCTCGTCCAGAGCTGATCACTCTCGGGATACTAACCAATGGGGCATGTCTAATTAGAAAACGGTACGTGGATCGGGAACCCTATCGTGAAACGGACACCGATCACGAGAGACGTTGAGGGAATATTCTGGGCCAACGTGGGCCGATCGTAGGAAAGGGTAATGGATTGGGTTTGGCCAAGGCCAACGATGTATAATAGGGATGCAGGTGATTCTGAAAACCAAAAGTACACGTGACCAACCAGTCCTGAACCTAAACCTAACGATCGTGACCCTTGGAACTAGTAATAATTTCTCATTCTCTCAATGATCGAGACCATTTCGACGTGGATAGCCCTAGGTTAATACGCGTAACTTCTAAATAGCCGCCCGTTAGTGAGAGACCCTGAAATTGAAAGTTTAGCGAGTTTTATTTGCGAAATTAGGCCCGGATTTCGGTGTCAATTTTCAAAGGCTTAAGAGACCATTTTTGGAAATCTAACGTCACATTACGCTGGCCACGCATATTTGGGGTTAGTACGAGTAAAAATTGGAATTTTGGTCCAGGGGTGAAAAATTACGATTTTGCCCTGTGGGTGCCGGTATTTAATTCTGAGGCCGTTTGAGGTTATTTTTCGAGGCCGATGCCATTTTTGGGTGGCCACGCATGCTGGGAGTCATTACGGACAAAAACTGGAATTTCGACAAAAATTGAAAAATAATATTATTTTATTCCTGGAACTTCGCAGTCGATTTTCGAGGGCTTAAAAAGTGAATTTCGCTATTCCGACGCCATATTAGGTTGGCCACGCATATATGAAACGCGTATGTGCAAAAATTGAAATTTCGCCCCGGGACCGGAAAAATGACGATTTTGCCCCTAGGCTAATTTTTGGTCCGAATTTTTTTTGGAAAAATTTGGGATAATTAAGGATAATTATCAGCTGTAATTTTTTAGGACAATTGACCCTTTTGCCCCTCTCTTTTTAGATAAGGATGAATTTAAACCTTTTATTTAGGGGTATTTTGGTCATTATTGCCAAATCTTGGCACTTGGCACCCCCTTAATTATATTATTTGACTAAGTTAGACTGCCCTCTCTCTCCTCACTCACTCTTGCGTGCAGACCAGCTTCTTCAGAAATTTTCTTCCATTTTCCCTTCTTCCTCTTCCGTTTTACATTACATTTTTTTTGCGTTTACGCCATTTCTAATCTTGTTCACGGGAGCAGTTACCAGTCGAACTGCCCCCTTAAGCGGCACGTGGCAACCATTTCCACCTCATTGCAGCCACCACCGCCCGGTTTTTTGTCAAAAACAGCCTTGTTTCTCTCTTTTCTCTTTCGGTCTACAAGCGATGCGCCCGAGCTTGGCGGAGCTCCAATCGCCGTTCCGTCGACACCCAGGCGTCCAGCACCTCCATACGTTGCCGTCCAGCACCGGCCGTATAGTGTCTGTACGGTTACTGTTCACCATCCCATACGGGGAACCTTTGTTCCGCAGCGGACCGTACGGACGTCTCCGGCGCCTCGCCCGTACCGCCCGTCCGCATCCGTCTGATTCCGTAGTATCTTTCGCCAAGATCGTTCACCGCATCGCTTCACCGTCCCCAGACGCTGCCGCCGCCTGGAATTCGCCGCCGGTTACACTGTTCACCAGTGATCGGCCGCCATTCCCCGTTGTCGTGACCTTTGATTAGGTGAGTAAAATTCCTAAACTTGGATTAGGACTAATAATGCGTTTTTCTGGACTGGGTTAGGTATTATCAATATATTTTGGACTGGCTTATATAGTATCAGTGCGTATTTTAGACTGGGTTGAGAATTGACTGGTAAAAATTAGTGTCGGGAAATTATGGTAAATCATTGAGGAATTATTGGGATGAGAAATTGAATTAATTGATCAATTTAGGAGCCCAGTAGAAAATTACCGGGTATGTCCGGGTTGATTGGTTGTACGTACATTGTGCTTGGTTGTGATTGAATTTCATTGGTGCTCATGGTGCATTGCATTGCATAACATGGACACGCATTATGTATGTCTAGAGTGTGGCATGTGATGAAATTGTGTGAGAATGCGTGCCTGCCATGAGTGTGTGATCACCTAAATTACCTTAAAAGCGTTATCTGGCGGGTTCGAGATAATAATGAATTGTGTGATCACCCTAAGGACCTACGGTCGTGACCTTGGGTTGATACCGTCCTCATACACTTTGAAGCGGGATGATGCCCGTGCGTCCAAGGCGACCATCCTCATGCACTTTGGAGCAGGCTCTGGAGAGCGATGTTGCGCCTCATGCACTTTGAAGCGAAGGCTAGAGACCTTTGGACTAGATGCTTTGCCTCATGCACTTTGAAGCAGGCTAGATGCATCGGGCCGTGAAAAATTGATGACTCGAGTCGTAATAATAATAAATTGGGCGGTTGCGGTGTGCGATGTGGGCGGTGGGCGGGAATTGCACGTGTCAAGTCCATGACATTTGCATACATGAACATACATAGACTGGCATGCGAGAATGTGAGAATCAATGTATAAGCATGTGATTGGCATATATGTGATTATGAGTGCCACGTATGTACTGTGATTATTATATATTGATCTGTCTAACCTGCAGGGTCTAAAAATGATTTGGTTATTGCTGATTTGTGATTTAAATATCTATTTTCCGATTAGGAGATTGCATGTTAGCCTAGCCTAGGTTTAGGGGTTGAACTCATTGAGATTCGTCTCACGGTTGTGTAAACCGAAACTTTTCAGACCCCCGGCCGTGAGGATGGAGTGGCCACCGCCTTTTTTTGGGATCCCTTTACAGATCCATCAGTTTACTAGTACCTACCCCTCGGGAAATGGGGAGGCTTTTGTGAGATATCGATCGGAAGGGACTATAGATATAGGCAAGCATTATCATCGGAAGCAGGAGTACGTGGCATGGTGCCACCGGGATGCCGCAGGAAATGTGGGAAGGCCCATCAGGACCTTTGATATCCCGGTCGATAGTATTGGGT
>JAMXDD010000001.1:2410309-2611323 GCA_024733475.1 Syzygium grande
CAAGATGCATGTCACCTGGGTGGTGGGGGGCGGCAGAGCTGTGAGGAGGGAGAGATTTGTTTTGTGGTCTTTCTCGTTTTGGCTAGAAATTGGTGTACCGGTGTATTTCGTTTTTCATGTTCAAGTTTGCTCTTCATGTTATGTTGACACGTTGTTAATTAAAAGCTTCATGAATGATTGAATGCGGTCGAGTAGCAGCATTAACACGCATCCTTGGAGAGGGGGTGTCACGCCCCGCACCCTACGAGCGCACGATCAACCCTCGATGGTCAAACATTGAACGCGACGTCCCAGACACGTCGCCGATCCAACCCAAACATCAGAGATTAGGCACACGCGAAAACAAATAGAAACAACCCGGACAATTAATAATGACAAGGGGTAACAATAGTACAAAACAATAACTGTAATTCCTACACTTGGCAGATACATATGACGTCCACAAAAGACAATCCCTAAGCTAGGCCACAACAACAGAACCACATTCCTCAAAAGGGACAAAGGTTTGCAAACTTAACTCCTCTACAAAGGGGGACTCAAAATACCGAGTACTTGACCCGTCCTCGATCTCCGAGATACCCTTGCAGCGTCTCCAATCACTCATGATCGCGGATCTGAAATGGTTATATAATAACCGTGAGGACGAGTCTCAATAAGCAACCCCCTATACCCCACGTAGGCCAATGCGTACTCAGACGAGCAATACATGCAATCTAACTCCTGCTCTAACGAATTCACCTCAAAGAGCTTACCTCACCATTAAACGCATGCCGACTCTGCACGTCAGTCACACATAGCATAATAATAATAATAATAATATAACATATCACGATCATTCACACGCCAACCACAATAGCACTCGATCAATTCAACCAGTCCGATCACCCAATCAATCAATCAATCAATCAATTCAATCAATTCAATCACACTTAGGTCGCATGCGTGGTCGAACAACTTTCCACGAACTCCCAGGTCTTTTCACACGGCCTCGCCGCATCGCGCCCAGCCCCATCTCACAGCCTGCACCTCTACGCCTCAGGCTCAACCCTCAGATCAATCCGGGCTCGGTCCCGCGTAACCACGCCTCAGGACATTTTTCCTTTCCAATGACCCGCGTAACCTACGCCTCAGGTCTAGTCATGCCTTATTTGCCACACCCGCGTAACCATGTCTCAGGTTGGCAGCCCTCCGATCGATCCGGGCTTTTTCACATGCACATGCACCACAGCACCATTCGCCAAACTCACAAGTCGTACCAATCAAAACCCAGGACATGTTCACCATGTCACAATTCACCAAATCAACGAGTCGTACAAATCCAATCCACATCATAGCCCATCACACTTGCCCACAAATCCATCATTCACGCCTACCACATACGAACATTAAACCCACCCACGAATGCCACAACAAGCCAATTATTGGCCCACCTACATTAGCCAGTAATATGCACCCAAAACTATCCCAATTCCAAATCACGTGCTCACAATTCCGACATTCAAGCCGGTCACAATCACACATCAATTTCTCCCACACACGCCACGACAATATTATCAATTAGCCCACCATAATTAGTCATTAATTAAGCCCCACAATTCTCACAATTTAATCTATCAATTATGCACGTACGAAAATTGCCCACAATTCACGTTTAGCCCCTAAACCGGTACTAATTATCCCCTAGACAAGTCTAATAATACCCAATGTACTAGGTAAGGTTTAGAGAGTCACTTACTAGGTTTTGGCTCGGTAAAAATCGGCTCGGGCCTAAAATGGGCCAAGTGAACAGTGCTGACTAGGCGCGGGCGAGGGCGCGACGGGCACAGGGCTCGGCCATGGCACTCGGCCACGGGTATAGCCCTCGGCCACGGGCACAATGCCAGGCCATGGGCACAGGACGCCCGGCACGGCGCTGGTGCGGGCATCGGGCGGGTACAAAACGGGCACACGGGGGAGGGTGCGGGCACGGGCACGAGGAGCAAATTGCACGCGCACGTGGAGCGTTACCGGCCGGGCTGCCGCGGCAAATGCATGGCGGCGACGGGCGAGCGCGATTGCTAGGGCGACGAAGTAAACGCGACGCTGTAAGCCGCTGGCGAAGTTGCTTTCCCTACGACTAGCTTGGTGAGAGAGAGAGAGAGGGAAGGTCGGACGACGTGGGATAAGGGTCGGTGGAGAGAGAGAGGTTACCGAAGGGAGCCGGGCGACGACGACGGCGCCGCATCACAGCCGGACGAGCCACGGGCGTGAGCCGGTGGGCTGGCCGGTGACGGGCGACCGACGATCGGCGCTGGCAGCTCAGCACTGGCCGCTCGCCAGCGGGCGGCGGCGAGCTCGCTAACGCCGACGCCGAGGGGGTGCCGGGAGCTGGGCCGACGACTAGGCTACGGCCGGGCAACGAGCCGGCCGGGGCGCGACATGCCGGCCGGGCAAGGCGCAATGACGGGCCGGGGGTCTGCGGAGGAGGAAAGGAGAGAGAGAAAAGAGGGATCAGGCTGAGGCGACGGGCGACAGACAGTAGGCGGGCGGCGGCCGAGCGGGTGCGCAAAGGGTCTGGTCAAGCGGGCGCGACACGGGTAGGGGCGGAAAGCTACAAAGATGTACAAGGGCCGTAAGTTAGAAGTAAGGCGAATCAAGAAGAAGAAAAAAAAAAAGAAGGAAGGAGAGAGAAAAGAAGAAGAGAAGAAAAAGAGAAGGAGAGAGAGGGGTGTTTTCATAGTCAGAAGGGGTGAGGGGGGCGTGCGTGTGTGATTGGACGTGTCCATGAGAGAGAGAGAGAGAGAAGTAGGGGGGGTCAAAGAAACGGGGAAGAGGAAACGCCAGAGTGGGCTCATGAGTCGAAGGAAGAGAAGAGAGAGAAAGAAAGAGAGAGGGAGAGAGAGAAAAAAATAAACTTCATTCAAATAATTATTGCAATTCAACGGCCCATATTTAAAATCGTAAACGATTCGGTGGTCCAAAATAATCCTAGAATATAATAAGGGACAAAGGCCAAATTAATTAAATCAAACTACAACGAGGGAGGTCTACTATTCCAAATTCGTACCCGGTAGAAAATTCACTTATCCACTATTCCTGACAATCTTGATATTGGCCACGATAATCTCGACACCGTCCAATTTATTTCGTCCCGGAACTCAAGAAATTCGAAACCGAAGTTTGGGCTCTAAATAACGGTCAAATTCGATTGAGTGCGATTCTAGCGAAATCTCAAAATTTAAAAACAATAACCGGGAGTGATTAGTTCCCAGGCGAGATTTTACTACAAGCACACTGACGAATTATACGTTTATTAAATCTCAAAATTGAGTCAAAATCCGGGATGTCACAACTCTGCCCCCTTACAAAAATTTCGTCCTCGAAATTTACAATCCAGCCCAACTATTCAAACAAATGGGGATATTGATGTCGTATCAACTCTTCAATTTCCGATGTCGCACCTTCGGTTTCATGGTGTTCCCAAATTACCTTGACCATCGGAATTTTCTTGTTCCGCAACACTCTCTTTATTTTTGTCCTCGATTTTTACTGGCTTTTCCACGTACGACACCCTGTCGTCCACGTCTATTTCCTTGTAATTTAACACGTAGGTTGAGTCCGGTTTATATTTCTTTAGCATAGACACGTAGAACACATTGTGCACTTGGGATAAATTCCGCAGTAGCGCTAGACGATAAGCCAAGGTGCCAATTCTTTCTAAGACCTCAAGTGGACCCACGTACCTAGGGCTCAACTTTCCTTTCTTGCCAAACCGTGACAATCCTCTCATCGGCGATACCTTGAGAAAAACGTGGTCCCCTACTTGAAACTCCAAAGGCTTACGTCTCCGGTCTACATAATTCTTTTGGCAGCTCTGAGCAGTCTTAAACCCATCCCGAATCACCTTGATTGTTTCGACTGATTGCTGAACCAACTCGGGACTCATAATGCTCCTCTCACCAACTTCATCCCAACAAACCGGTGTTCTGCAAGCCCTGCCATGAAGTGCTTCGAATGGTGCCATTC
Source organism: Syzygium grande (assembly GCA_024733475.1). Classification (NCBI taxonomy): domain Eukaryota; kingdom Viridiplantae; phylum Streptophyta; class Magnoliopsida; order Myrtales; family Myrtaceae; genus Syzygium; species Syzygium grande. The sequence goes on from JAMXDD010000001.1 coordinate 2,414,315, forward strand.
TAATACCCTGCTGATAGCTATTATTATATGCAAACTCAACCAAGGGCAATTATTCTTTCCGGCTTCCCTTAAAATCCAATACACATGCTCGCAGCATATCTTTCAAAGTCTGAATCGTCCTCTCAGACTCACCATCCGTCTGGGCATGATAGGCCGTGCTAAACTGTAACCTCATTCCTAATGCCGTATGAAGACTTTTCCAAAAGGCGGCAGTAAACTTAGGATCACGGTCTGAAGTGATTGTCACTGGCATTCCTTGCAGATGGGCTATTTATCGCACGTACAAATCGGCACACCTTTCCAGGGTAAAATCCTTTCACATTGGTAGAAAATGTGCTGACTTTGTCGATCAATCCACTATCACCCTAATCAAATCATGGCCCCTCTAGCTCCTCGGTAATCCCATGACGAAGTCCATCGTAATGTGTTTCCATTTCCACTCGGGAATTTCCAATGGCTGCAACATTCCACCCGACTTGCAATGTTGCGCCTTCACTTGTTGGCATGTGAAACAGTTAGCCACCTATTTGGCCACGTTCACTTTCATGCCGTTTCACCAATAATATTGTCACAAGTTTTGATATATTTTCGTACTACCCGGGCAAATACTATAATTACTACAATGTGCTTCAGACAAAATCTCCCCCTTAAGCTCTGCATCATCAGGCACACACAACCTTTCACGAAATTTCAGAATCCCATCCTCGGATACTTGAAAATCCGATTTCCTTTTTGTGGCATCTATACTCAAAATCTTTTGAATCTCTAGGTCCATCGATTATAGAGCCTTAATCTCGGTCTGTATTTCTAGTTCAATCTTCAATGCGGTAAGTAGACTCGAGACATGACTCACTTCAAACTTAAATTCCGCGAATCCTAGACTCCCTCCAACAGGGTCCATTCTTTAACTATCTTTTCGCGCTCGATTTCCAACTCAGTGCATCCGCTACCTTATTAGCCTTTCTGGGGTGATATAAAATATCGCAGTCGTAGTCCTTAAGGAGTTCCATCCAATGGTGCTGTCTCATATTTAATTCATTTTGGGAGAACAAGTACCTTCGACTTTGATGGTCCGTATAAATCTGAAATTTCTCCCCACACAGGTAGTGTCTCCAAATCTTAAGAGCGAAAATAATCGCAGCTAACTCCAAGTCATGCATCGGATAATTCTGCTCATGTGGCCTCAATTGCCGCGATGCATATGCCACTATTTTTTCGTGTTGCATTAACACGCATCCCAATCCTCTTAACGACGCGTCACTGTAAATCTCATATCCTCTAAGACCTGACGGAATCGTTAACACTGGCGCGGTTGTCAACCTCTGGTTTAATCTTGAAAACTCCTTTTGTACTTATCCGTCCATTCAAATTTCGTTTCCTTCTTTAGCAAATGCGTCCGCGATGTCGCTAACACTAAAAACCTTTCCACAAAACGTCTGTAATAACCTGCTAGATCCAAGAAGCTTTGAACCTCGATTACTGTTGTCGGTCTTGGCCAATTTATGACGGCTTCAATCTTTGTCGGATCCACTACGATCCCTTCATCAGATACCACATGTCCTAAGAACGCCACTCAATGAAGCCAGAATTCGCACTTATTAAACTTAGCGTAGAGTGCGTGTTCTCTTGAGGTCTGTAGAACCTTTTTCCAAATGTAACTCACACTCGGCAGAACTCTTTGAGTATACCAAGATATCGTCTATGAATATGATCACAAACCGATCCAGAAATTCCTTAAATACTCGTTTCATTAAATCCATAAACGCAGCAGGGATGTTAGTCAATCCAAATGGCATCATCGTAAACTCATAGTGTCCATACCTCGTCCTAAATGCCGACTTCGGCACGTCCTCCTTCTTGATCCTCAATTGGTGATAACCAGTCCTCAAGTCGATCTTATAAAATATTGATGCCCCTTGTAACTGGTTGAACAGGTCATTTACCCTTGGCAACGGGCGTTTATCCTTAATAGTCACCTGATTCAACTGTTTGTAGTCAACACATAACTTTAACGATCCGTCCTTTTTCCTCACGAATAAAACTGGCGCTCCCCATGGAGACCCACTCAGACGAATAAAACCTTCATCCAATAACTCACGCGTTTGGACTTTCGATTCCTTCAATTCCGACAATGACATCTTGTAGAGCGCTCCCAAGGTCGGTTTTTTCCCTGGGCCCAACTCAACCACAACCCCGACTCTCCTATCAGGTGGCAATCTCGGCAATTCCTGAGGAAAGACATCGGGGAAGATTACACACATCGGCTATGTCCTTTAGCCTTGATTCCTCAACCAACTAATCAGCCACAAATTAATTATCTTTTTACACCTCAAAGACAAAGCTCAATCCATCCAAATTTCAATCCAATAGTCTCTAAAAAAACAACTCACATCGGTTCTTTACAAAATCTGTAATCTCTAAGCAATACTCATCCATCCCAACTCGTCCAAGAATATCGTCAGTATTTTAGGAATCCTTAAGTCGATTGCGCCTACCCACTATAAGCAATTATATGTTGTACATGACTATTAGAGTTACAACTTAAAAAAATCATCGCCTATTGTACCCGATATCAACACGTAATGCCCTTAGACTTTCGTGGCACATCCCCTGACTCCTTCTCCACCACAGCGAACATCTTTCCTTACGTCCGTAGCCGATTCTGATTAATCTGCGGGGCAGCTCTTGCTTAATGTCCTACCTGCGGTCGCTGCGATTGCATTAGTGACCTAACCTGTCGGTTCAACAATTTCTCACTTGGTGACCTTACTGTCCACGTCCATAACATGCTTCACTTTTACCTTGGCAATGGCCATTCCTATGCCTCTTTCCGTAAGACCAACATGCGGCGCTGAAGTAGTAGTTCGGCTTCCCAAAGTCCTTTTTTACTAGGGGGACAAATCTCCGATTCTCTGTCATAGGCTTCTTTCCAAAGTTCCTATTGTCCCTAGCCGGCGTGTACTGCGATGCATATATGGTAACCCTCTCATTCATATCCCTTTCAATCGTTTAGGCCTTGTCATACGGTTCATTACAATCCCTTAAGTTCATTAGCATCAACTGACTGCGGAGATTCGGTTTAAGTCCATCTTGGAACCTCCTCGTCCTATCCACACGATCATTGACTATCCTTGGTGCGTACTTAGATAACCTTACAAACTCGACCTCGTACTGATCAATTGGCATTCAATTTTAGCGAAGCCAAAGAAACTCTGTCATTTTCTGTTCTCGCGCACTCTCTGAAAGTACCTCCCATTGAAGGCCTTGATAACAACACCCTAGCTTGGAATTATGCCCCTTGAAATATCCTACTTCGGGGGCCCTCTTACTAATCCTTTGCATTTCCTTAGAGTTGATATATAGCCGGGATCACTTTCTCCTCATCAGTGCACTCGAATACCTCAAAAGCCTTTTTCTAAGTCCTTTGTCCAAAGTAATGTAGCCTCAGGATCACCTCTTCCCATCAAACCTTGCAAGTTTAAATTTCAAAATTTTCCAACCAACTGACGCATATGTCTAACTGCATTAACTTACTTTTGACCTTGATTCCCAACATTTCCATTATACCTATGATTCTTGTTATTTCCTTTGATGACGACAATAGTGGCCTCAACATCAGTAGCAACAATAGCATTTCGCTCCTCAGTTTGCCTCCCCATTAAAATTCTAACCTTCTCAAGTGCCCTCAAAATCTCATCCCATCTGGGATCCCCCACAACTCCAACTTACGGACCTACACAATCTCAACCTCAACCTCGACCTCGACCTCTTCCTCAACTACTCTTATTCACAGGATTCACGCTACCCACTAATCTGCTATAATTTCCCTCGAAAATTAAAGACCTAGGCCAACTATACCAGTCTAAGCTCCAGGCAGTAATTCACAACAATTCACTAAGCAGACAGTCAATCACAACACTACTCAATCACAAAGAACAGAGATCGTGCACTAACCTCTCAGGTCCTGACGCACCTACATTTCACGTATTAGTGCATAATATCACTCAGCAATCACAACCAAGCAGTCTGGATAACACATGGCCAACAAATCTCCCTAAATGGCTACCCCAAAGTCATTGCTCCTTATCACTCCAAGCTTCGACCATCTTGGTTCGAGCTGACCTTGCTTTGATACCAAATCAACGGGGATGTCACGCCTCGCACCCTACGAGCGCGCGATCATCCCTCGATGGTCAAACATTGAACGCGACGTCCCAGACACGTCACCGACCCAACCCAAACATCAGAGATTAGGCACGCGCGGAAACAAATAGAAACAACCCGGACAATTAATAATGACAAGGGGTAACAATAGCACGTAACAATAGCACAAAACAATAACTGTAATTCCTACACTTGGCAGATACATACGACGTCCACAAAAGACAATCCCTAAGCTTGGCCACAACAACAGAACCACATTCCTCAAAAGGGACAAAGGTTATAAACTTAACTCCTCTACAAAGGGGACTCAAAATACCCGAGTACTTGACCCGTCCTCGATCTCGAGATACTCTTGCAGCGTCTCCAATCACTCATGGTCGCGGATCTGAAATGGTTATATAATAACCGTGAGAACGAGTCTCAATAAGCAACCCCCTATAACCCACATAGGCCAATGCGTACCCAGACGAGCAATACATGCAATCTAACTCCTGCTCTAACGAATTCACCTCAAAGAGCTTACCTCGCCATTAAACGCATGCCGACTCTTGCACGTCAATCACACATAGCATTATAATAATAATAATAATCTAACATATCACGATCATTCACATGCCAGCCACAATAACACTCGATCAATTCAACCAGTCCGATCACCCAATCAATCAATCAATTCAATCAATTCAATCACACTTAGGTCGCATGCGTGGTCGAACAACTTTCCACGACCTCCTAGGTCCTTTCACACGGCCAGCGCCACTGCGCCTTTGGCCTATCTCACAGCCCGCGCCTCTGCGCCTCAAGCTCAGCCCTCAGATCAAGCTGGGCTCGGTCCCGCGTAACCACGCCTTAGGAAATTTTTCCTTTCCAATGACCCGCGTAACCTACGCCTCAGGTCTAGTCATGCCTTATTCGCCACACCCGCGTAACCACGCCTCAAGTTGACAGCCCTCCGATCGATCCGAGCTTTTTAACATGCACATGCACCACAGCACAATTCGCCAAACTCACAAGTCGTACCAATCAAAACCCAGGACATGTTCACTATGTCACAATTTACCAAATCAACGAGTCGTACAAATCCAATCCACATCACAGCCTATCACACTTGCCCACAAATCTGTCATTCACGCCTACCACATACGAACATTAAGCCCACCCACGAATTCCACAACAAGCCAATTATTGGCCTATTTACATTAGCCAGTAATATGCACCCAAAACTATCTCAATTCCAAATCACATGCTCACAATTCCGATATTCAAGCCGGTCACAATCACACGTCAATTTCTCCCACACACGCCACGACAATATTATCAATTAGCCCACCATAATTAGTCATTAATTAAGCTCCACAATTCTCACAATTTAATCTATCAATTATGCACGTATGAAAATTGCCCGCAATCCACTTTTAGCCTCTAAACCGGTACTAATTATCCCATAGACAAGTCTAATAATACCAAATGTACTAAATAAGATTTAGGGAGTCACTTACTGACGGCGATGGCTCGTATTGGCGCGATCGAGGAAGGAGAGAGAGAAGAAGAAGAGAAGAAAAAGAGGAGGAGAGAGGGGTCTCTGTATAGTCAGAAGGGGTGAGGGGGGTGTGCGTGTGTGATTGGACGTGTCCATGCGACGGAGGAGAGAGAGATAGAGAGAGAGAGAGAGAGAGAGAGAGAGAGAGAGAGAGAGAGAGAGAGAGAAAAGGAAGGAGAGAGGGGGGTCAGGCGCACAGGGAAGAGGAAACGTGCAGGTCAGGGGCTCAGCGCGTCAGAAGGAAGAGAGAGAAAGAAAGAGAGAGGGAGAGAGAGAAAGAGAGAGAGAGAAAAATAAACTTCATTCAAATAATTATTGCGATTCAACGGCCCATATTTAAAATCGAAAACGATTCAGTGGTCCAAAATATCCTAGAATATAATAAGGGACAAAGGCAAATTAATTAAATCAAACTACAACGAGGGAGGTCTACTAGTCCAAATTCGTACCCGGTAGAAAATTCATTTATCCACTATTCTTGACAATCTCGATGTTGGCCACGATAATCTCGACACCGTCCAATATATTTTGTCCCGAAACTCGAGAAATTCGACATCGAAGTTTGGGCTCTAAATAACGGTCAAATTCGATCGAGTGCGATTCTAGCGAAATCTCAAAATTTAAAAACAATAACCGGGGGTGATCAGTTCCCGGGCGAGATTTTACTACAAGCACACTGACGAATTACACGTTTATTAAATCCCAAAATTGGGTCAAAATTCGAGATGTCACAGGGGGGCCGGCTCTCCATAAGTCATTAGCGAGGGCTGTCCAGCAAAGGCAGGTGGCGGACGCCAACCCTCTGAAATAAGAAAATCAACTGTGTTTTCTTAATCTTGCTATTTCTATACGCTCTTACAGGGGTGTTCCATGGATTTCAAATAACGGGTAACCCTCATTGTCGCGACCGACCTCCCGAGGTCTTTTTATTGGACATTTTAAAAGAGAGGGTTTCGCTTGGTACATGCTAAGTCTAGGTTTAGGACTTAACTCGGGCTCTCCCAAGCCCATACCATATTGTCACGCCCCGTACCCTATCGGAATGCAACATCCCGTTGACGGTCGATTATGGTGCAATGCTCCCAGGAAGCATTGCCGACCCAACACCCAATCAGAGATCAAACACATGTGGAAGCAACATATATAATTAAATATATACACCCGTACAATATAATACATGAGACCAAGGTAGAACAACCAAATAGAAGTCAAGCACCTCAGAAAATATGTAAGTTTTATACTATTATCAAAAGATTCTTTACAACCACATATACACACCGGGATAAACAACAAACTAAGAGACAACAACAGCCACAGGCACGTCAAAAGTCTAAAGAGGGGGTTCACTCACTCTGCTAGCTCCTCCGAAGCATCACACCACGTACTCTTGAGTATGGTAATAGTCCTCTCCCACGTTCACAAACAAAATGGAGTAATATCTCACATAGGCTGCTCCATCTCCACAGGGATGTATACTCGACGACCGTTGAATATGATGCGGTATCCTAAAAAGAGATGCTGTCCTCGGCATTCTATGGCTGGGGTCTGAAAATGTGGGTTATTACAACCGTGAGACGAATCTCAGCGAGTATAACCCCCTAAACCTAGGCTAGGCTAACATGCAATTCTTCTGACCGATAACACATAATCACATTGCAAGTTTACTCATAAATAATTTCTGACCTAGGCCCTCTGGCCCAGATCTCTTACCTGGCTGACCTTGTAGGTTATTCAAAATAATAATATAGTCCAGTCACATATACGAGCACTGGGTTCACACGTACGTCAAGCGTATGTTCATGCTCAATAATGACAACATCATGTACTATTCACTGAGTCCTGCACACTCGCATTCTGGCCCACGCATTCTTATGCATGCAAATGTCCACATTCATGTCTCGCTCACTAGCCCACACTAACACACTGGAACTTTCTCAATTTATCATTAATATGACCCGCGTAAAACGCATCAGGTCTCTTTATTTAATCACAACACTTGGTGGCCTGCGTAAAGACGCCCCCGGCCCAGTGTCTCTAGCCCGCATCAAAACGCATCAGGCGCAATACCGATCTCCTTACGAACCAGAGCCCTCGTAAAATGCATCAGGTTAGTCTTCTTCCGGACATACCGGGCATCGTCCCGCGTAAAATGCCTCAGGACGGCATACCCCGCGTAACACGCATCAGGGCGAAATGTGATCACACGAACATAAAGTCAATTATTATCTGAACCCCGTGTAACACGCATCAGGGCATTTAGGTGATCACATGCTCATGGCAGGCACGCATTCTCGCATAATTTATCACATGTCTCATTCTCGGCATTCACAATGCATGACCAGGCAATGCAGTATAATGCACCATGAGCAACAACCAGTCTAGGCACCCACTCAAACTCATGCCATCAATTGGCCAATCACACTCCGCATTTGTCGGCCACTCAGTCACACGACATGACATTATTCAACTTCCCAACAATTGGGCACAACAATCAACCAGTCATTCAGTTCGGGCACACCCGGCAGTCCAATCACATAATCACCAACTAATCCGAATTAGCTCAATAATTACCTCTAATAATCCCACTAATTTTCTTGGATTTATTCCACCAAGTGAACCTCAATCCAGTTCGGATTATACATCGATACTACCTATGCCAGTCCAGAATACACTGATAATATCTAAGTCAGTCCAAAAAAATGCACTATCAGTCCTAATTCGGGTTTAGGAAATATACTCACTTAATTTTCGGACCACGGCGACGGGGAACGGTGGCGACACTGGTGAACAGTGGGGGGGCGACAGCGTTTCCGGCGGCGGTACTCGTTCACGGCAAAGACTATTCACGACCTTTGCTCAAGGGCATTGTTCACGCGATGCTATGCGGACGGCGAGGAGCGGCGGATGGCGAGGCGGAGGAGATGGCGGCACGCGGCATTTGGCGTGAATAGTAACCGTACGGACGCGTTGAACAGTAACCTCCATGCGGACACCGTATCGGACAGTGCCGAGCTTACACGCACGATCGGGCCGGACGGGTAGGTGGCGAGTAGAATGACAAAGGACGGAGTCTCCGGCGAAGGGTCCCATGGTAGCAAATAACTGGGAGAGAATAAGAGAGAGAAAGAGAGGGAAAGGGAGAGAGAAAGGGCTGGATAGAGGCGAGGGCCGAGGTCGGGGGTCGGTGGCTTCCACGACGGACGGGTGTGGCCGCCATGGCGCCCCGCTGGCAAAAATCAAGAGAGAAAATGAGAGAAAGAGAGAAAGAGAAGGCTGTGGCTGGCTGATTTGGGCTGTTCTGGCCGTGAGGGAGGAGCTGAGGAGAGAGAAAATAGTCCAAATTGGTCAAATAAATCAGCCCCAAGTGCCACGTGTCGCCGATCCGCGCGATTTGACCAAAACGCCCCTAATTTAACGGTTCTAATTTAATCTTATCCAAAAAGTGAGGGGTAACATGGTCAATGGCCCCAATAATGCAGCTGATAACCCTTGACAATTATCCTAAAATTTTCCCAAAAAAAAATCGGAATTAATACCGGCCCAGGGGCAAAATAGTCATTTTTTCGGTTCCGGGGCAAAATTCCAATTTTTGCACATACGCGTTCCATATGTGTGTGGCCAACATAATATGGCGTCGGAATCGTGAAATTCACTTTTTAAGCCTTCGAAAATCGACTGCGAAGTTTCGGGATTAAAATAATATTATTTTTCGCTCTCGAGCCAAAATTCCAATTTTTTACCAAAACCACTCTAAATATGTGTGGCCACCCCAAAATGACATCGATTTCAAAAAATAACTTCAAACGGGCTCAAAATCCAACCTCGGGGCCCACAGGGGCAAAACTGTAATTTTTCCCAATTTTCGTCGAAATTCCTATTTCTGGCTAGATTAGCCCCAAATGTGTGTGGCCACACCAAAATGACGTTGGTCCTGCAAAATAATCGTAAACGTCCACAAAATTTCGACGTCGAAGTTCGGGTCCAATCTCGCGATCAAATTTGCTCATTTTAAAAATTCTAGAGCCTCCCACTAACGGGCGGCTGTTTAGGTATTACGCGTATCGACCTAGGGTTGTCCGAATTGTAATGGCCTCGATTTTCGAGAGAGCGCAAGGAATTATTACTAGTACCGGAGGTCTCGGTCATTTAGGTTAGTTCGGGAATCGTTCGCCATATATACTCTCGGTCATGCGGAATCACCCGCGATCCGATCGTACATCATTGGCTGAATCGAATCCGTCACCTTCCTAAGATCGGCCCACGTTGGTCCAAAATATTCTCTCGGCGTTCTTTGAAGTCCGTGCCCAACTCGCGATCGGATCCCCGGTCCACGTATATATTCCTATTTAGCCTTTCCCAGTAGGTTAGTATCCCGTGATTGATCAGGTCCAGACGAGACTTTCTAAAATTAAATGAGAAATAATTTACACTTTATTGATCCCGAAAATGGGTCGAAATTCAGGATGTTACACATATCGCGACTTAAGGTTCGAATTTTTAACATGCAAGTGGTTTATATCGAGGAGTCGCCACTAATCAATTTGGAGTGGGTCGATTAGAAACCCAAATAAGGTGATGGGAGAATCACCCTATTTCTACACGAACTAGAGATTAACTGCGTTTGGAGACTTGGTAACACTAGTTGGATAACTAATGCCCTTTTGGTACCTTTTTACCCTATTCATTTTTTGAAAACATTTATCAGGCAATTTGGATTGATTTTAGGACCTTTCTCCTAACATGTAAGGTGATCAAATGAGTGCATAATAAAAAATGATCAGTAGTCAGGAACACAACAATTCATGCAGCCTAAGGTTCTAACCTTAACTAAGTCAGATGACATTACAAAACACAACAACTCATGCAATTGTATTAAAAACATGCATAATAATACCACGGTAATTAAAATACGTAATACCGCGCGACCTTCGGCTTATCTAAGACAATAGCATACATATTGATTACAATAATAGATTAAAACATTTAGATAACCCATATATATACATATATATATAAATTAATTTTTTTTTGGACTAACAATAAATAAATAAATAAATAAAAAGAAAAACTTTTTGAAAATCTTTTCAAATTTTTAAATTTTTAAAATTTTTTTAAAATAAATAATATAATATAATATAATAATAAAATATTAAGCTGGATCGGGTCGGATCCGATCCAGGGTCAACGGGCTGACCTAGGGTGTTGACCCGGGTCGGGTCGCGAATCCGAGTCGATCGAAACCGACCCAGGTCAATGGATCCGACCGAGGGTGTTGACCCGGGTCGGGTTGACCCTCGCGTGCACAGGCACGTGGGGACATCGGCGGAGCCAAAATTGGCCTCCGCCGGCCGGCCCAGACCTGCGTCGGCCTAAATTCGACCTTAGGGAGTTGCCACCAAGCTTCGCCACCCGCCTTAATCGCCATCCGATCGCCTGCTCGTTGGCCGGCGAGCAAAACTTACCCAACCTCACCTAGGCATTTCGTCGAGCACCTAGCGGGCGTGACAACAACCGAGGGATTTTGACCTCCTCCGGTGATCCGTCCATCTGACGGGCCACCCACCCGCGACGGTGACACACGGATGGGGCCGGAGAGACGGGTATGGCCGCCGATGATCACACAAACGGGTCGGGCGCCGGGTCTCGGCCAAACCGAGCCCAAAAACAAAGCAAAGCAGAGGCAATTCGGACCGAGGGAGAGCTCACCATCGACGCGCTGGTCTGGGGGCTTTCATTGGTCGGAGGGCGACGGGCGACAAGCCGCTGGAACTTGTAAACGCTCAACTCTCCTCTCTTTTTCTCTTTTTCTCTCGGTCTCTCTCTCTATTTCTCTCAGTCTCTCCCACTCTGTTTTTCTCTGAAAATGCCCGATCCCCCTCTCTCTTTCTCTCTAGCCTTTTATAGCCGAACGACGGATCCCCCCAAATTCGCTGGGTATGGAAGAAAAGGAAAAAGAAAAAGAAAAAGAAGTGGGTTTGGCCGCACGGAGGGAGGGAAAAGAAAAGGAAAAGGGAGCGGGCCGGGAGCCCACGCGGGGGGTGGGGAAAAGGAGAAACGGGCCAGGTCAGCCCAGCCCCGACCCAGCCCGGCTCGATTTTCTTTTCTTCTTTTTTTAATTAATTAATTTTTTGAAATTTTTTGAAATTTTTTTAAAAACTCTAATAGGCCCTATTAATGCAAAATGTGCCTAATTTCTATATGCAATGCATTTAAATAGAAATATTTTTTTTAGGAACTAAAATATTAATTCCTAAATTTTGTGCAATTAATTTTGGATAAATTTAAAATAGGTGTCAACAGCTGCCTCTCTTTGAAGGTGAGCTCGTAGAGGTTACGTTCAAAGATATAATGACACCTAAATTTGGCCCATGTATACTCAATGAATGCTATTTTTGGCTAGACCGTGAGTCTTATTTTTGTAATGCAATAAGATAATATATGCTAAAGCCAATAAAAAATATACCTGGGGCTACCTACCTTGCCGGAGGGTATAGTAATTCCAAATATTTGGTATCATGTGTCGAGGACTCGAACCTATCTTCGGTCGCCTCAACTGAATTTCCTTCGTCTAGGATTCGAATCTATCTTCGATCACCTTGACGAGAGAAACTATTTGTCTAGGCCTGAACCTTTCTTCAGTCGCTTTGATTGGGGAAATCACTTGTCTAGGACCCGAACTTATTTTCGATCGCCTTGACTGGATTTCATTTGTCCAGGAGCCGAACCTTTCTTCGGTCATCCTGAATAGGGAAATCATCTATCTAGGACCCGAACTTATCTTCGGTTACCTTGACTGGATTTCATTTGTCTCGGACCCAAACCTACCTTCGGTTGCCGTGATTGGGGAAATCACTTGCATAGGACTCGAACTTATCTTCAGTCACCTTGACTGGATTTCATTTGTTCGTCTAGGACCCGAACCTTTCTTCGGTTGCCTTGACTGACTGGATTTGTTTATCCAGGACCTGAACTTTTCTTCAGTTGTCTCGACTGGATTTTGTTTGTCAAAGTACCTAGGGGTCCTCGCCCGAGGATTTGACGGTTTTCCTGGTGGGTTCTTACCAGCAGGTCTTGAAAAGACTCAACAATGAGCATTTGGGGGTCCTCGCTCGAGGATTTGATGTGAAGAGAGGTGGTCATTCCCGTGCTCAAGAGGGGTACCATAACAATTGTAGGTACATGGTAAATAGAGGGATCAATTCAATATTCAGTTGGTGAACAGAGGAATCAGTCCAATGTTCAAGGAGTACCATAACAATCATAGATTCATGGATTTTTGGAACTAGGCATGGGTAAAATATACTTACCTGGGCATGTTCCTGCCTCTAAAGAGTATGTCTCCTGTTAGATAAGTTTTTCTTTATGCAAACGCATACGCATTCATTGGAGAAATAAACAACTGAGGTTATTCTTGAATATTGTATAAAATATCTTGACAAGCTGGTCAAGATGCTTCTCTTTTTTCAAAGGAACACCTAGTTTACCTTCTGGGTAGTTTGAAAAGAATCCTGATGAAATACCTGGGATTTCTTACCAGGAGTTTTGATGCATCATCTACTGAATAACCAACCTTTTTCGGGGCATCTCTCTTGAGATGATAATGAGGGCTTCTTCAGCGCCCGGATGTTTGTATTCTATCACTGGGGATTAAAACTCTGGGCTGTCAAAGACAATTAGCACAAACATGTGTGTATTCATCAAGGATATATAAACTGGGCTGTTCTAGAATATATATTTGAAAGTTCATGCATGATGATTTTGCTATGTTTGCATCACCAAACATCTACCGATGGTCAATCAAGACTATTTTTGCTCGCTGGGCGGACTTCTCAAGATGCTGAACAAGGGACCTTCAGTCAGAAAGGACTTCCCACTTGCTCTCGTTGAAAAGGGTTGTTTATCCCGACCATTAAGGCGGGAATATCGAAAGCACTCAATCTAACCACTATCACATCTACAAGGGTCTGAGTTTTCTTGCAAGCGGTACGATGCTGCCAATCTGAGAGGTCTTCTTGAGGGTTGCAATGCTGGCTTGGTCAACGGTTTAACAAAGGTGACTGTCCAAGTCAAGGCCATGAAAGAAAATATTCTGCAATCATCTCCAGGTTTACAAGTCAAGAACCATGCAGAACGAGATAAAAATAGTCTTGCTCGCACCTCATCGAGCGTTGTTTATAAACATTTGAAATCCCGCATTAATTCAAGTGCCCCAGTCAGAAGAGACTTCATGAGGGATGTAACATGGGCTTGGTTTACGGGTTGAGGAACAAAATGATCGTTAGGCTAAAAAATGTGTGTAAGGGTGAGAATTGGTATTCATCTTGGCATTGTTACCAGTCTTCTCCACCATCAGGATCCTTTTGGAAGACTTCCTGGGTAATCATATGTTTTAACATCTTTGACAACTTTTTCCAGAGGAGCTTCTATGTCAGGCATTTTCCTGGATACCATTCTATCTCTGTCCCAATTGTTTTATCAAGAATGGGTTCGTCCTCATCTATCATGTAGCAAATCTTTATCAAGACAGAGTTCTTAAGTAGGAATTTATATCAAAGGAGAACTTAAGTTTAAACATTTTAGAATTATCTATTTATCACCATTTAATAACTTTGAAGTATTTGAGAGCACTTTATCATACTCAAAGATCTCTTCAGGTAAAACTTCATTGTTTTTCATAACAGTTACCTAGAAATTATAGACTCCTTTCTCTTCATCTTTTTCATCGTTTTTCTTCTTCTCCTTTTCTTTTTCTTTGTTTTTTATTCATGGGCATTGGCCTTGCTTTTACCAGGCACACTGCTTTTTTATGCCCCTAGTTTTTAGCATTTTTTTGTCGTTCTCTTGGTGTTATCAGGCCTAGCCTAAACAAAGTTGAACAGAATAAATTTTTAGGCTCTTGGAGTCTTCATCTTCACTTGGTACTTGGGATTGTGATGTTCAAACTGTGATGACTTTTGCCTTGCCCTAGTGTGAGGGATGATCACCAACTGGGTTCATACGAAATGAAATTGCTAGCTCAATTGGGCTAGCAAGGGATATAAGTGTATGGGATAGAAAAAGAATTGCTCTTCGTCATCCTAGGGCATTTAAATTATTGCGAGAGTTCATCTGTAATAAAAATACTCAAAGATTAACGTAAGTGAGAGCAAGAAAATTTCTATTCGCCTTTTCACCTTGTGCGAGCTGTTGCAGCCTGATGATCATAGAAACTTTTAGATATTACAAACTCCTCATCCTTCTTGTCTTGCTCAGTGAAAACATCACTGTTATCAATAAGATATTGGCATTTTGGACAGGCATTAGTTTGCTGCTTCTCTCTTGACAAAGCCCTCTTAGTCTCGACTGTTCGGCCGTCGATGGTGTGCTTGTCATGGAGGACTCTGTCGAGGACTGTCGGACCTGTGAAGATGAGGATGTCAAAGCCACAGGAGTGGTGATCGAAAAAGGGGGACATGCTTTTCCTACTTCCTCTGAATTTGAATTCTCCCTATGATGCTGATTTACCTCAAGCTGCTCCAATGTGGGGTGGTTTTTGACAAGGGTAATTTAAAAGGAACTTCCAAGTGTATGGGCTCAAAAATGGTTGAGCAAATGATCAATGGTAGTGTATGGGGTAAAGAAATAAATTGCCTTTCGTCATTTTGGCTACCGTACCTTATGCGAGAAATCTTTTCACCTTGTAGAAATGAAACCTTTTCACTCATCTTACAGGAGTTTGGTACGTGAGAATGTATATAGACTAAGGATTACCTCTCATTATCTTGACATACCTTGTTCAATACATCAGAGGAGTTTGACACCATTCGTCGAATCGTCAAAATTTTCACAGGGGAATTGGCGAATTAAATAGGTAAAATTACTATGCAAGAGTCCTTTCCATGTAATGTACTCGAGGAAGAAAATAGTATCCATTTCCTTTAATTATTTCTTCCTTCTTGTTTCTTTCTACTCTTATGAGAAGAGTTTTTTAGGGAAAGAGATACTTACCTATGCTATGACAGTGAGGCATACCTGCAAGGTAATAAGAAAGATCGTGTTAATGAATGGGATTTTAAGGGATAGGAATTGGAAACGATACAACATTACCCTTCGTGATTCCCTTCATTTGAGCTTAAACTGACAACTCCTTGAGTTTTCTCGGATGTTGATAATTCCCTTCTGACAAGAACAGGAGCTTATGTTAGAAATAAGAAGATCGAGGATAAATTGAGAACGATACAAATTACCCTTCTTCCAGTTTACGTTCAAAGCTAGCAGAGTTTTTTTCCTCTTTACTTTGTTCAGCTTTCTCTGTCTCAGTCTGCTCCTCCATGCTCTTGGTATCGAAACTCGAATGAAATCCTCTATAATTAGGGGTGCTTCCAAATAGAGGATTCTATTGTCAGTGCATGTTGTATCAATGTAGTCCCAGCATTTTGAGGAGTTTCTTGTCACGTCGTCGCATGACATATAGTTTGCATGTTAGGCTGCATTAATCGCATGTTAATTTTTGCAGGTCATTACATATAGGTTAGCTTTTATTTAAATAAGTGAAAATCTAAAAAAATATTGAGTGAACTGCTTGTTAATTAGAAATCATATTAGGATTATTGATGTGATTTTCTAGCTAACAATGCAGATGCTTACGTTGCTTCGAGGTAAGTAATTTTCCCAATCTTGCAATTTATTTAATGTTTTGATTATTGGGTATTACTTTGGTGATTTGCGCACCCGTATAATCACCTCACATGCTAGTGACTAAGTTAAAATGAATCCAAACTGTTTGTCAAAACATTTTTTGAAAAGAAAAGGTACCGAAAGGGCGTTAGACTAGATCTAGCATAACCAAATCCCCGAGCTTAGAATCTCTAGTTCGTAGGAATAAAACATATCTCCCTATATTTTATTTAGATTTCTAATCGACCTACCACAAATAGAATAGTGGCAACTCCAAGCATGAAAAATTTTGCATATTAAAAACTTAAACCCTAAGTTGCAAATTGGTAGGGCTTGGAAGGGCCCGAGTTAAGCTTAGTATTAATAATCCATTAGCCTGAGAAAATTTGGGTCGCGATAATTATCAATAAAAAAAATATTTAACAGACCATGGCTGGCGTCCAGGCCATGAACAAAAAAATATATAATATTAATAAGAAATATTATTAATAAAAAATATTTTATCGGTCATGATCGGCAACCAGGCCATGAACAAAAAAAATATATTATTAATAAAAAAATATTTAACCGATCATGGCCAACGACCAGGTCATGAATAAAAAAAATATATTATTAATAAAAAAATATTTTACCGGCCATGGCCAGCGACCATGCCATGGTAAAAAAAAGAAAAAAAATACTTTTAATAAAAATATTATTAATAAAAAAATATTTTACCAGCCATGGCCGGTCGCTGACAAGGCATAGCCAAGAAGGAGGAGAAAAAAAGAGAAAAAAGAAAGATAGAAATATCAAAATATTTAAAAATATTATTAAAATATTATTAATAAAAAGAAATTCTGTGGCATTACCAAACGCATTTTTGTTCTTTTTCTATTCCAGGATTGAAAATTTTAGGCCGTTACTAAACGCCTTAAAATGCTTAGAATCAATTCCGAGCACAGAATAAAAAAGAATCATTTTTGAGCAAAATCTGTTTCCGAGCACAGAATCATTGCCATATACAGCCTTAATCTACACAACAGAAGTAGTTGGATTTAGGGATGTGCATGGTCTGGGTGGGCGGCTCCTACCCCGGAACCGTGAACCACTCACTAAGAACTGGTTCCAAAAAATTGAAATCGAGAACCACCCGTTGGTTCCATGGACTCACTCGAGTACCGGACCGCCCGTCCGATCCGGTTCCTGAGCGGGTCCATGGAACTGGTCCCACCAAGTTTTTCTAGACAAATAAAAAAAAAATCTATGGACCAACATCGGATCAACAGAATAAAAATAAAAGAATCTAATTTTCTATACAATTTTTCTACTATGATCAGTTCTATTAACCACATCATCCATAAATCAAATGATACCCATCAAATGAGTCTCCAGAGATGAGAGAGCAGAGAGTTATGAGTGTCCAGTTATGTTTTTCTTTTTTTAAATTTTTTTTGGTCAAATTTTTTAATTAAAATTAAAAAAATAAATATATTATTATTATATTACCGGTCCGGTCCAGTCCGGATGGGCGGTTCCACATTGGGAATTGGGAACAAGACTGGTACCCACTGATTCCAAAAATTAGAATTGGGAACCGAACCGGTTCCCTTGGGAACCACCGGTTCCAAGTGGTCCCGGGCGGTTCGGGCAGATCTCGGTTTTTTTACACACTCCTAGTTGGATTGAGTCATATGGAAGCACAATAACATACAAATGCGCTAAATTACAAGGATCGACGAATGATTTAGCCTCAAATGGTAACAAAGTCTTAGACTATTCATAATAACATGTATAGACTCTCCTTTTAGCACTCCACCTCCTTTACAGCTTATTCTCAAGTTAGTTAGATTTTTCCTTATTATTAATTAATAATCTCGGTGGAAGGCCAATCAATCTCACTATGAGATCATCCGTGAAGAAATATTTCGCTTACACAGACATTCACCGGGGGTAGAATTCGGTAACTGACATACCGTTGGATTGTCTCGTCCCAAACGTTTGGATTATACGCAAAAGTTTGTTGACACTATTGCACAACGCATGACGGGCCAAGTCCGAGATTTCTTTGTTCTTGAACAATTATCATAGGCCGATGCCGCTTCCTATTGGTCAATTTGGCTACACTAGACTTTCAAACTGGCCATATGTTGTTTGGTTGGATTGGTAATGTGAAGAGTGTAAGAATTTCTGAACTTATGAATGTCGATTTACAAGAGGTTCGTGAATAGTAATTTGCGGATACGTAATATAAAGTTGGTGCTGTACTTACAGGCCATTTGGTAATGTGCATTTTTTTTTAATTTAGTTTTTGTTGAAACAGCTCAAAATCGAGACTAAATCTAACAATAGAGATTGGATGTAGATAAGGACCATAACGAAAAGGAAACGTTAGTCTGCAAAGTTGATCTTTTTCAGCACGGCTCTTATGGGCCAGGTCAAGGTGCTTTTGCGTGACAAGACTGAAACACGTGCTGGTGTTTTCTTTTTTAGAACTTTATCATCCACTCACCAACTGGTGTGGCAGAACAAAGCCAATATAAATGTCAGGATTGAATTTCACTTTTTACTTAATTTCAGTCTTGCCGGGTATGCTCTTTAATTTTTTCTGACTCTAAAAACACTAGATATCAACAAAAAATACTCAACCCCACCTTGTCTTCCGTGGCAACATCCTTGATAATCGTTAATGCATTCCCCCAAGCAACTATCACAATCGACCCGAGACAAATCAGGGCAGCACTGCAACAGTGCGAACACGGTCTGCAGGTTTGGCAACGTAGTGCTCCCTGCTGCAAACTTGAGCTCCGATGCCCCCATTGAAGCCCTTGCCGCCAGCACCTCTGTCAAGTTGCTCCATATCTGATCGAACTGATTCTGATCCATTGGGATGTCGCCAGCGCGATAAACCGGAATTGTTGGAAATGTCTGCTTCACTCCATACATCGGAGCATCGGAGTAACGGATGAAGCACGGAGGAACTCCTGTCCCCCATGAGAACGCAGCTTTCTGGTTCGGACACTTGACCATCAATTCTTCAGCAGCAGAGCTTATGCACTTGAAGCAAGTGTCGTTTGAAGAGTCGCCTCTGCAGAAACTGAGCACGTAAACAATATTGGAGCCTGTCCCTACGTTCCTCGAGTAGAACCCGCTGTTCGAAGCCACGTTGCTAGGCAGAGAAGAAAGGACGAGATCGCGGTTCTTGGCATAGTCACTGGCTGCCGTGAAGTTGCCCTTCTCGTAGCGGTAAGAAGCTTCGGAGAGGTTGAACGTTAGGATGTGAAGACAGAAAAGGGCAGAAGGAAGACGACGAAGTGGAGGGACAGAAGGAGGCTGTGCAGACTTGGTGGTGGCAGAATGCTTCAGCTTCATTGTTGAAGATGAGAAGTATGAGTCGTCCTCTGTGACTGTGAATGAAGTGCATTATCGAGGTCATGGTTGATCGGACCGCGTGGTAACATTACAACTAAAGAGTCAAAGCTACGATAAATCACACAGATACAGTGGAATTACATATTTTCAGAATATCTCTCTCTATATAACTTTTTAAGCGGGAAAAAAATAATTATCCCAATGAGGGTCGATGCATTGAATGTATTCAATGTACAAAAGTCAGTATTCTAATATATATTAGATTAGATAAGTGCATCTACATTATATTTTTGTCAATGAGTATAGAGAACCTTCTAACTTGTCAACTAACAACGATTAGAAAGCATTTTTAGAGATTTTATCCTTACCCTTTTCTCTATAGTTTTTCCACCTTCCATTGATAATCGTCATTAGGTTGAAAAACTTGTGTTTGAACGAATCAAAGTGGTGTTCCAGAAGCTTCATTTGTGTTGGGCTTATACTATCCCGACCCCTTAAAAAAATTTATTATAAACTTAGTCCTTCACGATAAGCAGTCCCCAAAGTTGCCTAAGACTAGACCTAAGGAAGTCCTTAAAAGGCTCTATCTCGGTCCTCGTTGAGACCGTGACATCACTTGGATATAAAACTTTCAAAGGGTATTCCCTCTTCCTGAAAAAAGATAAAGATACAAGAGAACTTGGAAATGCGAGGTATGCATGTACTGACACGTTAAAATAAAGAAAATATTCATGGAGCCTGCCCCATAGGATGGGGACAGGCCGCGGAGGCTCTCATAAAAATGAAAGCTCCCTTTCTTTAGTGAGGTTACCTTTTAACCAAATACTAAAGATCCAAGAGAAGCCTTTGATAGGTACATAAATTATTGAAATCGTTGATCTTGACTTTCTGTGGTAACACGTTTATCCAGGCCACTATGATTCCGTATTTACCTTTAAACAATTGTTACAAAGGTTCAGATTATATCATATAACATAGGCTAATAAAGGATGATAGGGAATTGGAGTAGGTCAAGGTCAATTAGTCAAAGTGCCTTTGCGTGACTAGCCTGAACTGTATGCTGTGTTTTATATAATCTTTTATTTTTGAAATTTAAAAATATTTATTAAATTTTGGGACAGTGAAATGCTTTTTACTTAAAAAACTCCGTAGGAGGACGATCTTTAGGATGGAAAAATATCTTACTTAAGAGGGATAGACCAAGCGCAAAGAAGCCTAGCGGGTAGGGTTAGCTGGGATGGGATAATATAATATGGTAAACCGAGGCCGATTACAGTCTCTTAAGCAAATAATTCAACATAAAATAACGTAGATTTAGAAGTATATGATTTCTTGGTATGATTGCACCGAAAGTTTTGATATTGTAATAGAAGCAGTGTTGACCAGTCGATAAGGTTGACAGAAGAAAAGGAAAAAGTGGCCGCTTTACTTATAAAGAAGGAAAGCGCACGACCGAGAGTTAACAAAAGGAAGAGCTCGTACGTCTAAAGGAAAGGAAAAGAGAAAACGAAGAAAAAGATAAAGAGAAAAATTCGTTTCGGACACCCAACATGCCGGATTAACTACATTTTGCAGCGTCTAGTAAGGATTCAAGCCCTTAGTTTATATGATCGGAGTAATTTTCGGAGTTGGGTCATGAATTTTGAACCACCAAAGCCCGATTCAGGAGTTGTTAAACTGTGAAGTTATAAGGAAATGACAGTTTAAAGTGTTGACAGAAAACAATTTTGAAATACAATTTGATTGAAATTAATTTTTGAAGTTGTGCACTCAAATTCTGTGTATCGCACAGCTCTGAATAATTGCTATGGATGAGCGTTTTGTTAGCGTGTAAAAGTTGCTTTGATAGCGAATAAGCTTAGCTTAGTCACTTTGTGGTTATAATAGGTTTTACTTGGTTTTGATATTACTTTCCACTAAATTGATAGGATTTCGAGTTCATGGTCTTGAAATAACTTTCAAATTTTGGTTTAGATTTTCCCAAGTGAGGGGTGTTTATCTCTTCTATGAATTTATAAACCCATGTCTTAAAAGTGATAGATATTTGATATTTTATGAGTTATGAAAAGCATGTTTATTGCATAAAATTTTGGATCGGACATTTACTACATTTTGGTATTTGCGAATGGTTTGAGATATGTTTTAGAAAAAGTGTGGCGAAATGTTTTATATATAAATTGATTTGTGAACTTGGTTTATGAAATAGATTGAGATGGTTTGTGAAATGTATTTTGATTTATGAAATGGATTTTGAGATGGTTTTGAAATGTATTTTGAATTATAAAATGGATTCTGCATTTAGTTTGTGGATTATTGGAGGATGATGGTTTGATGCTTATTATCATTGTGAAGCTTATTTGGGCTCTCTGGGAATGCATATTGGTCTTAGGATATCCTTCTAGGCTAAGCTACCAGCTAATAATACGTAGGCACCTTGCAGGAGAATATTGGTTGCCTTGTCACGAGACGTTATGTCGTGACCATGATTGGATATTTAACATGAGATTAATCAATGGACTTAACCATTTATATTCGTTTGTGATATTTGTTGATTAAAGAAATATTTTTGATATGGATATTGTGACATTCTGAAATTTTACCCACTTGGGATTTATGAAATGGATGATTTTATGAACGTGCTTGTAGTTAGATCTCGCCCGAAACTGATCATTCCTGGGATACTAACCGTTAGGGAAAAGCTAATTAGGGATTTAAATTCGCGAGACCACGGAAACTCGATCGTGAATTGACTTTCGATCATAGAATTGTCGAGGTGACATTTTGAGCCAATGTAGGCCGATCTGACGGTAGTTATGGGTCGATTCGCCACTGTCATACGAGTGGGTCACAAGTGATTCCGTTTGACCACGAAATGAATTGGCGAATGAACCTAAACCTATACCAAACAATTGTGCCCGTCAAAACTAGCGATCAATCCTCGCGATTACATGACAACCGAGGTCGTCACGATCTGAGTGAACTTACACGTGGCTTGATTTAGTATCAGTCACGGGTCGAACATGCGAATTTCCCGAAAGCCACCCGTTAGTCTGAGATATGCTCAAGTTACGCTAATTAAAATTTAGTCATTAATTAGAGATCAAGTTTACTCCCCAGCTGTCGGCCGTGCGGGGGTTCCCTGGGTTATAAAAAAAAAAGAAAAGTTGGGCATAGAAACTTTAGGAAGTCACGACAGGACATCTAAACAACGTTGTTATTAGCATGGTCAGCCTCAGGATTGTCGGGATCCTTCAGAAAATTTGAATTTCGGCAAGAAATGGAAAATGACCGTTTTACCCCTATTATTTTGTTAAGGCTAAGTGTAAATGGGGAAGGGCATTTTGGTCAATTCACCTTTACTTTAGAAATGACAATTTTTGGACAATTTTTCCTTATGAATTTTGTGAAATTCCAATTTTGCCCTAGATATTTTTGGCAAGGATTAATCTGGACAGTCGATCTTACGATAAGATCGAATCTTGACCGTTGATTGGAAATTAGAGAGAGGGGTATGATGGTCATTTTGCATGGACATTAGACACCAATTGTTGACATTGGATTATTTAATCCCATTTTTCTCTCTCTACCCCTCATTCTCTCACTCTCTCGGCTTCTCTCTCCCCTCCCTTCTGGCCGAGCTTCCCCCTCTCCCCACTGTGACCGTGGCCAGCTGCCTGAGCTCCTTTGCCGCCATCCACCCACTTCTTGGAAGGGTCAGCCGCCCATCCTTGAAGCCACCACCGCTCGCCTCACCGTCTCTCTCTCTCTCTCTCTCTCTCTCTCTCTCTCTCTCTCTCTCTCTCTCTCACTCTCCCCATTTCCCCTCACGAAACACCACCGCCAGCCGCTTCGGTTACATCCGGTATGGAAGATCAGCCACCATCCAGCCCAGACGCCCGCCATCGGCGTTTGGCGCCATTCAACCGCTAAGGCGCCGTCCGCCAGTTGTGTGGCGCCGGATATCGCCCTTCTTTCCTGCTCGAGCTAGCCTAGGACCTTGTGTAAGTGGCATCCTAAACCCTATTTAGGATATCGGGTACCAACGGATGTAATTAGGTTATGAATCGGATTAATTAGGGACTAATTTGGGTGATTTAGGGGTTGTTTAGGGATTAACTTGGTGGACTGATTTCGGGACTTGAATTGGCTGAATTGTGAGTGAATTTGTGATGTTTCGAGACTGATTTGATGTGAAGTTGAGTGCTGAAAATTGGGGCACGAAATGAGGAGCATATGGTCCGATTTAACGACTAATTGTGTCGGTTTGGTATGTTGTGATATGGCTGGCTTGTGGTGCTTGTTATGGCTTGAAATAAGCATGGAAATGTTGAATTTATGCTCATGATTGTGGCTGTGATTATGAGCCCAGTGGTGGCCTTGTATGCTCGTTAGTCTGTGAAATAATTGATTGAAATGTGAATTGTTGTATGCACGCATGGGATGAATTGAATTGATCGTCAATTGACCATGACTAGGTTTTAATTGAGCATGTGAAATGCATGAGGTTCGATACGTGCATGGGCCAAATTTGATCGGCTGGTAATTTGGCTTGTTGATGTATAAATCGAGCAAGTGAATGAATGAGAAAGTGTGTGAAATGTCGTGCGTGAGGTCACGAAAATCCCTGAGGCGATACCATAACGCGTGGAATTGTGCCGTCCTGAGGCGGTACGTTTACGCAGGACGATGCCCGGTATTACCGAAAGACTGCCAACCTGAGGCGTGTACTTCAACGCGGGTTGTGCCGTAGGTGGTAGATGTTGAGCCTGAGGTGGTACTATTACGCGGGCAAGATACATGGCCTGAGGCGGTACCATTACGCGAGCTAAGAAGTGTTGTGTATATGAGATGGTCGCAGTGGACCTAAGGCGGTACTATTACGCGAGTCACTAACGAGTCGAATGAAAATAATGCGATGAGTCATGAACGAGTATGTGAAATGTGGGATTTGGAAATGCCATGTGTTCAATTTATGTATTGTGCATGAGAATTAATTTGAAATGTGCATGGGGTTGGAGTTTGTGTTATTGTGGCTAACGTGCAGGTTGCACGTATTAAATGCCGGGTAAGTGCAAATTGTGTGCCTGTTATGTGATCGTTGAATGTGATTGTGTTTGGACTTGTCTGGAGGTATGTGTTAGCCGAGGTGGGGTTTAGGGTGTGTACTTGCTGAGACGTATTCTCATGGTTGTTTCAACCAAACAATTTCAGAACCCAGGCCTGAACAATGAACCTTCCACCGCCGCCGCCATAACGTTTTGGGATTCTGATGCGCAACGACCATAATATTGTAGAGTACCCGATAGACGAGAATTTGACCTGGATCAAGCATCCTACGATAGTCTGGGTAGACATAGGGCAACTTCTTTGGCAGGCCTACACCTATACTGCCTGGATGTTTCGGGACGGGATGGATGAGTTGGGCCCCATCCGTGGCTTTGATGTGCCCTTTGATGGAGTAGGGGGTTGGAATCTGTCAGCCATACCCCCTCATGACAGTGAGATGACTAATCTAGAGACTAGCTTAGCACAGTCTGGACATTAGCCCGCACCGCAGCACCTGAACCTTCAGTGGAGCCTAATCCAGAGCCGGAGGAGTCACACGCAGGGTATGATACTATGGAAGTGGATCTAGGTGTAATTCTAGAGGAGGAACCTGAAGAAAAAGACCCCGGAGATGAACATGAAGAAGTACCGGAAGAAGGACCAAAGGACGAACGAGAGAATGAGCCAGAGGAAGAGCCGGAAGAGGAGTCTGATGAGGAGGAGCGGGTTGAGGTTCTACTAGAGTCAGGTGATGAGGATAACCCAATTGAGATCAAGGCTGATTCGGAGTTCTCAGAGGAGCAGGTGGCTTAGATGGATTCAGACTCAAGTTATGGGGAGTCGGACTCGGAGTGGACACCATCTAGGGGGCGTAGGGGCTAGTTTAGGGGTTGAGCGAAGGCCTTTGAAGTGTTCCATTTTTTATGGTTAGGGTACCTAGGCTACTGATTCTTTTTTATATCGGTGGTGTATAGTTTAGAAGTTCACTGTGCATGTATATTATGTGGATTTTATATGGTGGTTATTGTATAAGTTTGAATAAGTAGTGGATGTTTATTCTCTTTTGTACCCCTGGTCAAATATTGTCTAGGTGTTTGTAGCTTTCACTGGTGCTCTATATCTCTGATGAGTTGATTAGGGTCGACTATATCCTAGGACGTCGCGATATTCGACCAAAGAGGTGTGTCGCGAGCTCGATGGGGTTCGAAGCGTGACATCTCGGTTCGATTTGGTATCAGAGCAAGGACAGCTCGATTTAAGTCGGTCAAAGACTAAAGTGATAAGTAGTAGAGACCCTGGGGTAGTTGATTAGGGAGACCTTAAAGAGTCATATGTGTGGAGTGAGCTACGCATGCCTTCAGACTGTTTGTTGTAATTACTAAGTGAATTGAGTGTTTTAATGGTTGAGTTGCAAGTGCGTCTGGACTCGAGGTAAGTACACGAAACTTATTGATTGTGATCTTGTGTTGTGGTGGTTGATTGTCTGCTTAGTGAATTATTATCGTAATTCACTGCTTAGGGCTAGACTAATATTGTTGGCCTAGGTCTCTAATTCCTATATGGAATTATGGCAAGTAGGAGAGTGATAGAAGGTGTGAAAATGAGTAGCTAAGGAAAATGCGTAGGAAGAGGTACAGGAAGGGGTGCAGGAAGAGGAGTAAGGGATCGAGGTGGTGCTCGAGCCAGAGCTATAGAGGACCCTAGAGTTGATGCTAGAGCTATAGATGACCTCGGAGTTAATGCTAGAGTTGCAGTAGACCCTAGAGTTGATAGAATTTTAAGGGCGCTCGAGGAAGTTAGGACTTTGATGGGTAGGCAGACTCAGGAGCGAGATGCCACTATTGCCTAAGCTGTTGAGGCCGCTGCAGTTGTTACCATCAATGGCAACAATGGAGATCAAGGACATGGGCAGGTGAATGTGATTAGGTAGATGCATCAGCTAGTGGAGCAGTTTTTGAAGTTAAAGTCTCCTAAGTTTGATGGTAAGGGCGACCTTGAGGTTGCATCGCTGTGGGTAGAGGAATTAGAAAAGGCTTTTGAAGTATTAGGGTGTACAGATGAGGAGAAAGTGACATTAGCAATGTATCAATTACAAGGAAATGCAAGTGATTGGTGGAAAGCCACCAGAGGAAGGGTGCTCTCGGTTGGTACCACTTAGACTTGGGCGATATTTGTGGAAACCTTCAATGGTAAATATTTTTTTGAGAGTGCTCGGGAATAGAAATTAGCCGAGTTTATGAGGCTTCGTTAGGGACATAGGATAGTGGATCGATATGAGGCTGAATTCGCTCGGTTATCTAAGTTTGCCCCAAGGATGGTGGAGGATCCATTATATAGGGCTCGGAGGTTCCGAGATGGTTTGAAGCTGGACCTTCGCAGCCAGATGATTTCATTGAATTTGAAGGACTATAACAAGATCTATGATCGGGCTCAAGCGATTGAGCATGATTTGGCGGATAAGGCTACCGCTTCTGGGTCGAGATTTGGTCAGGGTAGGGACAACCATCACTTAGGAAAGAAGCCAATGACGGATAATCGACGTTTCATCCCTCCTGCTAGAAGGAATATAGGGAAATCGACCCGTTTTCAGAATGGTCTATGTCGGATATGTGGAGAAAGACATGGAAATGGACCTTGTCTGAGCAGGGGTGGAGCCTGTTTTGGATGTGGCGGGTTTGGTCATCAGATAAGATTTTGCCCCAATATCAGGTAGAATAGATCGCCTGCGTTGCTGCCACCTTGGAATGGGAACCAAATTGGAGCTGTCTCATCGGCTAATCAGAATAGGCCACCGGCCCGAGGACGGGTGTACGCCATGGCCAGAAGAGAGATTGAGAACGCGCCAGGGGTAGTTACAGGTACGGTTTCTCTGTGCGATCATGTTGCATATGATTTGTTTGACCCTGGGGCGTCACATTTATTTATATTAGAGCAGTTTGTTAAATTGACTAGTATAGAGCCACAGCTGCTTGATGTTGTGTTGTGTGTTACAAATCCTTGGAATGATAAGGTTCTAGTCTCATTGGGGTGCTCGAATTGTAATATTGTAATTGGTGATAGGGAAGAAAGAATTGATTTAGCGGTTTTAGCGATGTGTGACTTTGATGTGATAGTGGGTATGGATTGGTTGACTAAGCAGAGGGCTGTTATGGATTGTAGTAGCAGGGTGATCCAATTTAATTTGGTTGGACATCCGAAATTTGAAATTTTGGGAAATCGAGGAGGAACCTCGATCCCCTAGATTTCGTTGCTAGAAATGACTAAGTTGTTGAGCGAAGGGTATCAAGGATTTCTAGCGGCTATGATTGATTCGACCGCTAAGGAGTCTAGGCTAGAGAACATAGCCGTGGTGTGCGATTATCCCGATGTTTTTCCTCAAGAATTGCCAGGATTGCCACCAGAAAGAAAAATAGAGTTTGTAATCGAGTTGGCCCCTGGGACTGAGCCAATCTCGAAGGCACCTTATAGAATGTCATTGTCCGAGTTAAAGGAGTTAAAAGTGCAAATGCAAGAATTATTGGACAAAGGTTTCATTCGTCCAAATGCGTCTCCATGGGGAGCACCAGTCTTATTTGTGAGGAAGAAGGATGGGTCATTAAGGTTGTGTATTGATTACAGGCAGCTAAATCAAGTGACGATAAAAAATAAATATCCCCTGCCAAGGATTGATGATTTGTTTGATCAATTACAAAGGGTTTCGGTATTTTCTAAAATTGATTTGAGAACGGGATATCATCAATTGAGGATTAGGAAAGAGGATATACCGAAGACGGCATTTAGGATGAGATACGGGCATTATGAATTTACGGTAATGTCGTTCGGATTAACGAACGCCCATGCTGCCTTTATAGATTTAATAAATCAGGTGTTTAAGGAGTTCTTGGACCAGTTTGTTATAGTTTTATGGACGATATATTGGTGTACTCGAAGAGCTTGGAAGAGCACGAGTTTCATTTGAGTAAAGTCCTGCAAACCTTAAGGGAACACGCACTGTACGCCAAGTTTAGTAAGTGCGAGTTCTGGCTTAGTCAAGTGGCATTTTTGGGACATGTGATCTCGGGGGATGGAATTTTAGTAGATCCGGCAAAGATTGAAGCCGTGATAAAGTGGCCGAGGCTGATGACGGTAACCAAGGTTCGAAGCTTCTTGGGTTTGGCAGGATACTATAGACATTTTGTGGAAGGATTTTCAGCTAAAGCAATGCCGTTGACACGTCTGTTAAAGAAAGAAACGAAGTTTGAATGGACTGACAAATGTGAAAGGAGTTTTCAGGAATTAAAGCCTAGATTGACGACGGCACCAGTATTGACTGTTCCATAACGATTTGGAGGATACGAAATCTATAGTGATGCGTCATTGAAAGGATTAGGATGTGTGCTAATGCAACATGGGCGAGTGATAGCCTATGCATCAAGGCAGTTGAGACCGCATGAGCTGAATTATCCGACGCATGATTTGGAATTAGCTGCGATCATTTACGTCCTTAAGATTTGGTGACATTATTTATGCGGAGAGAAATTCCAAATATATACGGACCATCAAAGTTTGAAATATTTGTTTTCTCAAAAGGAACTGAATATGAAATAGCGTCGGTGGATGGAATTACTTAAGGATTATGATTGTTATATTTTATATTACCCTGGAAAGGCCAATCGGGTAGTTGATGCACTGAGTCGGAAGTCAAGCATCGCTCAATTGATGGTCAAGGAATGGACTTTATTGGAAGGAGTGCGAGACTCGGAGTTTAAGTTTGAAGTAAGTCAAGTCTCGAGCTTGTTTGCCATTTGAGAATTGAACCAGAAATCCAGACTAAGATTAAGGCTTTATAGTCTACGAACCAAGAAATTCAAAATATTCTGGAAATGGATGCTACCAAGAGAAAGCCAGACTTTCAAGTATCCGAGGATGAGATCTTGAAGTTCCGTGGACGGTTGTGCGTACCTGACGATGCAGAACTTAAGGAAGAAATCTTGTCGGAAACGCATCGTAGTAGTTATAGTATCCATCCCGATAGTACGAAAATATATCAGAATTTAAGACAGTATAATTGATGGAATGGTATGAAGGTAGACATAATTAAGCACGTGGCTAAGTGTCTGACGTGCCAGCAAGTGAAAGCGCAACATTGTAAGCCCGGAGGGTTGTTGCGACCTTTGGAAATCCCAAAATGGAAATGGGAACATATTACTATGGATTTTGTTATGGGATTGCCAAGGAGCCAAAGAGGCCATGATTCCATTTGGGTGATTGTCGATAGATTAACAAAGTCAGCTCGCATTGGATGGGTATGCTGAGTTGTACATACAACAAATAGTCCATTTGCATGGGGTGCCAGTGATGATTACCTCAGATCGTGATCCTAGGTTTATAGCTAATTTTTGGAAAAATCTGCAGACGACATTAGGATCAAAGCTGTAGTTTAGTACAGCTTATCATCCGCAAACGGATGGCCAGTCTGAGAGGACAATTCAGACACTAGAGGATATGCTTCGGGCGTGTGTGTTGGACTTTCAATGCAAATGGGAGGAACAATTGCCTTTAAAGGAATTCG
Organism: Syzygium grande; assembly: GCA_024733475.1. Classification (NCBI taxonomy): domain Eukaryota; kingdom Viridiplantae; phylum Streptophyta; class Magnoliopsida; order Myrtales; family Myrtaceae; genus Syzygium; species Syzygium grande. Next base: position 2,444,623 of record JAMXDD010000001.1, read on the forward strand.
CATATAATAATAGTTTTCAGCAGAGTATTGGGATAGCGCCATTTGAAGCGCTATATGGTAGGGCTTGTAGAACGCCCATATGTTGGGACGAAATTGGAGAAAGGAGTATAACTGGGCCAGAATTAGTCCAACAGTTGGTTGAGGCGGTTAAGATCATACGCGAAAGACTGAAAATAGAGCAAAGCCGTCAAAAGAGTTATGCAGACAGAAGGTGAAGACCTTTGGAATTTCAAGTAGGGGATCACATATTTTTTAAGGTATCGCCCATGAGAGGATTATCTCGATTTGGTAAGAAAGGAAAGTTGAGTCCGAGGTATGTGGGACCTTTTGAGGTGTTGGAAAGAATTAGAGACTTAGCTTATCGCCTTGCGTTACCGCCAAATTTGTCGCAAGTGCATAATGTATTCCACGTATTGATGCTGAGAAAGTACGAACTGGACTCGACTCATGTGTTAAACTATGAAGAGATAGAAGTTGATGATAGGGTGTCGTATGTTGAAAGACCAATAAGGATTGAGGATCAAAAAGAACGAGTTTTAAGGAACAAGACGATCCTGATGGTCAAGGTTATTTAGGAACATCAAGGGACAGAAGGCGCGAATTGGGAAAGCGAGGAGCTAATGCAATGTCAATACCCCCACTTGTTTGGGTAGTTGGGTTAAATTGTAAATTTCGAGGACGAAATTTTTATAAGGGGGGAAGAGTTGTGACATTCTGAAATTTTACCCACTTGGGATTTATGAAATGGATGATTTTATGAACATGCTTGTAGTTAGATCTCGTTCGGAACTGATCATTCTCGGGATACTAACTGTTAGAGAAAGGCTAATTAAGGATTTAAATTCGCGAGACCATAAAAACTCGATCGTGAACTGACTTTCGATCATAGAATTGTCGAGGTGATATTTTGAGCCAATGTAGGCCGATCTGAGAATAGTTATGGGCCGATTCGCTGCTGTCATACGAGTGGATCACGAGTGATTCCGTTTGACCACGAAATGAATTGGCGAATGACCCTAAACCTATACCAAACGATCGTGCCCGTTGGAACTAGCGATCAATCCTCGCGATTACATGACAAATCGAGGTCGTCACGATCTGAGTGAACTTACACGTGGCTTGATTTAGTATCAGTCACGGGTCGAACATGCAAATTTCCCGAAAGCCACCCGTTAGTTTGAGACCAAGTTGGGCATGGAAAATTTAGGAAGTCACGACAAGACATTTGGGCAATGTTATTATTAGCACGGTTAGCCTCAGAATTATCCGGATCCTTTAGAAAAATTGAATTTCGTCGAGAAATGAAAAATGACCATTTTACCCCTAGGATTTTGTTAAGGCTAAGTGCAAATGGGGAAGGGCATTTTGGTCAATTCACCTTCACTTTAGAAATGACAATTTTTGGACAATTTTTCCCTTAGGAATTTTATGAAATTCCAATTTTACCCCTAGATATTTTTGGCAAGGATTAATTCTGGACCGTCGATCTTACGATAAAATCGAATCTTGGCCGTTGATTGGAAATTAGAGAGAGGGTATGATGGTCATTTTGCATGGAGATTAGACACCAATTATTGACATTGGATTATTTAATCCCATTTTTCTCTCTCTGCCCCTCATTCTCTCACTCTCTCGGCTTCTCTCTCCCCCTCTCCCTTTCGACCGAGCTTCCCCCTCTCCCCACCGTGACCGTGGCCAGCTGCCGCCATCCACCTACCTAGCTGGAGCAGCCGCACGTCAGAGCCACTGCTGCTCGCCTCACCGTCTCTCTCTCTCTCTCTCTCTCCCCTATTTTCCCCCTCACTGAACACCACCACCGGCCCCTTCGGTTCTGTCCAACCATGGAAGATCAGCCACCATCCAGCCAATCGCCGCTGTCGCCGTTCAGCCGCTCGCCGTCGTCGTCCATCGCCGTATGGCCGCCGGACTGTCGCCCCTTCTTTCTGCTCGAGCTAGCCTAGGACCTCGTGTAAGTGGCATCCTAAATCCTATTTAGGATATCGGGTACCGACGGACGTAATTAGGGGCTGAATCGGATTAATTAGGGACTGAGTTGAGTGATTTAGGGGTTGTTTAGGGATTAACTTGATGGACTGATTTGGGGACTTGAATTGGCTATTGTGAGTGAATTTGTGATGTTTCGGGACTGATTTGATCTGAAGTTGAGTGCTGAAAATTGGGGCGTGAAATGAGGAGTATATGGTCCGATTTAAGGACTAATTGTGTCGGTTTGGTGTGTTGTGATGTAACTTGCTTGTGGTGCTTGTTATGGCTTGAAATAAGCATGGAAATGTTGAATTTATGCCCATGATCGTGGCTGTGATTATGGGCCCGATGGTGGCCTTGTATGCTCGTTAGTTTGTGAAATAATTGATTGAAATGTGAATTGTTGTATGCACACATGGGTTGAATTGAATTGATCGTCAATTGGCCATGACTGGGTTTTAATTGAGCATGTGAAATGCGTGAGGTTCGATGCGTGCATGGTCCGAATTTGATCTGCTGCTAATTTGGCTTGTTGATGTGTAAATCGAGTGAGTGAATGAATGAGAAAGTGTGTGAAATGTCGTGCGTGAGGTCACGAAAATTCCTGAGGCGGTACCATAACGCGGGGAATTATGCCGTCCTGAGGCGGTATGTTTACGTGGGACGATGCCCGATATTACCAGAAGACTGCCAACCTGAAGCGTGTACTTCAACGCGGGTTGTGTCGTAGGTGGTGGATGTTGAGCCTGAATCGGTACCATTACGCGGGCAAGATACATGGCCTAAGGCGGTACCATTACGTGGGCTAAGAAGTGTTATGTATATGAGATGGTAGCCGTGGACATGAGTTGGTACTATTACGCGGGTCACTAACGAGTCGAATGAAAATAATGCGATGAGGCATGAACGAGTATGTGAAATGTGGGATTTGGAAATGCCATGTGTTCGATTTGTGTATTGGGCATGAGAATTAATTTGAAATGTGCATGGGGATGGAGTTTGTGTTATTGTGGTTAACGTGCAGGTTGCACGTATTAAAAGTCAGGTAAGTGCAAATTGTGTGCTTGTTATGTGATCGTTGAATGTGATTGTGTTTGGACTTGTCTGGAGGTGCGTGTTAGCTTAGGTGGGGTTTAGAGTGTGTACTTGTTGAGACGTGTTCTCATGGTTGTTTCAACCAAACAATTTCAGAACCCCGACCTGAACAATGAACCTTCCACCGTCGCCGCCGCAGCGTTTTTGGTTTCCAATGCTCACCGATCATAATGTTGTAGAGTACCCGATAGACGAGAATTTGACTTGGATCAAGCATACTATGGTAGTTTGGATAGACATAGGGCAACCCGTTTGGCAGGCCCACACCTATACCGCCTGGATGTTTCGGGATGGGATGGATAAGTTTGGCCCCGTCCATGGCTTTGATGTACCCTTTGATGGAGTAGGGGATTGGAATCCATCAGCTATACTCCCTTCTGACGGTGAGATGACTAGTCTAGAGACTATCCTAGCACAGTCTGGACATCAGCCCGCACCTGCAGCACCTGAACCTTCGGTGGCTGAGCCTAATCCAGAACCGGAGGAGTCACAGTCAGGGTATGATCCTATGGAAGTGGATCTAGATGTAATACCAGAGGAGTAACCCGGAGAAGAGGCTGAAGAAGTAGCGGAAGAAGGACCAGAGGACGAACCAGAGAATGAGCTAGAGGAAGAGTCGGAAGAGGAGTCTGATGAGGAGGAGTGGGTTGAGGTTCCACTAGAGTCGGGTGATGAGGATAACCCGATTGAGATTGAGACTGATTCGGAGTTCTTAAAGGAGCAGGTGGCTCAAAGGGATTCAGACTCGAGTTCTGGGGAGTCGGACTCGGAGTGGACGCCATCTAGGGGGCGTAGGGGCTAGTTTAGGGATTGAGCGAAGGCCTTTTGAAGTGTTTCATTTTTTACAATTAGGGTACCCAGGCTACTGTTCCTTTTTTATATCGGTGGTGTATAGTTTAGAAGTTCGGTGTGCATGTATATTATGTGAATTGTATATGGTGGTTATTGTATAAGTTTGAATAAGTAATGGATGTTTATTCTCTCTTGTATCCCTGGTCAAATATTGTCTGGGTGTTTGTAGCTTTCGCTGGTGCTCTATATCTCTGATGAGTTGATTAGGGAGGACGATATCCTGGGACGTCGCGATATTCAATCAAAGAGGTGTGTCGCGAGCTCGATGGGGTTCGGGGCGTGACAGATATGATCATGTTAAAGTGACATAACTCATTTTGATCTCATATGTGTACTATATACTAGATTTGAGATAAGCGAGTTATGGTAATGTTTTACAAATGTGCATAATGATGATCGATCTGCTTAGAAGATATATGTACTACTCAATGAGTTGTGGTTGCTCATCAAGAGCTCTATCGATCCTTATCAGACTAGGAGCACCAAAGCGAATTTGAGCAATATTATGATCACATAATTTTTATGGGAAAAATACAATCTAGTTTATGTGAACATTTGCCCTAGTGGTCACCTTTCCTACTTGGAAAAGGGGAGGTAGGGAGTTCCATCTGCTTAGAAGATATATGTATTACTCAATGAGTTGTGGTTGCTCATCAAGAGCTCTATCGATCCTTATCAGACTTGGAGCACCAAAGTGTAATTTGAGCAATATTATGATCACATAATTTTTATGGGAAAAATACAATCTAGATTAGGATGAACATCACAACAAACATTGGGATTTGCCCCAGTGGTCATCCTTTTTACTTAGGAAATGAGAGGTGGGGAGTTCGATTCCTCACATTCTCAAGGGAGCTAAGGGTGGGGACATTTAGTTTTAAATATGGATTTCGAATTCCACATTCTGTAAAGAGGTATGACAAAAGTCTAAGAGTGAGTTCAAACTTAGAATATGACCACAAAAAAAAGGCACAACCGAAAATTTGGAAGGTAAAATATCATTTTTATTGAAAATATTAATACAAGGGTCACCGTAGCAAATTGATATTAGAGGATCAAGTTATCATTATTTAAAATTTTAAATTTTGATGCACGACATTTTTAAAAAGTTTTAAAACATATAAAATTTGATATCTTCAATCGTTAAAAACTTGAGTAAAATTTTTTAAAAACAAATCATGAAAACTTTAGTATATGATCCGTATGTTTCACTAAAACTTTTATAATAAAGAAAAATATTTTCCATAGAATTCATTTTTAAGGAAAATGATTAGTTTTCTTTTATTTGATGGTTCAGGTAAAATAATTTCTTTTTTATTAGAAGAAGAAAGATGTTTTCGGTCCATGAAAAACGTTTTCTATAGATTGATTATTTTAGTCATCCAACTACCGAAAAGTCAGAAAACAAATTCCTAAAAACAGTTTTCCTTCAAACAAATGGATCCATACTATTAGATTCAACGGATGGTCAAATAACACCATTAATAGAATGAGACTATGTATTGCGATACTTTTCTACGTTGTTAATATGCATCATGGTAAACGTGGTTAAGCAACTAGGCAGGAGTAAAAGTAACCTGATAAAAGATAGAAAAGAGTACTGAAGCAAAATTTAAATATAGTAAACACTAAAGAAAACACCGGATTAGCGACGAAATTTGCGACGGAAAATTTGGAAATATCTGTCGCAAATCAAATTTGCGACGGAAAAAATTCCGTCGCTACTAGGTCGTCGCAAAATTTTGCGACGGAAAATTTAAAAGTTCGTCGCAAAATTGCGACGAAAATAAATTCGTCGCAAATTAGCCACGAATACAATCCATCACAAAATTCATCGCAAATATTTCGTCGCAAATTTTCGACAAACTTTATCTGTCACAAAATTCGTCGCAAAATCCGTTGCAATTTCGTCGCAAATTTGCGACGAACTATATCCATCGCAAAATTCGTCGCAAATTAGCAACGAACTGTAATGATAGCAAAATTCGGCTTAAAATATTCGTTGCTATTTTTACATTCTATCCGTCGCAAAATCCGTCGCAAATTTTGTCGCAAATTTGCAATGAACTTTATCCGTGGCAAATTTCGTCGCAAATTTCGTCCAAATTTGCGACGAGCTATATCCGTCGCAAAATTCGTCCCAAATTTGCGACGAACTATATCCGTCGCGAAATTCATCGCAAATTCGTCACAAATTTTGTCGCAAAATTCATCGCAAATTAGCAACGAACTGTAATGATAGCAAAATTCTGCTTAAAATATTCGTCGTTATTTTTACATAATTTCGACCATAAATTCTTGTCCATATAAAACAAAGGAGACAATAACATATAATTGAAACAGAAAAACGAACAAACCATAGATTCTGACAAACCAGCCGCAATGACATATAATTGAAACAAATAACTGAAGGAAAGTTGCAGAGTCTGACATGATGCTATTTGATATCCAATCTTACAATACATTCAAAACACGAACTAAGAGACGGGACAATCATAGAAGACGCAGAAAAACCATACACAAGAAGACGCTTTTGACGATGATGGCGGACACCAAAAGTAGTCACTTTTGTCGAGATCTGAGGAAATGTCGATACATAAATCAATCCAGAATATAAAAGAAGCGTTTATGCATGGATGTGGAACTAGGTGTAAAATAACAAGAGGGTTAACAAAAATACGTTTCAGGACGAACATAAATGTTCTTACATATGAATATGAGTGAAATTATGAAAAACCAAGATTATGAAGCAAGCTTACCCCCGATTTTGAGAATTTTAACTAGAAAGTTTGGAGAAAATCATCATCATCATCAGCATTCTCGGCATCAATGTGTTGGTCATCATTGTGCCCATCACCTATTGGGTTGGCTAGAAGTACAGGAGGATCATCATAGCGATTAAGGTTAAGGTCACTACAAAAAAACAAGGATTTAGCCACGGAAATTTGCGACGAATAATTTTTCGTTGCTAATTTGCGACGGACTTTGCGATGAATTTTTTTCCGTCGCAAATTTACGACGAAAAATTAAATTAGCGACGGAATAAAAATTCGTCGCAAATTACCGACGGATTTTACGACGAAAAAAATTTCGTGGCTAATTTGCGACGGAATTAGCCACGAAAAAAAATTCGTGGCTAATTTGCGACGGAATTAGCCACGAAAAAAAAATTCGTGGCTAATTTGCGACGGAATTAGCCACGAAAAAAAATTCGTGGCTAATTTGCGACGGAATTAGCCACGAAAAAAAAAATTGTGGCTAATTTGCGACGGAATTAGCCACGAAAAAAAATTCGTGGCGAATTTGCGACGGAATTTGCCACAAAAAAAATTCGTGGCTTATTTGCGACGAAATTATCGACGAATTTTTTCCGTTGCTAATTTGCGAATAAAAAAAACATTTTGTCGCAAATTTGCAACAGAATTTGCGATGAAAAATTCTTCATAGCTAATTTGCAACGGAGTTAGAGATGGATTTCGCCGTTATTTGGAGCCCGAACTTTGATGTCGAATTTATCGGAATACTGGGATGAATTTAATTGGACGGTGTCGATATTATTGTGGCAAGCCGCGATATTACTCGGGATAGGTGAAAAGTGAATTTTTGACCGGGGTGTTGATTTTGGCTGATAGACTTCTCTCTCGGTGTATTTTTATTAATACCATTTGGTCAAATCCTAAATTATTAATTAGAATTTTTCGGGACCGTTAGATTGTTTTTTAATTCGAATCGTGGCTGTTGGATCGCAATTATTGCGATCTGACTTTTCCTCTTTCTCTCTCAGTCTTTACCCTTTTTCCACGCTAGTCCTGCCCTCATGCGCCTGACACCACCTACCCATCATTTCCCCTTTCCTTTCTTCCTTTTCTTCCTTTCTTCTTCTCCTTCTCTCTCTACCCTTTTTCCACGCTGCAGGTCCCCCCCATGCGCCTGACACCACCTACCCCCATCATTTCCCCTTTCTTCCTTTTCTTCCTTGTCTTTTTCTTCTTTCCTTTTCTTCCTTTATTTTTCTCCTTCGTTCGCTGGTCCTCTTCTTCCACTCGGCTTCTGCTTGTTGCCGCACTTCTCGCTGGCTTGCCCTTCGTTGGAGTGGCTCCGCCACGCGCCGCCTTCTTGCCGCCAAACCGCCACCACCCCGGCTAGCCCGTCGCCCGCCCACGACCGCCATTGCTGACTTGTTTCAGCCAGCACGCGGGTCGCACCTCCCGCAACCCAGCCGCCGGTCCGCCCACGCCCGCCCTCGCCGCTTGCTACTGTTGTCCCGACTGCTGAAACCACCATCGCCAACCTCCATTTCAGTCGCTCCCTTTGCCGTGCTCGTTTGCCGCCGTTCGTCGCCCGTCCGCCGGTAGCCGAGCCCAAGCCGCGGACCGCCCTCGTCACCACCCTTGTCATCGCGTCGTCGCCGGCGTTAGCCGAGTAAGTTAACCCCTAATCCCGTGTTTAGGATATTAAACTTGCTTAGGGTAGTTTAAATATTGTTTAGATTAATTTATTAATTGTTTAGTTAATTGGGATTAGATTAGGTGATAGGGCATCGGTAGATGTGCGATAAGTTATCGTGAATGTGGTGATACGCTATCAATTATATTATTATTGTTGATTATGTTATTAATATTAATATTTTCAAAATTAATTAATATTTTATTATTTTCGAATTGAAATATTAATATTTTATTATTAAATAATTAAATTCCGAAAATTAAATATTAGTATTTTGGATGATTTTCAATATCGAATTGTGATGCCAATGTTGGATTACGCCGTATAAGTTGGCGTATTTCAAAAATGATTTGAATGATTTCGATTCGAGAAAATATTTTGAATTTTGAAAAATAAATTATTTTAGGATGCTTATTTAATAATTAATTTCCAAATTTATTTATTATTATTTCAGAAAATCTCCAACTTGTATGGTGATGATTATGTCGTCAATTGTTATATGAAATTGATTATTTGACAAATTGTTTTCAATGGAAGTTTCCAAGGAAAATTTATGGATTTTTGGAAATAATATATTTTTATGGTTATGCCAAGTAATTATAGTGATGCTTCTCGATCTCGCCGCCCAGATCTGGCCGGCGAGGTGACATCGCCCATGGCCGGCAAGGTCCAACTCGCTGGCCTCAGCCGGTCACCGGTCGCCAGACCGGCGACCGGAGAAAAATATGTAGGGAAAAAAATTCAAAAAAATATTAAAAATTTAAAAAAAATTTCGGGAAAAAATTATTATAAAAAAATAAAATATGAAGTCAATTTTTTTTTTTAGAGGTACGTATCCGTTTAAAAGTTTCATGAGATGAAGTGAACGTTGCAATTCTCATCAAATTGAGCACTTTCTACTACAAAGATTTCAAATCAAATACTTGGGTAATTGTTTTATTTTTTAAAAATTTCAAAGTAATAAATTTATTGATTATTTTTTGTTTTAATATTTTACGAGATTTTGTTATTTTTATATAGACACAATGCAAAGAGATGGGGCTTGGATGTATAATAAGAACTTACCGGACGTCGAGGATTGACCGATGAGTTTTGTCTTTGGGTTGGAACTATTTTTGGACTTCGCTAGTAGTAAATATGAGTTGATGGATGGAAATAAGTTAAGGTGTCCGTGTAGAAAGTGCAAAGAATGGTAAATTTCATGTGTGTGATACGCTTAGAGAACATCTTTGTAGATTTGGGTTTACTCCGAACTACTATAATTGGACTTGTCATGGTGAACCTTTTTATATCCGATGAAGGATATGGAATAAGTGATCAATTTTCAGTTAGGGAAGAATGTAGCTATTATGACCAATTGAACCCATACCGTAGGATGGTGATTGATGCAACTAGTCGGTCGAATGTTGTTTCGCATCCGAACCATGCAAGTACTAGTTTCACTCCTACACTTGAGGAAGAGATAGGGAGTAACAGGTTTTGATGAAATGTGTAATGAAACGTTTCCATCTAATCGCCTCCCGAAGTGTTGAAAGCAAAGCAGATGAACCTTTATGGGCAAAAACAGTGACAACCATACTCAGTTATCAGTGACAGCAAGATTGTTAAATATAAAGGCAGAGCATAATGTGTCTGAGAATTGCTTTAACTCTTTTGTTGAAGTAATGCGAGAAGCAATGCCTCGTGATAACATCATGCCAAGTGATTTTTACGATATGAAGAAGTTAGTGAATAACTTAGGTCTTCCAGTTGAAAGGATTGATGTATGTAGTAGGGGTTGTATGTTATATTGGAGAGATGATGAAAATGCAGAATCTTGCAAATTCTGTAGCCTTCCCAGGTACAAGATTAACAGGACGCAGGTCATAATCGGAGGCAAGGTCATAATCAGAAGCGTAGACCATGCAAGCAAATGTTTTATCTGCCCTTAATCCCTAGATTGCAAAGACTTTATGCGTCTCAAGCCACTGCTGAACACATGACTTGGCATGCAAATCATGAAACAGAAGAGGGTCTAATGTGTCATCCTTCAGATGCAGACGCATGGAAATATTTTGATAGAACATACCCTGAGTTTGCGTTAGAGCCTCGAAATATCAGGTTAGGTCTTTGTGCTGATGGATTTGCCCCATTTGGTAAATCAGGGAAAAGTTATTCATGTTGGCCAGTTATCGTAACTCCGCACAATCTTCCACCTGGTATGTGTATGAAGACACCTTATATGTTTTTGACATTGATCGTGTCTCGCCCCCGCGCAAAATCCAAAAAGTTGATAGATGTTTATATGCAACCATTGATTGAAGAGTTACAAATGGCTATGGAATGAAGGTGTCGTTACGTATGATGTTTCTACTAAGCAAACATTTGTAATGAAGACTGCTCTTCTTTGGACGATAAATGACTTTCCAAAGATATGGAATGTTGTCCGGATGGAGTATGTTTTGGGATTTTAGGATGTCCGATATGTTTGGAGAGATCAAAATCATTCAGATTAAGATATGGTAAGAAGCCCTGCTATTTTGACTGTCACAGACAATTTTTGCCGATGAATCATACATTTAGAAGGAATAAAAAAGAGTTCATCAAGAATAGGATTGAAAGAACTCATCCACCGTTGAGGTTGACCGGTGATCAAATATGGGAGCGAGTGCAGGACTTTCCAACTGTTGTTGAAAACCCTCATGGTACAACTATTGCGTACGGAAGTGCACATAAATGGACTAAACGCAGATATTTTGGGATCTACCATATTGGAAGGCCCATCTTATTCATCATAATCTTGACGTCATGCACATTGAGAAGAATGTTTTCGACAATGTCATAAATACTGTTATGGATGTCACGGGAAAAACAAAAGATAACTTGAATGCAAGAAAAGATATGAGAGATATTTGTGATCGGCCAACATTAGATGTGGATGCAAGCAGTAGGGGACCAAAACCAAAAGCAGTTTATACGTTGGATAAGGAGCGTAGACGCAGTCGTTTGTCAATGGTTGAAATCAGTGCGGTTTCTTGATGGATATGCTTCGAATATTGGAAGATGTGTTGATTTGAACGAATGCAAGTTGATAGGATTAAAGAGTCATGATTGTCACATATTTATGGAAAGACTAATTCCAATAGCTTTGAAGGAACTTCTACCGAACTTTGTATGGGGTGCTATTACAGAGTTAAGTAATTTCCTTCATGATATTTGTTCAACAGTGTTAAAATCATCACACATGGAGAAACTGGAGAGAGACATTCCAATTATTCTTTGCAATTTAGAAAGGATATTTCCTCCATCGTTTTTCGATTCAATGGAGCATCTCTTAGTTCACTTGCCTTATGAGGCCAAAGTTGCGGTCCCCGGTCCAATTTCGATGGATGTATCCATTTGAGAGGTAAAAAATTTTCAAAATAAATTTAAAAATACTTTAGTAAATATTATGTTCTGATAAAGTTCTTTCTATTGCAACAAGGTTCTTATATCATTTGAAGAAAAAAGTGAAGAATAAGGCATGTGTTGAAGCTTCAATTTGTAATGCATATATTATGGAAGAAGTGACAACATTTGCATCATACTATTTTGAGCCGCACGTCGCGAAGGAAAGAGGCGAGAGGAAGAAATGATGAGGGTCCCATCAATCCCAATTGCAAATCATTCTCTATTTTCAATTATCTCGGTCGACCAAGCGGTGCATGTCAATTTCGTTGCTTAACAGGCGAAGAATGGCAGGCTGCCCATACCTATATTTTACTGAACTGTCCAGAAGTGGAGCCATACTTCCAGTAAGTGTATATTTGCAAATATATGTATTGCTTGTCAAATATTTACTAATATATAAATGTAAATTGGTAATAGGATTTTTCAAGATTCAATGTATGGACTACCACCAAATGAGTTCGACCGTTTGTGCGATGAACAATTTGCAGCATGGTTCAAAACATATGTAAGTTGCCTATATAGACCAAAACCAAGTTATTAATATTTTATACATATATATTATTGACTTTGCGTGTGTAATCTTAGGTTCACCGTAATCATGATCAAGTTGAAGAGCGAGGATTGCTATATTATCTATCATGGGGTCCACAAGCAACCATACGCACTTGGCCAGCATATTTCATAAACGGGTATAATTTTCACACTCAAGCATATGGAATGGGAAAAGCCACAATAAATAGTGGTGTGTGTGTTCGGTCATCCAATTGTGGTAGTTCAAAAGATGATTTTTATGGCTTGTTGGATGAAATCATTGAGATAGAGTACCCCGGACCATTAATGCTGGTTGTGTTATTTAAGTGCATGTGGTTCGACCCCGTCAAAGGAATGAAGGTGCATACGAAGTTTAATTTGGTTGAAATAAATCACAAGAAAAGGTATAAGAAATATGAACCATTTGTGTTGGCACAACAAGCAATTCAAGTATATTATGCATCATATCCTAGTTTGAAACGTGACAAAGCTGATTGGTGGGCTGTATGTAAAACCAAAGCACGAAGAAAAATCGAGGAACACTGGAAGGATACAGCCTATCAACAAGAGGAAGTTTGTAACGTGGTTGAAATTGAGGAATATAACATTCCTACTCTACGAGATCCATGTGGAGCAATGATAGATGTAATGAATCGAAATTCGCGAATCAAATTTAGAAGGTGTTGCAGAATCAGATTTTGAGACAGAGGATGATGAGGAGGATGATGATGATGCTCAAGAAGAAGATCAAGATGAAGACGAAGGTGAAGATGAAGATTTTTGAGACATTTCTAGTAATTATGTCGTAATTATTATTATGACAAAAGTTTATTGTTATTGTTTTTGTTATTATTATCATTGTAATTGTTGTTGAATACTGTTAATGTTATTGTCCGGACAAAAAAATCTATTACGCGAGTGTGGGTGTGGGATAGTAGAAATGAAATCCGTGGCAAATTAGCCACCGAATTTAGCCACGGATTCCATGAAAATTGAATTTCTGGGAATTTTTTTAGGAAATTCATGGCTAAAATCCGTGGCTAATTTGCCACGGATTTTTGCCACGAATTTCATGAAAATAGAATTTTTTTTTTTTTAAAAATTCGTGGAAAAAAAAATCCGTGGCAAATTAGCCACGGATTTTTTTGCCACGAATTTCATGAAAAAATAAATTTTTTTGGTTTTTTTTAAAACTCGTGGCTAAAATCCGTGGCTAATTAGCCACGGATTTTAGCCACCTAATTTCAGGAAAAATAAAATTGTTTTTAATTTTTTTGCTAAAATTAAAAAAAAAAAATCCGTGGCAAATTAGCCACGGATTTTTTGCCACAAACTTAGGAAAATAGAATTTTTTTTGTTTTTTTTCCTAAAATTCGTGGCAAATTAGCGACGGATTTTTGCCACAAATTTTAGGAAAATAGAATTTTTTGGCTTTTTTTTTGCTAAAATTCGTGGCAAATTAGCGACCGATTTTTGCCACAAATTTTAGGAAAATAGAATTTTTTGGCTTTTTTTTTGCTAAAATTCGTGGCAAATTAAATGACGGATTTTTGCCACAAATTTTAGGAAAATAGAATTTTTTGGCTTTTTTTTTGCTAAAATTCGTGGCAAAAAACCGTGGCTAATTAGCCACGGATTTTAACCACGAATTTCAGGAAAATAGAATTTTTTTTAATTTTTTTTTGCTTGAATTCGTGGCAAAAATTCGTAGCAAATTAGCCACGGATTTTTGCCACAAATTTTAGCAAAATAGAATTTTTTTTTTTTTTTTTTAAAATCCGTGGCAAAAATCCGTGGCTAATTTGCCACGGTTTTTTTGCCACAATTTTAGCAAAAAAAAATAAAAAAATTTTTTTCCTGAAAAATGCAAGGCTAATTTTCTTGGGATTTTTCCACGAATTTCATGAAAATAGAATTTTTGGTTTTTTTTTCATAAAATTCGTGGCAAAAAAAATTGGCTAATTAGCCACAAATTTCAGGAAAATAGAATTTTTTAATTTTTTTTTAAAATTCATGGCAAAAACCGTGGCTAAATTAGACACGGATTTTTGCCACGAATTTTAGCAAAATAGAATTTTTTTTTTTTTTTTCCTAAAATCCGTGGCAAAAATCCGTGGCTAATTTGCCACGGATTTTTGCCACGAATTTCATGAAAATAGAATTTTTTTTTTTTCATGAAATTCGGCAAAAAAAATCCGTGGCTAATTAGCCACGGATTTTTAGCCACGAATTTCAGAAAAATAAATTTTTTTAAATTTTTTTCCTAAAATTGTGGCAAAAATCCGTGGCTAATTAGCCACGAATTTCATGAAAATAGAATTTTTTTTTTAATTTCTTTTTCTAAAATTCGTGGCAAAATAGAATTTTTTTTTTTTTTTTTCCTAAAATCCGTGGCAAAAATCCGTGGCTAATTTGCCACGGATTTTTCCACGAATTTCATGAAAATAGAATTTTTTGGTTTTTCATGAAATTCGTGGCAAAAAATCCGTGGCTAAAGCCACGGATTTTTAACCACGAATTTCAGGAAAATAGAGGAAAATAAAATTTTTTTTTTTTTTTTCCTAAAATTCGTGGCTAATTAGCCACGGATTTTAGCCACGAATTTCATGAAAATAGAATTTTTTTTTTTTTTTTTTTTTTCTAAAATTCGTGGCAAAAAATCCGTGGCTAATTTTAGCAAAATAAAATTTTTTTTTTTTTTTTTTTAAAATCCGTGGCAAAAATCCGTGGCTAATTTGCCACGGATTTTTGCCACGAATTTGATGAAAATAGAATTTTTTTTTTTTTTTTTTATTCGTGGCAAAAAAATCCGTGGCTAATTTAGCCACGGATTTTTGCCACAAATTTCAGGAAAATAGAATTTTTTTATTTTTTTTTTTAAAATTCGTGGCAAAAATCCATGGCTAATTAGCCACGGATTTTTTTCCACGAATTTCAGGAAAAATAGAATTTTTTTTTTCCTGAAATTAGTGGCAAAAATCCGTGGGCTAATTAGCCACGGATTTTTGCCACCTAATTTTAACAAAATAGAATTTTTTTGTTTTTTTTTTCCTAAAATTCGTGGCTAAAATCCGTGGCAAATTAGCCACGGGTTTTTGCCACGAATTTCAGAAAAAAAGCCGCGAGAATTTTATATTTCAATTTGAATTTGCCGCGAGAAAATTACAAATTCGTGGCTAATTCCGTCGCAAATTAGCCACGGATTAAAATTCGTGGCTAATTTGAGACGGAATTAGCCACGAATTAAAATCCGTGGCTAATTTGTGACGGAATTAGCCACGAATTTGAATCCGTGGCTAATTTCAGCGGAAATCTTCAAAACTGCGTCGTCTTCTTGAGCCGGTAGAAATTAGGGTTCTTAAGTTTTGAAGATCAAACCATTCTCCATTTCTCTGCTGCAAATTTTACCTTGAATTCTTATGAATTTTAAAAACTATCAAAAACATAAAAAAATTTTTTTTTTTATTAGACTAGCAAAATTAAGTGGTGTGCCTTACGTTTAAATATTATTTCGTTTGCCGTGAAAATTTTATATTTCGATTCGAATTTGCCTTGACAAAATTAATATTCGTGGCTAATGTTGTGGCAAATTAGCCACGGAATAAAAAGTCGTGGCTAATTTGCTACGGAATTAGCCACGAATTTTGATTCGTGGCTAATTTGTCACGATATTAGCCACGAATTTTAATCCATGGCAAATTTCGACTGAAATTAACAAAACGGCATCGTCTTCATGTGTGGATAGAAATTAGGGTTTCTTCTCTTCTCTGTTACGATCGAACAAATCTTCTCTTGAACTTGTCCCTCTTCTCTGTCTCTCTCACTCTGTTGAACGATTCTCGGCGACCTTTAGCGTTCTTGAGCGCGATTCTCGCGTTCTTGGCCGGTGAATTTGAGAGCGAGGACACCCGGCATGTGGATTGTCGTCCAAATTTGGGTTTGCTTCATTGGGAAATGTAATCAAATTGCTTATATTTAAGTTGAAATTTGTGATTTTGTTGAAATTTGATTAATGCTTGAAATTTGATTAAATTTGCATTGAAATTTAGTTGAAATTTGTTCGAAATTTGGTCGAAATGAGGTGAAATATGGTCGGTCAAGTGGAAACGGCCCGCTGATCCAAACTCACGGCCTATGGCCGTGACTGAAGTCGTTTTTTGGCATTTTGAGGTCGTTTGGATGGGTTTTTTGGTGAAAAACGATTCTAGTGAATAGTGTTTTTTGTGACATTTGTGTTTTTTTTTTTTTTTCGGAGTCATTTGGACGTCAATCTCTATTTTTTCTTTTCGGAGTCATTTCGGACTAAACTGTTGATCAATCTAGTGTTGATGTGTTGATGTTTTATGATGATCAAGAGGAGCCTTCGCTGTTGCAGTAGGTTGTTCGTGGCTTTTACCTTAGCAAAGCAAGATCTATTAGATTGGACATATTTTACTAGTTGCGTATTTGTTCGTTTAGCTAGAAATTTTAATGTAGAAGTCTAGAAAAGTATTTTGAACATGGAAGTGCTACTCCATTCGTTAAGTTTTTTATTCCTAGTGCAAAGAACTCTTCCACCTGCTATGGAGATGGTAACAATCCATTTGAAAGCTAATTATTATTCACGCTTAACTACCATTTAGGAGGGAAAAGTTCATCCGTAGGAACCGTCTCCTTTAATCTCTATTCATAATACATATAATTAGTAATCTTCTACAGTGATTCAATTGGACATTGTCCAAAAAAACAAGATTGTAAGTGTCCATTTGGTTCAGTTTTCATTTTCAGTTTTCTCTGGAAATTAATTATACGCATGGGACCATATTCAATCCTTAATATTTATCCTCATATAATCCAAATTATTTCAAGTAATGGGAGCAAGGATGGTCTCTTTTCTGTCCTCCTCAGGGACTACAATGCACATGCTGCTGCTGCTTGTATGAATCGTTTTGCTAAATTGAGGTATTTGCTGATAAGTATTTGCTTCACTTTTGGGTTATCTGCCTCTTTGTGTCAAATGCAAATATTTATAATTAATTTTAGATGCCTATGCGAGCTACTGATTTTTATATGTCGTAGTGTACAAATGGTTTTCTTCGCTAAGGAAAGTAAGGTACAAATGCAAATATTTTTATGTTCAAGTTGAATCAATCAGGCCTCTAATTGCCCCCTTTTTTCAGGAGCCAAGTTTCTCTTTTGCTCTCAATAACAAAATGGTAAGCTTCACGATGTACATCATTATGTTTTTTAATACGTGTTCATAATTTTTTACATTTTTATCTAACCTTGCAATTTTTAGTATAAGCGTGGAGGTCACATGCGTCGTGGTGATGCTTCACAAAGAAGACCGGGCCTTTCCGCTTCCCCTACCCCTGGCCTTTCATCTAATCCTCAACTAGTACATGGACACATTGGCCCTTCCTCCGACCCTCAAATGCCAACTGAATTTACTTCAGTTCTATCACCTTCGGTTCCACCTTCTTCTTTTTCAACGCAACACTCGAGATATGAAGAAGAGGATACCCGATTCATGATAGCCCCATTTGGAGATTCGTAAGTATTTCATTGTTTTAACTGTATGTGAATTATTATGGATGTCAACTGAATTGTCCGTATGTTGACATTCTTTGTTTGTATAACCCGTTTGCAGATTCACGGATGCTACGCAAGTTGTGAGGATACTTAATAAAATAATCAATAACCATTGGATGGGGCAATATAGTACTTGGACCACCGCTCCAAAAGAAGTAAAGGAATTGTGGTGGAATGAGTTCAAGGTAAGTTTTGTCATTCTATTTCCTCACAAACTAAGTTCGATTTAGTATATTAAGTGTACAATTATTTTTCTATTGATTGCTTGCAGCGAAAGTTCAGGTGGGATGAAGTGGAAGAGAGAGAAATTAAAAGAATTTTTAAGAAGAAAGCCGGTGATCACATGCGAAATGTGATGAATAGAGCAAAGAGAAAGCAAGAAAAGCCGGATTTTATTACAGCTGACGATTGGGCGGAATTTCAGAGAACTTGGGACACCGAAAAGCATAAGAGAATCAGTGAAGTTAATAAAAAGAATCGAGCTTCTAGTTCTAGTGAAGGGTCTGCCACATATGCTGGGGGTTCTATCAACATCGGGAGCATAGAAAAAGAATGGTAAGTCATGTTTAAAAGACATGTTGTAAGCTAAATCAATAATTACTCATTTATGTTTATATTTTGTAGGCACATGAATTGGGGACGGAACCAACATTTATGGCTACATTTGAACGCACCTTTCAGAAAAAAGATAAGATATGGACTGGCAATCGAGCAAAAGCTATTAAGGTATGTATGTAATGTATGTAAGGAAGGTTATATTTTGTATTTATATATATGAAGTTTTTTTTATTTTTATCTATATTGTTAATGTAGGACAAATATGATGAACTCGTAATGAGCACGGCTGCTGCTAGTGGTAGTGGTAGTGGTGATGGTGATGGTGTTGCTGCGTCCGAGCCATCGGTTGACAGTATGGCATTATGGATGGAGGCATCGGGTGGAATGAGAAAAGGTCAAATATTTGGGATGGGATCCTTATCAAGGATGTACAGAACGCCGGTTGTTGCAACTTCATCCTCCAGTGCGACTTCCAGTGCGGCTTTAAGGGCACAACGTGATGAGCGAACGGACTAAGAATTGAGCCACCTGAGACAATTACTGGTACAAAAGGATGAAGAAATGATAGGAGTGAAACAACATTTGCAATTGATCATGCAACACCTCAACCTCCAAGGTCTCAACCTCCAAGGTCATGGCGTTCCTCCAGTAGGTGATGGCCACAATGATGATGATAATGAGATTCCTGCTGATGATGCTAATGATGCGATGACGATGCCGATGATGATGATGATTGCTGATGATCCTTGCTAGTTTAAATTTCCAAGAGGTACTTATATCTTTATGCTTCTGCTATTGAATAGATGTGAAAAATATAGACCGGATTAGGAGTTTGATATTGTGATGTTTGTGCTGCAGATGGATGGACAGGATGAACACTATAGATAACGTGGAAGAACTTCTTGGCAAGATGAACAGTTTGCGAACTGACTAATTTAGAACTTTATTATATTTCTTTCTTTTTTGGATTTGTTCTTGTATTGACTGTAATTTTCTATCAATGTTTTCTACTCGAAATCGTCCATAAACAACACTCTTTGCTAAATTATTCATTAAAATTCGTCGCCAACTTTGTTTTCGAATAATGTCCGTCGCAAAAGTCAAATTCGTCACAAAAATTCGACAAAAAAAAATGGTTCGTCGCAAAAAAAAAAAATTAGTCACGAATTTTAGCCACGAATAAGTTCGTCGCAATTAATTGAAAAAAAATTTTGCCACTAATTTTTGTCACGAATAAGTTCGTCGCAAATAATTGAAAAAAAAAAATTTCGCAAATTAGCCACGAATTTTGCCACTAAAACTTTTCGTCGCAAATTAGCCACGAATTTTGCCACGAAATTATTCGTGGCAAAAATGAAAAAAAATTTGGTTTTGGTAAATTAGCCACGAAATTTTCCACGAAATGCGTGCAATTTTGCCATGGATAATTAGCAACGATTTTTGCCACGAAAATATTTCGTCGCACTCACGAATAATGTTCGTAGCAAATTAGCGACGGATTTTTGCCACGAATAATGTTCATGGCAAATTAGCCACGAATTTTTGCCACGAATAATGTTCATGGCAAATTAGCCACGATATTTTCCCACGAATATATTTCATCGCAAATTAGCCACGAATTTATTTCGTCGCAAATTAGCCACGAATTTTTTCCACGAATTTATTTCGTCGCAAATTAGCCACGAATTTATTTCGTCGCAAATTAGCCACAATTTATTTATTTCGCAAAAATTAGCCACGAATTTTTGCTATTTTAATAATTAGCGGCCAATTTTTTTTCGTCACAATTTAGCCACGAATTTTGCCATGAATTTTGCCACGAAAAATTAGCGACGAATTTTTTCCGTCGCAAATTAGCCACGAAAATTGCAATTTTCCGTGGCAAAATTTTGCAACGACCTATTAGCGACGAATTTTTTCCGTCACTAATTTCGTTGCAAATTCATTTTGCCACGAATTTTGCCGAATTTTTCGTGGCAAAATTCATGGCTAAACCCGGCTTTTTTTGTAGTGGGTGTTACATAACAAGTCTCATTTGTTGTTCCAAGTTATTTATTTGTTCGTCCTTCTTAACAAGTAAATTATTCAGACGATGCACTTCTTGGGTCAATTGCTCGTCTTGTCGTGACCTCCTTCAACCAGTCATAGTGGATGATGAACTTCCAGGACTATTCGGCATGTACATCCTTGACAACGATCCCATCCCAAATATTTTCCCTTTTTTCACCCCACCCGTTGCCTCCATCCATAATGCCATATTATCAACTGATGGCCCGGACTCAGGACAATCATCACTACCACTAGCACTGCTCATTAAAAGTTCATCATATTTTTCCTACATTAACAATGTAGATGAAAATAAAATCACTATATATATATCTACCATAAATATTGAAAGCATTCACGGTTTTCATTATAGTTTACATATAAGCCAAAGTATAACCTTACATACCTTAACAGCTTTTGCTCGATCGCCAATCCATGTCTTATCTTTCTTTTGAAATGTGCGTTCAAATGTAGCTGCAAATGTCGGTTCCGTCCCCAATTCTTGTGCCTACAAAATGTAAACATGAGTAATAGAATTAAATTAACTTATAACTCATTTAACAGACTTACCAGTCGTTTGCGATGCTCCGCAATGTTGATAGAGCCCCCAGCATATGTGGCTGACCCATCACTAGAACTAGAAGATCGATTCTTCTTATTTTGCTCACAGAGTTGTCGACTCTGTTCAGATGCCCAAAATCTGTTAATTGCCGCCCAATTGTCAGCTGTAAAGAAAGACGGCTTCACTTGCTTGTTCTTCGCTCTATTCATGACATTTCGCATAAAATCACTTATTTTCTTATCGAAAATTCTTCTCACTTCATTGTCTTCCGCTTCCTCCCACTTGAACTTCCGCTGCAATAAATAAAAACACAAATTGAAAATTATTATGATTATCACATATTCATAACCATGCACCAGACAAATATAGACAGATTTTGTAAAGTTCATGTCGGGAAAAATATCTGGTCCTTTAGGTATCGAAAACTATAGAGTTGTTCTGGTCCCTTTACATCATTCTTGACCATCAATATACTACACCAAACTTAATTGGTGAGAAAATAAAATATGTAAAACTTATCTTGAACTCATTCCACCACATTTCTTTCACTTCTTGTGGAACACTTCTGTAAGTAATATACTCTCCCATCCAAAAGTTTCTTACTATTTTGTTCAATTCCCTCACAACAGACGGAGCATCCGTGAATCTGCATTCATACGGATATTGTGCAACATAGACAATTCAGTTGACATCAATATCTAAAGCCCTAAATATTACATATACTAAAATAAAAATGAAGTACTTACGAATCTCCAAATGAGCATATGAAGAATTGGTTATCTTCTTAACCTCTGTTTCCGTCAATATTCGATTGTTCCGCCGAATAATGGGGTGGAACGGAAGGAGAGGGAGCTAAAGGAGATTGAACTGGAGAACATTCAGTTCGCATATGGCCAAGTCCCGTAACATGTTGTTGAGTGTTGGAGGAAGGGCCAACGTGTCCATATTGTGACGGACCATATTGTGGTTGAGGGTTAGATGCCGAGACATGGGAAGAGGAAAGGGATGGGGACGAGGACGAGGAAGAGGCTTGTCTTCTAGGCATGTGACCTCCACGTTTACATTGACAAGTAGGAAGGTTATGCGAATATGTAAAGAACTATTGACACGTCTTACGGACACATAATGATGTACATGACGAAGCTTACCATTTTGATGGAAAGACTAAGAAAATGTTTCCTTGAAATCAGCCAATGTCGAGTGTTTATAATGTGTAATTTCCTACGAACAAATATACTATAAATCCCATTCATTTTGATATGAAACATCAATGTATGAGTACGATATGGGTGGCCACAGGTATCAAACATCACTATATGAATCGCATTTATTTTGATTAAATTTTTTTGACCATGTACAAAAATTTAAATTTCACTAAAAGTGGGTGACCATAGGTATTCTAAGTCATTCTGTAAAATTTTGTACGAAAAAAATTATTATTATTGTTAAATTTTCTTTGGGACCTAAAAAAAAATTTCACTAAAAGTTGGTGGCCACCGATATTCTAAGACATTCTGTAAAGTTTTAAAATTTTAAAATTTTAAGAATTTTTAAATTATTATTTTTTAATATAAAATTTTTTCCGTGAAAAAAAAAATTATACTAAAATTGGGTGGCCACAGGTAGTCTAAGTTATTAGGTAAAGTTTCCAAAATTTTTGTCCTTCTTTATTTTAATAATTTTTAGGGCACGTTAAAAAAATTAAATATAACTAAAAGTGGGTGGTCACAGGTATTATAAGTCATTCCGTGAAGTTTTGAAAATTTTTAAATTCTAATGTTTTTTGGCCATCTAAAGAAATTTAAATTTCACTGCAAGTTGATGGCCACATGTTTTCTAGGCAATTTTGTGTAGTTTTCAAATTTTATATTTTTTTAATTTATTTCACCCAAAAAAATAAAAATTTTCCTCATAATGGGTGACCACATTTATGTTAAGCCATTTTATAAGGTTATGGAAATTTTTAATTTTTTAATATTTTTTTCTCCGGAACGTTAAAAAATCTAAATTTCACTGAAAATGGGTGGTCACTATTAATTTTTGCCATTTTGTGATATTATGAAATTTTAGTTTTTTTAAAATTTTAAAAAACTTTTACGGTCAAATTTCATATTTGTTGCCAACATATACCGTTGTTTTAATTTTCCGTAATTTTTCATGATTTTTTATAGAATTGTTCAATTTTCAAGCATTTTCTGTGAAAACGCTTAATCAATCACCCTATCGTCATTTAACGCTTAATCATCCACATAATAGACAAATTAACCAGTCGACCATCGATCAAAGCCACATGCAATCCTGAAATCGACCCGTAACTTAGCCAACGAAAAGTGATCCTAAATAATCCTTAAACAAGTCCGACTAATTACCTAATTATACTAACTAGGGTTTAAAGAGTTGCTTACTTGGTTCAAGGACAATAAAAATCAGCCGATAGAAACGGCGGTCCGGCACGGCGTGAGCTCAAATGGTGACTAGTCGGGGGAGGAGGTGGAGGGGGTAAAATGCTACAAATTTGCGATGAAACGTCACTTTCCGTCGCAAATTTGCGACGGACATAGAAAATACATCGCCAAACTTTACGGCGGACATGAAAGTCCGTCGCAAACTTCTTGACGTGAACGCCGGTTTGCAAATTCTGAGAGACCTACTTTGTTTTACGTGACTTCACTTTCTGTCGCAAATTTGTGACGGACTTTCTACCTCCGTAGCAAATTTTCGACCGACAAAAAATTTCTAACAGAAATAAAAATCCGTCGCAAATTTTGAACGGCAAAAATTCCCTCGCAAATTTTGCGACGAACTATACTGATCCGTCGCAAATTTGCGACGGAACGGCACTGTCCGTCGCAAATTTGCGACGGACTTTCTACATCCGTAGCAAATTTTTGACCGACAAAAATTTCCGATGGAAACAAAAATCCGTCGCAAATTTGCGACGAAAAATTTAATCCGTCGCAAATTTGCGACAAAAATAAAAATCCGTCACAAATTTGCGACGAATTAATTTTTCCGTCGCAAATTTCCGACGGATTAAATTTTCCGTCGCAAATTTTGAACGGCAAAAATTCCCTCGCAAATTTTGCGACGGACTATACTGATCCGTCGCAAATTTGCGACGGATGGGTTGAGTCCATCGCAAATTTGCGACGGATAAATATAGTCCGTCGCAAATTTGCAATGGATTTTTTTTACGTCGCAAATTTCGAGCGGTAAAAATTCCCTCGCAAAATTTGCGACGGACTCAACCTGTCCGTCGCAAATTTACTACAGAGCAGTATCGTCCGTCGCAAATTTGCGACGGACAAGTTGAGTCCGTCGCAAATTTGCGACGGAAATCCACTTTCCGTCGCAAATTTGCAACGGACTTTCTATGTCTGTCGCAACTTTTTTACGGACAAAAAATTTCCGGCAGAAATAAAAATCCGTCGCAACTTTGCGACGTAAAAAAAATCCGTTGCAAATTTGCGACGGAAATAAAAATCGGTCGCAAATTTACAACGGAAATAAAAATCCGTCGCAAATTTGCGACGGATTAAATTATCCGTCGCAAATTTGGAACGATAAAAATTCCCTCGCAAAATTTGCGACTGACAGGTTGAGTCTATCGCAAATATGCACATACTACATAAACGTTGTAAATTTGTGGCGTCTTTTTTTCGGTCAAAAATTTAGCATCTCATTTATTTGGGTCCTAAATTTGCTACGTCTTTTTTTGAGTCCAAAATTTTGGCATCTCAAATTTTGCAATGGAAATTAGAATATCGAAAATGTTAGGGCACGTTAATAATATTTGACTTGTCAGCATTTGGGGACAAAATTGCGGATGATCAATTAAAATAAAAAGAATAATTGACAATAACAATAATAAAAAAGCACAATAACAATAATGATAACAACCAAAATAGCACTTGTAGCATTAATAATTACACATCTGTAGTGTTTTGTGACAAAAATTTTAATCATCATATTAAGTCTTAAGTCTTAAATCTTAGTCCTCGTCTTAAATCATCCATCTGTAAAAATCAGATTCTGAACATTCTTGTACATTTAATTTGGAAATTTCAGTTGGGTCCACATCTATCATTGCTCCACACGGATCTCGTAAAGTTGGTATGTTATATTCCTCAATTTCAACAGTGTTACACACTTCCTCTTGTTGGTAAGCTCTATCCTTCCGGTGTTCGTCGATTTTCCTCCGTGCTTTGATTTTACATACAGCCCATCAATCAGCTTTGTCACATTTCAAACTAGCATATGATGCATAACATACTTGAATTGCTTGTTGTGCCAAGACAAATGGTTCATACTTCATATACCTTTTCTTATGATTTATTTCAACAAAATGGAACTTCGTATGCACCTTCATTCCTTTGACGGGATCGAACCACGTGCACTTAAATAACACAACCCGTATCATTAATGGTTTAGGGTACTCTATCTCTATAATTTCATCTAACAAGCCATAAAAATCATCTTTTGAACTGCCACCATTGGATGACCGAACAGACACACCACTATTCATTATGGATTTTCCCATTCCATATTCTTGAGTATGAAAATTATATCCATTTATGAAATATGCTGACCAACTTCGAACTTTTAACTGTGGACCCCATGACAGATGATATAGCAACCCTTGCCCTCCAATTTTATCATAATTACTGTGAACTTAAGGTTACACATGCAAAGTCAATAATATATATTTTACTAAATAATGTATATAATTTTAATAACTTGGTTTTGATCCATAGGTAACTTACATATGTCTTAAACCATGCTGTAAATTGTTCATCGCACAAACGGTCAAACTCATTTGGTTGTAGTCCAAACATTGAAATTTGGAAAATCCTAATATTAAAAACCATATCAATATTAGCAAATATTTGACACGCAAAACATATATTTGCAAATTTACACTTACTTGAAATATGGCTCGACTTCTGGGCAGTTCAGTAAAATATAAGTATGGGATGCATGAAATTCTTCGCTTGATAAGTAACGAAACTGACATGCGTTGCTTGGTCAACTCAGATAATTGAAAATAGAGAATGCTATGCAATTGGGATCAATGGGGCCTTCATCATTTCTGCCTGCTCTCCACCTCTTGTACTGAACGTGCGGCTCAAAATAGTATGATACAAATGTTGTCACTTCTTCCACAATATATGCATTACAAATTGAAGCTTCAACACGTGCCTTATTCTTCACTTTTTTCTTCAAATGATATAAGAATCTAGTTGAAATAGAAAGAAGCTTATCGGAACATATTATATAATAAACTAATTTGAACTGTATTTTTAAAAAAACATTACCTCTCAAATGGATACATCCATCGAAATTGGACGGGACCTGCAACTTTGGCCTCATAAGGCAAGTGAACTAAGAGATGCTCCATCGAATCAAAAAACGCCGGAGGAAATATCCTTTCTAAGTTGCAAAAAATAATTGGAATATCTCTATCTAGTTTTTCTATGTGCGATGCTTTTAACACTGTCGAGTAAATATCATGGAGGAAATTGCTTAATTCTGTAATGGCGCCCCATACAAAATTCGGTAGAACTTCCTTCAAAGCTATTGGAATTAGTCTTTCCATCAGGATGTGACAATCATGACTCTTTAAACCTATCAACTTGCATTCATTCAAATCAACACATCTCCCGAGGTTCGGAAGCATATCCATTAGGAAACCACACAGATTTCAACCATTGACAAACAACTCGCCTCTGCTCCTTATCCAATGTATAAACTGCTTTCGGTTTTGATCCCCTACTGCTTGCATCCACAGCTAGTATTAGCCAACCGCAAATATCTATCATATTTTTTCTTGCGTTCAAGTTGTCTTTTATTTTTCCGGCAAGATCCATCACAGTATTTATAACATTGTCGAAAACATTCTTTTCTATGTGCATGACGTCAAGATTATGATGAATAAGATGGGCCTTCCAATATGGTAGATCCCAAAATATACTGCGTTTTGTCCACTTATGTGTACTTCCGTACGCAAAAGTCGTGTCGTGCGAGTTCTCAACAACAGTTTGAAAGTCCTGCACACGCTCCCAAATTTGATCGCCGGTCAACCTCAATGGTGGACGCGTTCTTTCAGTCCTATTCTTGATGAACTCTTTCTTATTCCTTCTAAAAGGATGACTTGATGGTAAAAATTGTCTGTGACAGCCAAAATAGCTAGGCTTCTTTCCATGTTTTAATCTAAATGACTTTGACCTCTTCAAACATATCGGACATCCTAAGATCCCAGCTGTACTCCATCCAGATAACATTTCGTAAGTTGGAAAGTCATTTATCGTCCAAAGAAGGGTAACCTTCATTACAAATGTTTGATCGGTAGAAACGTCATACGTAGGGACACTTTCAACCCATAGCCGTTGTAACTCCTCAATCAATGGTTGCATATAAACATCTATCAACTTTTTCGGATTTTGCGGCCCTGTCACGATCAATGTCAAAAACATATAAGGTGTCTTCATGCACATACCAGGTGAAAGATTGTACGGCGTTAAGATAACTGGTCAGCATGAATAACTTTTTCTTGTTTTCCCAAATGAAGCAAATCCATCGGCACAGAGATCTAACCTGATGTTTCGAGGCTCCATTGCAAACTCAGGGTATGTTCTATCAAAATGTTGCCATGCCTCTGCATCTGAAGGATGACACATTAGACCCTCTTCTGTTTCATAATTTGCATGCCAAGTCATGTGTTCAACAGTGGCTTTAGATGCATAAAGCCTTTGCAATCTAGGGATTAAGGGCAAATAAAACATTTGCTTACATGGTCTACACTTCTGATTACGACCCGGCCTCCTGTTAATCTTGTACCTAGGTTGGCTACAGAATTTGCAAAATTCTGCATTTTCATCATCTCTCCAATATATCATACAACCCCTACTACATACATCAATCCTTACAACCGGAAGATCTAAGTTATCCACTAGCTTTTTCATATCATAAAAATCACTTGGCATGTTGTTATCACGAGGCAATGATTCCCCGCATTACTTCAACAAAAGAGTTGAAGTAAACCGCAGACACATTATGCTCTGCCTTGATATTTAATAGTCGGGCTGTCACCGATAATTTAGTGTGGTCCTCACAACCTGTCCATAAAGGTTCATCTACTGCTTTCAACACATCCCAGAATTGATTAGATTGAAAAGTTTCATTATAGATATTCTCATCAAAACCCGTTACTCCTATATCTTCCAATTGTGAAGCATGACTAATACCCACTTGTTCACGTGTATGAGTAAAACTAGTACTTGCATGATTTGATTCTGTGACAAAATTATAACTAGCTGCATCAATCACCATCCTCTCGTATGGGTTCAATTGCTCATAATAGCCACATTCTTCCCTAACTGAAAATTGGTCACTTCTTCCATATCCTTCATCAGATATAAATGGTTCACCATGGGAAATCCAATTATAATAGTTCGGAGTAAACCCAAATCTAGTAAGGTGTTCTCTAACTTGATCACACACAAGAAATTTACCATTACCGCACTTTTTACACGAACACCTTAACTTATTTCCATCCATAAACTCATATTTACTACTAGCAAAGTCTAAAAATAGTTCCAACCCAGTACGAAACTCATCTCAAATCCTTGACGTCCGGTAAGTTCTTATTATACATCAAAGCCCTTTCTCTTTGCATTGTGTCTGTATTAAAATAAAAAATTCTGGTAAAATATTTAAAATATCATATCTATTGTTCTTAATTAAAACCATAAAATTTTGGAAATTATAATTTTTGTTATTCACGCAACAATTAATATGAAATTGCAAAAATAGAAAAAATTACCATGTAAAGAAGACTTACCCAAATATTTGACTGAAATATTGATAGGAGAAAGTGATCAATTTGATGAGAATTGCAACCTCCACTTGGATTGTGAAACCTTCAATTAGGCACATACCCAAAAAGAATAATCACTTAAGAATCATTTTTTAATAATTTTTAATGTGCGATGGAAACAGAATTCATCCCTCGCAAATTTGCGACGAATAAATGAAAATTCCGTCGCAAATTTGCGACGGATCCTTGATTTCGTCGCAAATTTGCGATGGAATTTTCATTTATTCGTCGCAAATTTGCGACGGAAACTATTTTCGTCGCAAAACGGCATGGCCGTTCGGCCTCATCCAAAGGCCGGCGAGGTGTCGCCGGTCGCCGATCGTTAAACCGGTGATGCAAATACGAAAAAAAAACAAACATAAACATATATATAAAAAAAGAAATTACAATCCAACGATGAATAGTCACGAAACTAGCTATGATACTTACCGGTACCAAAGCTTCACCGAGATTAATATGTGCGGGCGTGGATTTTCCTGATTTCAGACATATGAAAGAGGGAGAAAAGCGAGAGAGAGCGAGAGAGAGAGATAGGGTTGGAATATCACGGGTTGATAAACTACAAATTTGCGATGGATGTTTGTTTTCGTCGCAAATTTGCGACGGATTTGGCGACGGTTTTTTTTTCCATCGGAAATTTGTGACGAACTTTTTTGCAACGGATTTATTTCCGTTGCAAATTTGCGACGAACTTTTTTCTGTCACAAATTTGCGACGGATTTTGCGACGGTTTTTTTTCCGTCGGAAATTTGCGACGAACTTTGCGACGGAATTAGCGACGGATTGTATTTTCCATCGCAAATTTCCGATGGATTTTTCATCAGTCGTAAATTCCGTCGCAATTGCTAATTCCGTCGCAAATTTGTGACGGAAAAAAGTTCGTCGCAAATTTCCAACTGAAAAAAAAACCGTCGCAAAATCTGTCGCAAATTTGTGACGGAAAAAAGTTCGTTGCAAATTTGCAACGGAAAATAAATGCGTCGCAAAAAAGTTCGTCGCAAATTTGCGACGGAAAAAAAAACCGTCGCTAATTCCGTCGCAAATTTGCGATGGAAAAAAGTTCGTCGCAAATTTCCGTCGCAAATTTTATGTTTTTTTGTAGTGAAATGAAAAATATTTTCTAAATTATTTATTTTGCAAATTAAACCGAGCGGAAGAAGTAAGGAAGAAGTAAGGAAGGCAAAAGGCAAAAGAATCAGTGCTCTTTTGTGGTTGAAAATCTTCAATTCAGCAATTAAATAATGTAATAGGGGGATTTGGTTCACACTTGGTTGAAAATCTTTCGGCTGGTTCTAGAGGCTTTATACCTAAACCTAGTTACCTATCCGTTAATCATGGAATTAGAGGACTTTCATGGTCGGACAAACGTTACAATGTGAGAAAATGACGTTTGTTCTTTCTCTATTTATTTATTTATTGCAGTCAAGGATGTAAGATCACCAATTCGAATTGAGATTTTACTGTTTCTATCGCATTGAGATTATACCGTGAGTAAAGCGAAACAAAAGGACAAAATATAGAAAAAAAAAAGAAAAGGTTAATACTACGAAAAATTTTAAATTTGTACATTTGTGATAAATTTATCTAAAAATAATTTTTGGATTATCAAAAACCTAAAACTAGTACAGTTATAACAAACTTACTCAAAACTAATTTTTGAGTTACCAAAAACCCCAAACTGATAATTGTGACGAATTTATCCCAATATTAATGTCTTTCGTGTGGAATTGCCATGTCAATTAAGTTATTAACAGGTATCATCTAGCTCAGCGATTTTACAGTAAAATTGGCTAGAATATTTGTATTGACAAATTATCAAAACATTTATGACTTTTTTGGTGATTATATCCTAGTGAATCGTTGTACATACCAGATCGTGAGAGGTAAGCTAGACAAAACTGTGGTGCAACAAATACGCAATAAAGACCAATATAGTGAAGGTGTTAATTGTTATTATTGTTAGGGGTGAGCATCGATTTAGGGTCAGCCCTGGACCAATCCAACCTGGCCAATCCCAGTCCAATTCTTAGGGGGATTGGGCTAGCCTCTAGTCCTAGGAGTTTAGGGCTAGTCCAACCCAAACCAACCCTAGGCCTCCCCTTTCTTTCTTTTGCCATTCAAAATAAAAATCCTATCGCCTCTCTTCGCTCGCCTCTTCTTGCTCGCCTCATGAACGTAGCTTAACTGGTGACATTGCTAGCCTCTCTTGGCCCGCCTCACAAGCGCAACTTACTCACCTCTCTTCCCTCACCCCATGAACGTAGCTCAGCTGGTGAGTACTTGGTCTATGATTGATTTGAGAGCTTCAAGCTCGTGTGAGTTCTCGATTTTTGTTAGGTATTTATTTTTTCACTTTCACTGTTTGTGCTTGATTTGAGAGCTTCAAGCTAATGTGATTTCCCAGTTTGTGATGAGTATTTATATTTCCCCTTTCGCTTCCTAGTTTGTGCTTATTCTAAGAGCTTTAAGCTAGTTGGAAAATCCCTATGATAATGCTCCCCGATCTATCGGTGTTCGTTGTTTGGTTTCTTAATATCTCATTGTCAATGTATATGTAATTTGAAAAAGTGCGTTTGTCCTTTCAAGGATTACAAAAAATGAAAAACAAAAAGTTCTACTTGGTCTCGAGTTAACCTTGGAATCAAACCAAACCAACATGATCGATCTAGTCCTCAGTCCCAAACTTAACAGGTCAGTCTTCCATTTCAAAATTTGGGGACCAACACTATGTGGATTGATCCATGGGTTAGGTGCTAGATCGGCCCAACTCGGACCATGCTTATCCCTAATTATTGTGTTCGCAGACTTCTCCGAGATTTATGTATCAATACAGCCAATTTTAGATGACTACTACAGCCATGATAGCGTCTCCAGTTATGACTGTTTACGGCCACGCCGGCTTGCAATGGAGACCATCTGGATTACAATGTGCTACCTACTTGGAACATGCTCGTGACAAGTTGCTTTCGAAATGTTAATGGAATTGGGGCTAATGTCAACTTAAAGATTGCAAAATGAGATATAAATATTGGGGAAAAATGTCAATGTTAATCAAGAAAAACAATAAAGTCAGACTTTGAGATGTGATATCACTTTCTTTAAGGAATTATTTGCTCTACGAAGTTGCTAATGGTCACCGGCAAATTTCCTCCAGGATACAACAAAGTCTCGATTGAGAATACCAAATAGCAATTTTGGTATATCTCCAAGGTCTTTCTACGAAAATAATTAGAAAGAATGGCTGCAGTTTTCTAAAATGAAAAAGTGTCTCAAAATTCCGAATGAAGAGACTGAATATTCAACCATGCAAAAATTGACTCACTAATCACACCCTTTCAAACAAAGACGACCCTCATTGAAAAGATGTATAGTGAATTGTTACAAAGTCAAAAGTCACGTTAAAAAAATATATATGAAAATTTGAAATAAAATAATAATAACAAATAATAATAATGCTATATATATTTTAGGGAAAAAATCACCAAAAATCCCAAACTTTGCCACTTGTGACACATTTACCCTGAAATTTTTTTTTGTGACACTAAAAACCCCAAACTTTGTTATTTGTGACACATTTACCCCAATGTACTTTAGTCCATGGGTATTTTCGTCTTTTTTGCTTTTTTTTTGGTTTTTTTTCTTTTCCGGCAAGGGGGCCCTCGCCGGCGTCGGGCGAGGGCGGCCCTCGCCGGCGTCGAGCGAGGGCCGCCTAATGCCGGTGAGGGTCGCCCTCGCCCGGCAGCGGTCGCCACTGCCCTGGGCGAGCGAGGGCCGCCCGACGCCGGCGAGGGTCGCCCTCACCTAGGCGAGCGAGGGCGACCCCCTCGCCGGAAAAGAAAAAAAATGGGAAAAAAAAGAAAAAAGCAAAAAAGACGAAAATGCCCATGGACTAAAGTACATTGGGGTAAATGTGTCACAAATAACAAAGTTTGGGATCTTTGGTGTCACAAAAAAAAGTTCAGGGTAAATGTGTCACGGGTGGCAAAGTTTGGGATTTTTGGTGGTTTTTTTCCTATTTTTTATTAATTCCGAATTTCATAAATAAATAAATAAAAACAGAATAATAATGCTAAGTGTGCCTAATAATCACACATTTGCCGGCGGGTATTGTGTGGAAGTGCACCAAAATCGCGCACCCGCGCGCGGATATTGTGTAGACTAGCCAACACCCAATTGTCTTTACTTTAAAGAGCAAGAAGACATACACATAAATAAAGTGGCTCACCTTTTCAAAATTTTCTTATGTGGGACAAAGGAAAAAAACAATATTTTGTTTGCTTTACAAACAAACAACAATGAGGCCTACTCATTTCGCCCAAACTAATAAATTTGGTTCAGCAATGACTATTACATTATGGATCTATGTTAATATGTTTATTTCCATTTACAATATTTGCTTCCACCAATGTGATAGTAATATGTGTTACAGTTTGGCTGTAATGGCCCTTTCCAATATGCCCCTAGCTCTTTTCTTACTCTCACTTTGCTGATGTTGGATGATATTAATTAAACGTAAAAATTTAGAAGTCAATCCAACTAGAAATAGGTGGCTCCTTTAATACAAAGAGAAACCGCAATACTACCAGTTTATTAGTGAAAACAAGCGCACTCATCAAACAGTTTATGTAAAACTAAATAGTACTTCTGGACACAACATCCACATAATTTGCTCGAGAAGCAAATGAAATCATGCCGTGAATAGATTTTCATGTGCTTCATCGAGGGTAGACTTCAGTGATCGACACTCCATCGACCGACAGAGGCACAGAGCTGCTGGTAATTTGATAATATCCCTGGACATTCCCTATGATGTTATTCGGCAGTTCCGTTTGAAGGAAAAAGGCGGGTTCTCGTGGCACTGGCAGATTAAGAGTTTGGCCACTCAGCGCAAGAACTATGTCCGCCATAGTCGGCCTATCAGCGGGATCTTCCTGAACACATAGGAAGCCGATATGTATGCATCTGAGCACTTGGCTTCTAGAATAAGATTCTTCCAATGCCGGGTCCATTATTTCCAAAGGTGCATCATCTCTCCAATGTTTCCAAGCCTAGAGCAGCTCAATTGGACACAACAAGTGAACTGGAGAACAACATCGTTGATTGAGAGCACAAAGAACAATTAAATCATACAAAAAACTCACATAGCTCACGAGACCTTCGCCTCCATCAGAATGGTAGTAGTGGTTATTCCTCTTGCCACAAATTATCTCGAGGAGGAGGACACCGAAGCTGTAAACATCTGATTTTTGAGAGAATTGTCCATGCATCGCATATTCCGGGGACATGTAACCGCTGAAAACCACCACCAGAACCATAATTGTTGGGATGCCTAATGTCTATACTAATCCCATTATGAATTCTTAACCAGAAGCTACCTTACAGTAAACTTTGAAGAATGCAATACTTACTAGGTTCCTACGATTCTTTTAGTACTTGCATTACTTTGATCGACTCCAAAAATCCTCGCCATGCCAAAATCCGAAATCTTTGGGCTCATTTCACTGTCCAGCAAGATGTTGCTAGCTTTTAAATCCCGGTGAATGACTCGAAGCCGAGAATCTTCATGAAGATAGAGCATCCCTCGAGCGATGCCCGATATTATCTTGTAACGTTTTGGCCAATCCAATTGTTTGCTTTTCTTGGGGTCTGTAGTGATTTAAACGACAGTATCATCTAGGAAGTCTATTAGTTAGATTCAAAATGTTGTATATGATAGAGTAAACGAGTATACAATTATTCGCTCACTCGTCTATATCATACATTAACCAAGGAGATGAACTTAGTGCCAGTGAAGTGGAACAAACCAAACACAAAGTAGTCGAGACTTTTGTTAGGGACAAACTCATATACGAGTAGCTTTTCCCCTCCTTCCAAGCAAAATCCGAGCAATCTCACTAAATTCCGGTGTTGAAGCTTCGCCACCAACACAATCTCGTTCTTAAATTCTGCCCTGCCTTGTCCTGAGCTTTGGGATAGCCTCTTCACAGCTATATCTTGTCCATGGGGAAGCCTACCCTGAAAAAATTTGTGAAAGTTGACAAGATCTTTCACTCTTCACTTTCTTTTTTTTAATTTTGGGATAATAACTTTCTGAACTTCTAACTGATGTGCAATATTATCTTTTGAACCATGTTTTGATTCAATTCCCAAAGATGTAAAATTGTTTGGTCACGTTGTCATGCTATTATAACATCCACACAATAGTGCCATGGACACTAGTTACGATCATAAGTAGCCATTGACCACCAGTCATTCTTATGGCTAGAGAGAAAAATTTAGAAACTTTATTATGAAGATTCTTAAGAAAAAGGGATGAAATAGACCATTTGACGTCCATTGCGATGTAAGTGAGCTGAAAGTTCAAGACATGGGATTGGTTCAGCAATGGTTAATGTTAGAATATTTAATTATCAAACCCCAAATTCATCTAATAACTTGAGATTTTGGAACATTTGTAATTTCACAAAATCTCACATATCAGAGCGATTGATCCTAAATTCAAATCTTTCCAAATCCCTATTTGTCTCCTTAATAAAATGTTTTCACGCTTGTGAAGGAGAGTGATAAAATATTTAAATATTAAACCATGCTTTTATATAAAAGTTTAAGCAATTAGAACAGTCGGCGATGACCTTACAAAATATCATTTAATTGTCAAATTACATCAGTAAAAGTACACTGCATCTAGCTCTTTTTAGAAAAAAGGCACTTTTGAAAAATTACAGGTACCTCACTGAACCAAAATAAAGTTCAAGGAGGATATTATATGTCATCTTTTCAAATCCAAATCCAAACCGAGCATCAAGCGATTTCAAAAGAATTTAATGATCACTTACGTACCTGGTAAACCTCCCCGAATCCACCTTCGCCAAGCTTGTTTTCTTGAGAAAAATTGTTCGTTGCTGAAAGTAAAGTATCCAAATCGAATTGCAAGGACTTCAAGGATGCGATCTCGCTTACACCTTCATGAGTGAACAACAAAGTTGTTTAGACTTGTACTTGTTTTTCATGTCTTATTGTCATAGCTTCACAATCTTGAAGTTTCTCAAATGAAAGTTTCAATCTTTTGTTTTTGTTTTTGTTTTTTCTATTTTTTCCCTGAAAAACGATAGTCTTACCACATTCTTCTTGTGCCGCTTCATTTTTCTTTCTGTGCTCGCCTCCTCCGAAGGCAACGACAACCGATGAAGAGAAGCATTACAAAAACGGCGACTGAAACGATAGTTGCAGTCAAGGTACCTGATCAGATAATGGTCTTTCTCAGCATATCTAAAAGCATCAGTTGATTGCAATCATAAAAGAGTGGATGCCCAGATTCCAAATAGCGATCAACACGATTTTCAAAACATAAAGGCATTTTTTTAACAAAACCCATTAGCTGTTACTCTACTCACATAAATCCATGAAGGTTTACATAAACTTTTGACCCTCACACTTAAAATTCCATTTAGGTTCTCACACTTTTGGCCTTGCAACGCATAAATTGCCCGTATTAACACATAAACATAGGACGATTCTACTATTGCGTGTAAGAAAGGACTTTTCATCTGTAGATGTAGATTTCTAAAAGAGTTGGTAAGTATCAAAAAATTGTTGGGGCAAAAGGAATCTACCGGTCACCTAATCTTCCGATGACTTATTGATAGCTTACTGACATTATTATGAAAATTATCAACTATTTTTCATAGGTTGCGATTTGTTTTTCCCATTGTAACTTTGTATTCTCTTGTCTAGTGGAGTGCAACTGTCGAACTAAGAGTAGTTCAGGAGTAAATACACGTGATACAATAGGCGGATTTAATATTTTATCCTATGTCCACCGTCGAGAAATTGACACAAACCATATTTGAGTGAAACAAGAATGTTGGACATTTCTATGATAAATTTCAAAATTAGGGATAAAGATTAAAACTACTCACAATTCAGGCTTTTTTAATGAAATTAACTCAAAACCTAGTAAGTATGAAATCTAAAGTGCAATTTTAAGAACTGAAATTCAAAATGCTAGCTACTTTAGAATTTTCACCCAAAAAAAAAAGAGAAAAAAAAGAAGAGAACTCAATAGTCTCCGTCAGAGCAAGCTATGTTACTTTTTCCACGAGTTTAAACGCAACATACCTTTGTCGATATTTCCACCAGGAGCCGGCAGAGCAACTGGAGGTGGTGGAGAAGAAGACAACGGGCTGTGGCTCGAGTCCACAAACGGGTAGAAATCCCATCGGAAAATACAGCTTGGCTTATAAACACCGCTGGCTTGCCTTCCGCGGCAACACTCATCATAATAATCAATGGTTTCGTCCAAGCAAGTCCTGCAATTGTTTGCCGACAAGTCAGGACTACACTGTAACAACGAGTAGATTGTACGGTTGTCCGGCAAGTTGGCCTGCCCCGTTGCGAACTTGAGCTTCGAAGTGCTGTCCACTGCTTTGTTCACCACTCCTAATGTCAAGTTCCACCATATCGCTGGGCTCATGGTGATGTTGTCGATGTTATCAACCAAAAGGGTGGGTTCCGTTTGCAGTATGCCATAGATCGGAGTGTCCGAGTATCGGATAAAGCATGGATCACCATCGGTTCCCCAGGAGAAAGCCGCCTTCTGGTTAGGGCATTTCTCGACCAAATCATCGGCCACTGAGGTCACACATTTCTCGCAGATATTTGTCAACGTATTGCCACGGCAGAAAGTGAGAGCGTAGATGGTGTTTGGGTCCTGGCCCGTGCTCGTGAAGTAGAACCCATCGTGTGCAGACACGTTGTTGGAGAGATAGCTGAGGATGGTCTCGCGGTTCTTTGCATAGGCGCTGTTCGGCGTGAAGTTTCCTATGGTGTCGTAGCAGAACGCTGCATGATGTGCGGAGGTTCGGATCAGAACAGTCAGAAAAATGAGGAAATAAAGGGTGGATGATGAGTGAGTCATGTTATGGTTCGGTGTTTTTGGTGCTTTGAATGGTTTTGCTTGATGCAGAGTCGGAGATTGTCAGGCCAAATATTGCAGAGGTTATGGTTCGTGTTTATGCAGTAGAATTCACTTGTAGTGGCCAAGGTGAAGACAAAAATACAAAGGAGAGAGATAGGTACTACTACTATATGTCGACAAGTCAAAACTCGTAACCAGAGAGCAAGATTTATTAAAAATTAGTTTGCAAAATTGATTTATTAAGAGATATGTTTGATTGTGAGGATCCTTGAAATAAGTGGTTATATTCAAAAATTCATATTAGCCCCAATATATCATTTACTAAAGTTAAAACCTTAAACCAAGCAGATAGATTTACTAAGTTAAAAACCTTAAACCAAGTAGCTAGGTTTACTAAAGTCGGTTTTGCGTTGATTTTAGTGAGAGATTAGTTAGATTGTCGATGATCCTTGACATAATTGGGTCATATTTAAAAGTCAATAACAGCCTGACATATCATTTAATAAACTATTACTACAAATCTGTTTTAATAAATTCAGTCATTTCTAGAGTAAAAACCGTGAGGTTGGCATAATTAAATGAATTTTTTTTATCGTTTAATAAAGAAAATCTTCAAAATATAAGAGATATTATCAGGACTAAAAGGAGTGTCATAAAGTTGAGGGAAGAAAAGTCTGTCATGTTTTAACGATTGTCACCTGACTCGGTCAAGATTTGGATGTTTAGCTGCCAATGCCGGCTAGCATTAACTAAGCGAAGTAACGGTTCCGATGTTAACGTTGATTTTTTCGCATCAACTTGCTTGACTACCGCATCACCTAAGGCCTTTAGGTCTATGTAAGTGTTTTGTACGAACTACTTGGGGAAGAATTTGTCTGGAAAATCACCTCCCAATGCCAATGGAAATACTAGCAATGTCGATCGAGTTAAGGGTGTGAACTAATTTTGTTCGGCTCAGAAAAGAGCATAACACAGAGTTGCTAGCAATGTTGCTATTTTGGGCGGGAAGTAGTCACATCCCGACACTAGTATTTTCTCTTACTCAAGGGCAAAGATAACAAGTGCGAGTCTTATTCCCCAAGTTAGAGGTACTTAAAGAGCGCTTATAGTAACATTAGCGTAACTAAGTTCCCGAATCTAGAATCTCTAGTTGCGCTGGAAATGAGATGAACCTCCCCGTAGCTCATTTGGTTTCTAGCCGACCCTAAATAGCTAATGGCGACTCCTAGAAAATACTTAGGTTGTAAAGAGTCTAAAATGAAATCCAACGTCACGCGAGGTATGGACTTGGGAGAGCTTGCGCTTATATTAATGGGCGGGGCAATTTAAGCAATACCTCTAAACCTATCTCTTTCTTGACTGCGTAAAAAAAAAAGGTCACGACACTAGAATTTAAAACACAGTAATCAAGAATAAAAAGATTTCTGCATGTGAATTGAAGTCCATCGTTTTTTATGCAAAATAGTAATGATCTTAAGCACAAGTGCTTCTCCTTTATCATCTTTTGTATCATTGACTCAATGAGATTACTCCTCACGATTAATGATTAGT
The DNA here is from genome assembly GCA_024733475.1 of Syzygium grande. NCBI lineage: Eukaryota > Viridiplantae > Streptophyta > Magnoliopsida > Myrtales > Myrtaceae > Syzygium > Syzygium grande. Next base: position 2,484,043 of record JAMXDD010000001.1, read on the forward strand.
AACTGATCCTTATGTGAGGTTATTTGTGCAATAAGGTTAGATGAGAGATTTGAGCATTATTTATAAAGTTTTCAGCTACAAATTCTCTCATTGCAAAATTCGGTCCACACAAGCCAGCATCATATTAGACTAATTAAGAATACTTATATCTTACTTTATTGATAAATTTTAAATTCAATTAATATAGCCCACGTCAGAATAACTCCAACGTATCTCTCTCGTTCCTTATTTGAAATTATGTTGTTTTTTATTTGATTTGACCTAATTGCATATTTTATAAGAGGGTCTTGCTAGCCTGACCGCGCTCTTAGGCTGAGTTTCTAACGCTGCCATGTTGTCCACAATTTTCACTTCTAGAAGAACTGCCTTCTCCCTTCATCCCCTCTCTCCTGTATAAACAACTTTGCAGTATGACTTTTTGTTTTGTTACTCTACATTATGTTATAATAGAACTTCATAACCTTTATAAAAATAAGATATTTGCATTGGACGACATTTTACTCTTGGCAAATATCGAAATATCTATATTTCATGATTTTTAAAATAAGAAACTTTTTGCATTCGCTTCATCACAATAAAACGAAGCAATGATATAAATTTAAAAAGGATCACATTTTATAAAGTTTTGCACTTATAATATAATGTTGGGAATTCTTCTTATACCATCGTAATAGAAGTATTAAAAAAAATCATAATTTCTTCCTCATACTTTATAATATGTTGCACTCGGTTACAATAAAATGATGCAGGCCACTCTAGTGTGCTGAAGTTCCAAAACTCACCGGTGTAAAGCTAGATTGCAATACTCCTACGAACGACTTTAGCCTCTGTGAGAGTGACCTTGCGTTTGTTGAATAGTCGCATTTGCATTTGCATAATTTCCTGATTTTGTGTATTTGACATGGACCATGTGCCTCGTGTTGGAAAAAGTCTTACCTTTTGAAGATCTTTTAATGGTCTTCTTTCCTTTCTTGTCCTCATCCTCTTCAATCTCTACTTCAAGTTTTTCTCCAGAGCATTACCAAAATCCAACCATGACCTCCGTTCCTCAGTTCACTCACAATCACAGAGGGTGACTCACATTTCTCATCTTCAACTATATGAAGCTGAAGCAGCCAGCAACCACCATGTCTGCACAGCCACCTTCAATCCCCTCGCCTTGTATCCGAAGTAACACCCGAGCGCGTGACCCATCGCCGGGAGATGCGAACCTGGCAATGTGCACACGGCTGAATGAATCGATTGACTCCTTTCATCCTTGGGCTAATTTTCTATTGGAATAATTTTAAGTAAAATGTGTACCTAGAAGCGGAGTCGGGCTGGGTGATGCTGATTCGAGTATTTCACTTTTAACTTCAGGCATGTAATTGATGATAATCTTCTTTTTATCACAATAGGAGTTGTTATAATTCGATGTCTAAGCACTATTGATTGACTATATAATAGACACGAATGGGGGAAGGGCTTTCTACGATTTCATGAACATTATCAAAAATAGTTTTTTCAAGTTACGAAGATCATCGGGTCGAACGAAAATAGTAAACGAGTTTTGTTCTTCATTTCCACTCAATTGATTCGTGAAAATCTGCCAAAAGGATGGGATTGAGAAGTTGCACAAGTTTCATGAGGAGATTTTCATTTATAACGAGGAAATAGAAAGAAAAATTGATACCAAGCTTTTCAAATGCTGGCCCAAAATAAAAAAAACAGCATTTTTTTTTCTGAGACAAAAGCGGTTACCCAAAGTATTTTTGTCGCCTTAGGATGAACCGATTTGCAAGTTAGCCCTCCCTGGGAAGTAACTGTCGCCATTAATTCAATCAAAGAAGTAATATTTCTGAACCTGCGGTGACAAAAATGAATTTTTCTCGCCTTTGGTAGGACCAAAGGAGACAAAATTAAGAAGGTTTTCGCCTTTAGTGATAAACAATGACCTAAGGCGACAAACATAAGATTTTGTCGCCTTAGAGTTTTATTTGAACATGAGATAATGCAGTATCAAATTTTTATATGTAGTCGTTATGTACAAGAACTGCTGAGTTATATATGAAAGTTGTCACTCTTAATAACTAATGGTTGAATTTATTACAAACACAACAAGTGAGTTACCATTTAGAGCAATTAATTCAACAAATGCATAGCATTGAGGGTACTGTAGTCTTCTAATTATTGTTATTCTAAAAGAACCCTTGCTTTTAGATTAAAAAATTTAAAAAATATAAAGTTGGCACTTTTGTGGAATGAATTAACCGTCGAGCGATTAGATAGAGCTCTTTGTATTATATCTGTGAAAGTCGGTTATATCTATGAACTTCATACATTTCTTTTAGCTAGCTAATAGGTTGCAATATATCAAATTCATATTATTTCTTCTGTATATTTGTAACAAATATAATTAATTTCATTACTGGAAGAATGATTAGGTTCTGTCGATAATTATAAATGTTTGATGTACAACAAAAGTAAGTTTTTTGTCACCTTACAAAATTGATATTTTTATCGCCTTAGATATATCCTATGGCGCCCCATCAACACTCGCATAATCAACGGTTGTAATGCCGCCACGTGACTCTCTCTTTCCTTTTCCAGCGATCCAAGACCTCCTAATTCTTGTTTTTCACAAAGGAAACTCTTCCATCCGTTCATCCATCCATCCATCGATCCATCCATCCATCCATCACCACCCGTTGCCAAACATCACCACTGCCCCTCCGTAGCACCATCCCCAGACCCTTCCACCACCAACATTGTCTCCACCAATGTGGCTATTCCGATCATCACCACCATCGGCAACAAACTCAAACTCTCTCTCTCTCTCTATCTCTCTCTCTCTCTCGGGCGCGCGGAGTTGACAACCAAGGAGGTAGCGACAACTGGGACTAGCTAAGCAAAGCAAACATAGGCTTGGACACCAGCGTAAGAAGTGAAGGATTAAACAATTCAGTTACATTTGATAGTAAGGATAAAATTCAGGATGGGATAAAAATTATCCAATCTTATGTTTGATACCTACTCAAGATAGGATATAAGAGGGATATGGTCCAGATAAAATTATCCCATGGGGGAGGTGGGATAAAGGTGTATAGGATTTCTAATATCCATAATATAAAAGTTATTTTTCTTGAATAAAAAACTTGTTAAATTAATAAAATTTAAATTATATTTGAATATAAATACTATTTATTGATATAAAAATTTAAAATAACAGCAATTTCCTTTTTAGTTATATTTATTTTTGTTTATATATTCAAAATTCTTTCTATCTTGTGATATAAATTCCATATAAAATATATATTTAGTATTTATATTTATTACATATTTTAGGTATATTATTATAGTTTACTATTTAATAAAATTTTATTCAACAATGATGGAAGGGAAAAAAGAATTAAAAAAGAATTAAAAAAAGAGAGGGCAAAATAATAAAAAAATAAGCAAATAAAAATGAAATGGGCAAGAGTGTGGTAAGAGATTCTTACAATTTTCATTTGTGTAATTTTTAGGTTTATTCACATTGACATGTCATTCATAGCAATATAGTGGACATGATAAGATTGAAAATATCTTACTTTATTTCCTCGATCTACCAAACAATGGATATTATATAACAAATCATTTGGATTTTATATCATGTCCTATTCAATCTTATTCTGGCTAGAAATTTAAACGACCAAACACAGCCTTATTGTTGATTGCATATTCTCAAACATGCCATTTTGCTCTTTGGCCCAACCTGGCCTAGGCAAAACCGGGCCTCCAAATCAAATGCTTTTCGAATGCTGGCCCAAAATAAAGAAGAAAACCAAAATTTCCCAACGAAGGTTCTTGGGAGGATCCTCTTGATGAGCAGGAAATAATCTTTTGGTAATAAGTATTTAAAAATAATTACCCTTTTACAAATGTATCCTTCTGCGATTGTAATGTGATTTTTCAATGAGATTAACAATGTCGGGATGCCAATTATGACATAATATCTAACTTTTGGCTCATGTGATAGATAATAATATTAAGAGATGAACAAAAAAAAAAACATCCGTTGTCACGAAAAACAAGATTATGCAACATAGCTAATAAATGAACATAATGAAGTTACCCATCACTACATATAGAAGGAAGAAACATATGTTCAGAGGGTTCCGTCACCCGATTGCACATACTTAGAAAATGTGATGACTTTTGTGATTGAGAAGTTTGTGTGCTGCACATCATGACAAAATATTTGGTCATATTTCATGGATAAACAACGAAAAATGGTATGCGTCAACAAGTTAAAACCTTAAATCACAGTGCTAAATTTATTAAAACTGATTTAAAAGGCAATTTTACTAAGGGATATGTTAGATTGTGAGCGATCCGCTTAATAAATGGTTATATAAAAAAATCTCCAATAGCCTGATATGCCATTTAACAAATTAATTATACAAAATAGTCTTAATAAATCTAGTATTTTCCTAAAACAAAACCCCCATGGAGTTGGCTTTGCAGTGTAGAATTTGGCTTGTGCATATGAGTTAAATGTACAGAACAAACTCGATTCCCTGTATAGACTATGGATTCCCATTATTAAAATGGATTTTTTTAGTACTTGAAAAAGAAATGTATAAGTGCACCGGAAGTCCTAAAACTTATCACAAAAGTGTAATTGAATCCTAAAACTTTCAAAAAATACAATCAAGTCCTAAAATTTGTCATGAAAATGCAATCAAACTTTCAAAAAATGCAATAAAGTCCTAAAACTTGTCATGAAAGTGCAATCGAGTATTAAAACTTGTTACTAAAGTACAATCAAATTGGTCTAATCAGGAAGACTTGCTTAGACCAATTTGACAAGTTCTAGAACTTAATTGCACTTTCTGAAAATTTTAGGATTCAATTGCACTTTGGTGCATATTTTAGGACTTAATTGCATTTTTTTGAAAGTTTTATGACTCAATTGCACTTTTATAACAAGTTTTAAGACTTGCAATGCACTTATCCCAAAAGGAAATATCAAAACCGAAGAGATGGCATTAGGAATAAAAGGAGTACCTGGACACGGGGAAACCGGTCTGAGAATCTAGAATGCTTGTGCATGTGTATCATGAAAAATGAAAATTGTCCTATATAAGTCTTGGGGAGTCGGAGTTGTCAGACTAAATTTTCAGAGGTTATGGTTTGTGTTGATGTAGGAGAATTCAAAAATTGTCCAAAAGGTCTAAAGTTACTGCATTTTTGCCAATTCAGTTCTAAATCTTTCAATTTTGCCAATTGAGTTCTAAATATTTTCACATTTTGACAATTGAGTCTATCCGGCCAAGTTTACCTGAAAATTGCTAACATGGACGACAGTAGTGCCACGTAGGACAGCCAACACTAATGTTGATAAATTTTTAATATTTTTTCGAATTTTTAATTATTATTTTCTTCTTCTTCTTTTTCTTTCTTTCTTTTCTTTTTCTTCTTCCAACTCCGGCGAGGGTCGCTAGCCATAGGCGAGGGACGACAATCCTTACCGGACATGGAAGATGAAAAAGAAGAAGAAAGAACGAAAATAAGAAAATAAATAAATAAACAATTTGAAAAATATTTATATATTATTAAAAATGTTCATGTCAGTTCTTATCATGCCATGTAGAATGGCCGGCAACCACGTTAGCAATTTCCAGCTAAAATTGGCCGGACGGACTCAATTGAAAAAACGTGAAAATGTTTAGGACTTAATTGGCAAAAGTGCAATAGTTTTGGGACTTTTTGAATAATTTTCCTATAGTGGATAAGGTCAAGAAAAGAATACAAAGAAGAGAGATAAGTACTACTATATGTCGACAAGCAAAAACGCTTAACTAGAGAGCGAGATTTATTAAAAAATAGTTTACAAAATTGATTTATTAAGAGCTATGTTTGATTGTGAGTCATCCTTTATTTAAAAGTTAATAATAGGTCTAATATACCATTTACTAAAGTTAAGACCTTAAACCAAGTAGATAGATTTACTAATTTGAAACCCTAAACCAAGTAGCTAGATTTACTAAAGTCGGTTTACATTAATTTTCCTAAGAGATGAGTTAGATTGTCATTGATCCTTGACATAATTGGGTCATATTTAAAAGTCAATAACAACTTGACATATCATCTAATAAACTAATAATATAAATCTGTTCTAAGAACTTCAGTAATTTTTAGAGTAAAAACTGTGAGTTTGGCATAATTAAAATGAATTTTTTCATCGTTTAGAAAAGAAAATCTTTAAAATAGAAGAAATATTGTCAAGATTCAAAGGAGTGGCATAGAGTTCGGGAAAGCCAACTGTGTCATGCTGTGTTAATTGTCACTTGACTCTGTCAAGATTTGGATGCAAGTAATACGTTGATTATTTCCCACCAGCCGCCAATGTTGTCTAATAAAACTTGCAGTAATGGTTCCAATGTTAACGTTGATTATTTCGCATCACCCGCCAATGCTGTCTGACATAACCTGCAGTAATGGTTCCAATGTTAATGTTGATTATTTCGCATCAACTTGCTTGGCTGTCACATCACGTAATGTGTTTAAGTGTATGAAGGTGATTTGTACGAAGTAATTGTGGGAGAACTTGTATGGATAATCATCTCCCGATGCCAATGGAAATACTAGCGACGTCAATTGAGTTGAGAGTGTGAACTAATTTGTTCGGCTCAGAAAAGGACGTAACATGGAATTGCTACAGATGTTGCTATGTTGTGCGGGTAGTAGTCACATCCCAATACAAGTGCGAGTCTTATCCCCCAATATATAGTAGTCTGCGTCTTCCGACGCTAACATGAGTAACATCGGTTCCTTTTCCCATTGACCTGACTTCGAGATGGCGCATTGCTAGGACTATTGCATCCGCAGGTAAGTTGCTTGTACAGGGTTTCATTGTGTGGTGTATGTTCCCAGGTTTTATTGTTTATGTTATTTTCTCGTTTTCACGAATTATTGATAGCAATTTCCATAAATTATATGTGTCGTTTGATGTGACTTGCTTATTACGCCTTGAACTACAAAGGGGAAGAGTATTTCTGAGAGAGAATAATCTCACTTTCGTAGAAGTAATTCGATAGGAAAGAAGGGATCTAAACAATTATGAGAGAAAAGAACCGAAGTAATTTAAAGGGATTGAGTTAACATCACTACAAAAAAAGTTGGTTTTAGCGACGAATTTTGCCACGAAAAATTTGGCAAAATTCATCGCTAAACTAATTTGCGACGAAATTAGCGACGGAAAAAAATTCGTCGCTAATAAGCCGTCGCAAAATTTTGCGACGGAAAATTTCAAATTTCGTCGCAAATTTGCGACGAAAAAAAATTCGTCGCAAAATTCGTCGCTAATTATTCGTGGCAAAATTCGTGGCTAATTTGCCACGAAACAAAATTCGTCGCAAAATTCGTCGCTAATTATTCGTGGCAAAATTCGTGACTAATTTGCCACGAATTGTATTCGTGGCAAAATTCGTCGCTAATTTGCCACGAAATTTATTCGTGGCAAAATTCGTCGCTAATTTGCCACGAACTGTATTCGTGGCAAAATTCGTCGCTATTTTTTTTTAAATTTTTTTGTTGGTCGCGAAATTGCGACGAAATATTTTCGTGGCAAAAATTGTTCTTAATTATTCGTGGCAAAATTTATTGCTAATTTGCGACGAACACATTTCGTGGCAAAATTCGTGGCTAATTTGTCACCAAATTTTTTTTTGTCAGTTTTTTGCAACGAACTTATTTGTGGTAAAATTCATGGGTAATTTAAATTACCCACCAAAATGAATGTATTTCATTTTCTTATTCGATTTTAAATGTAATTTAAAGCAAAATTAATTTCTAGAATTTGTATTTAACATTGATTAAGCACTTAATAACATCAAAATATTATAATAATATGAAAATGAAATACATTCAGCTATATGTACTTGAACATATAGCTCAATGTGATCAAACTATTATAATAATATGAAAATGAAATACATTCATCTACATTTTTCATGTACTTGAACATTAGCTCAATGTACTTAAACATCCTTGGCAAATCTCCCCCTCCGCATATCAACACATAGCTCAATGTACTTGAACATAATCCTCTCAAGGGTATTTTGCCATGCTCGGGATCTCTTCGAGGTAATAAGATCGTGAAGTTCTTGCAGAGCATCTTGCTTCTTCTAGGATCCATGCAGAGCATTTTCGGAATCCAAGAATTGCATCAGTGATAAGAATGATGGATTGGCAATTTAATATCACTTCATACATTTCATTACATTGGTTCGGGGGCACCAAAGGAGACATGATCTCGACCCTCATCTACAATTTTCAGTAGAGGATGGTCCATTACCAAGGATTGGCCACAAAGCACTACAATTATTAATTTGCGGTCAGGTCTTTTATGGCAACAAAGCACTACATTATTAACCCCCAAATCCATCATTTCCTAAGTCTTGCACAAGAGGCACATTGGCCCTTGCAGAGGATAGAAAAGAATCGTTTACAAGACGAATCATAATATAACAGATAATTTACAACTTATGATGGGAGAGTATTGTAACATGGTAGCAGCCAACACCCTTACCCCCCCTCCTCCAAACGTCATAAAAAACCAAAAGCAGAAAAGACACATGAGCACCAATGTATTCCCAACACCCAGAGGGAGAAAAATGAAGACAAACGCAGATACCAGGGAGGCGAAAAGAGCATTGCCCATAGCAGGTGGTAGAATTACCTTTCCAACACCTGTAGAAGGTTCTCCATCTGGTCTGAGATGAGGTATGGCCACATTCACCAAATTACCTGCAAAACAAGTATCATTAGAACGAAGAAAAGAGCTTAGATTTTGAAATCTAGGTGAAGATATAAGGCTTTGGAAACTTCTTTCTCAATGTTAGGCCCGATTCTTTAAGCAGAATGTGGAACAAGAAAAGGTTGTAAAACAGAGATACAGCACAAAGAAAGAACAAAAATATTAATATAATTTTGGCAAGTCAAAAACCTCAAAATAAGAGCAGAAATTAACAATTATATAGACAGTTCTTACCAAATTTTCTGCCTTCTTGTCTCATATCCTCCAATATATCTTCATACTCCCCATCGTCTTTAAGCTCATCCTCAGTAACTACTTGTGTTAGACATACCACTTTAGTAGCAAGTGCTCCAAGTTGATACATAAGCTTTTGCAAAAGTTAAAAAGCCTTGGTAATTTAGACTTGAGGACATAATCGTAACAAGACAAATTAAAAAGAAGAAACCAATGTCACACATTCAATGAACCACATCTCAGTTAAAGTTCCAACTCACAGATGCAAAATAAAATAAAAGCGGAGATGACGCTGAAAAAAACTACTATGAATATACTCGAGAATATGTCAACAATGTTGCTATAATTCACGGAACTGAAATTGCAAGAATTAGCCAAAAATTGAAATTGTAGAAAAACTTGACCATGCAAAAAGCACTCCTCAACGATGAATGTAAAAACCTTTCACCTGCAGAGCTATCTGCTGCTGTGCATGCAACAAAACACTCTCCTGTTCAGGTTTTGGTTGGTTTGCACCCTGGTTAGCACGCCTAACAGTGAGAGTCTTGTCGCCCATTTTAATGCCATTGAGAGCTGCACAAGCTATATCCGTGACTGAGAGATCTTGATAAACGCAAAAAGCATAGCCTTTGGAATTTCCAGTCTCCCTGTCTTTCATTAGATCAAAACCCCTAAGAGGACCAAAAGATTCCAGCAGCTCCCTCACTTGCACTTTTGTAAAGTAATATGGTAATCCACCCACAAAAATGCGGTCAGGACCAAGATTTAGGTTAGGATTAGGTTGGCTAGGACCAAGAGTTGCAGCAAGGGAGGGGTTGTAATCACTGGACCTCCTGACCTTCACAGGCACTCCCCGCACAAAAATTCAAACTAGTTAACGTTTTGTCAATGTTGTAGATATATGAATGTCCTTGAAAAAAGGGGGCAGATCCACCGCAAGAAAAAATTTAGAATTATGTTAAAAATGTAATTGAACTTACCTCAAAGATAATGCCATCTAAGGCCATTGCATCGCTTGCCTCCTCAACAGATCTCATTTCCACAAAAGCAAACTTCTTTTCATGGTTTATGTAAACATTGACAACAGCATCCCCTGTGCACATAAAAACAAAAGATGAAAATCAATACCATAATAGAAATGTGAACTAAAATAGTTAACTCAAGGGCTTAAAACTAAAGTCCTCCTACCTGGACCTGTAGTATTTCCTCCAATAGCAGCCATAACCTGGCATAAGAGTTCGTCGCTAAACACAGCCACGGACATAAAAATTCCATCACACAATGCTTTTTGCTACTCTTTATTAAGAAACGGAAGGTTAATTGAATCTCCCAAAGGATTTACATTTCTAGATAAATTCACGATTCATAAGCTCTGTAAAGTTGGACTCCTTGGAGTTTCTGGAAGGAAAAATTAAATAGTCCATCAAAGAGGCTGATGGACCATGTTGTTACAAACAGCAACGGACCAGCAATACTTAGTTCAAAAATCGAATCTGTCAAGATGTACTCTTCTAAGCATTTAGAAAGAAAAAACAGTTTCTCAATTGCAGGGATTATCGCAGTACATTTCCGGATTCCTAAGAAAGGTTTGTCAGAAGTTGATTCGGTTTGATAATTCAGACAGAAGCACATCAAAGGAACTTCAGACAAATGGTCGAGAGAAAATGCAGCCCCCTCCGTGAGTAGTAGTAAATTAAAGGAAACCTGACCAACTTCAAACATCCAAAACTAGGCCATACCACCAAGCCAATGCTTAAAAAAAAAAATCACAATGCTGCCCATTGGGGGGCTTTCTATCTAGACATATATCTCAGTACACTAATAAGCCATCCCAATCGTCACTGATTCAATCAAAACCAACTTTCCCCATACAAAGACACTTTCAAGCTTCAAATTGCTGTAGGATCCAGCTAACGACTAACAGGGCGAAGCTATTACGCAAAATTCCAAATCAAGAATCAAAGAGAAGAAAAAAGGAGGACATAGGAATACCCACCTTGGTTTTTTTTTTATAGTTCAATGCTAATACCCCATTCAGGTGCCAATCGTCAGATCACTTGTCGTCCTCTCGGCACTATCTACTGCATGCATCCAGAGCCTCTGCCTTCTTGCTACAAGGTTATCTTGCAAGTATTCCTGACGAGATCGACCCACCCAAGGTGTCAATTAATATGAATTCAAATTCCATAAAAATCCAAGCTAAAGTTAAAAGTACACCTGAAAATCCGGATAAGAAAGCCCACGATTCCTCCAACATAGGCAAAAAAAAATTTCGAAATCACTGATCAGCTGGGTTATGACCTTTTAAATTTGCCTCTTACGGAAAATCCTTCAATTCAAAGATAAAGATACCCGCTACTAAGATTTGATCAAGGAGGAGCCAAAAGATCACATTTTTTTTTTCTGAAAGAGTTGAATTTAAATTTGGCCACTCCAGTAATGGGAACTTTTTTGGAAATTTCCATCAATGAAGGACCAGCCACTGCCCAGCCTACTACCACCGAAGGAAGGATCCCCATCCGCGCAAAAAAAAAAACCGAGTCAAAGGGCTTCGACCTTCAAAGGGAATGTCGAAGGGGAGGGAAGTCGTTCTCCCAAGAAACAACTGAGCTAGCTTTTATCAAGGACAGTTGCAGACGCTACATACTGAATCTGGTGCAGCCACCAACCAGTGCACGAAAGCAGCTGACTCCTAAACCCAACTGCAGCAGCAGCAGATAACTCCACCACAACCTGGCCTTGTTCGCATCGGGGCTGGGGGTCGAGAGAGAGAGAGAGAGAGACGGGGGCCACGGTGGTGGTGTAGGAGGGCGACGGTGGGTATGTCGCAGTGCTTCGTGGTGAGCGTCTAGGCGATGCAGAGCCCGCTGATCCCAGCCCCGACCACGACGCAATCAACCAGTCCCCCGCCGGCAGCCCACGGCTGGGAGATCGCGGGGCCCTCGGCGACGGAGCACCTGATCCCGGCGGGCGAGTGGGAGGGCTTGTGGGAGCGGAACGGGCGTATGGCGACGGACGAGGAGGCGACGGCGGCAGTGGCGATGAGGGTGGCCATCATGGCTGGTGGAGGGGAGGAGGGAGAGACGGAGAGGTGTTTGGCGGAACGGGGGGATTTGAGGAATAAGAGAGAGAGAGAGAAAAATTGGGGTGAGGGCGGGCAAATTTGAGAGAGGGCGGGGAGCAAAATTAGGGAATTTTGCCACGGTCCGTCGCTAAACATAGCCACGAATTTTTAAAATATGCCCACAATTCATTTTTTTTATAAAAATCCTAAATAAAATCCGTAACAAATTTAGCATAAATTTTTTTTTTAATTTCATAAAAATGCACACAATTTATTTTTTTATGAAATTATTTTTTTTTTTGAATTAAAAATTCAAACTTAGATATCCGTAATAATTTTAAATTTTTAAAAATTTTTAATATTATTTTTATTTTTAATAATTTTTTTAGTTTTCTTATCTTTTCTTTTTCCTTTCCTTTTCTTTTTATTTTTCCTTCATCTTTAAAATGCAAACAAAAAAAATTATATTTTTGGTAAGGCATATATAAATTGAAATTAAAATCGTAAGTTTGTATCTATAATTTTTTTTTTTATAATTTCTTACTATATCAATTAGAAATAGTAAAAAACTCCCTTTATTCATTTTTTTATTATATGTTTCAAAGGCATCAATTTTATGAATCGGATTTTATAATATCTCTCATCTTATATAAAAAATATATTGATTTTGTAAATTAATTTGTTGTCCATTTTTTTATAAAATTTGTTGATTAAATCCACTCCAAACTTAAATAACAAGCCCCACGGACCCCATCCACGAATATCCATAAAAAAAAAATTTATTTTTTTTAACAATATAACGTGGCTTTCGGGACGTTTAAAATTTGAAAAAGATTTTAGCCACGAATTTTAAAAAAAGCCCACAATTTATTTTATATTTTTTTTTGGGTCAAAATGTAAAATTTATGTTATTTGCCACATTATTGTGGTATTTTAAAAAATATCAATCCACATGCCTCGTCCATTTTTTTTGAAGGAAAAAAAACTGCGGCTAAAAGGAAAAGAAAAGAAAAGAAAAACTAAAAAAATTTGAAAAATAAAAAATAATATTAAAAAATTAGTTTTTTTTTTTGAAATTCGATATTAAAATTGGGGTTTTTTGGTTGTTAAAAAATAGTTAGGGTAAAATTTTTAAAAATGCCCCAATTTATTTTTTTTATGAAAAAAAAAAGTTTTGGGTAAATTCAAGGCAAATTTGCCCTTTTTGTATTAATTTTAAAAAAATACCCACACATACTTAATTCATTTTTTTTGAAAATTCGTGGCTAAATCCATGGCAAATTTGCCACGGATTTAGCCACCAATTTCATAAAATGCACACAATTTATTTTTTAAATTCGTGGCTAAAACCATGGTAAATTTGCCACGAATTTCATAAAATATGCACGCACGCAGAAATTAAATTCGTGGCAAAATCCGTGACAAATTTGCCACGGATTTAGCCATGAATTTTTTAAAAAAATGACTTACACATGTGGCGGCCATTTTTTTTAAATTTGTATATAAAATCCGTGGCAAATTTTCCGCAATTTTTTCCATCGGCCTATAATGAAATTCAAAAAATGTCAAATTTGGCAATTTATTTTTTATGAATTTTTAAAAATGCCCACAATTCATTTTTTTTTTTTCGAAATTAGTGGCAAAATTTATGGATTTTAGCCACCTAATTTTTTTCTAATAGCCCACACACGCATTTTTTTTTTTTTTTTTTCTAGACTAACGTTTCAAGAATAAAATAGCAATAATTTAATAATAATAATAATAATTTTAAAATAATCATCATCATCATCATCATCATCATTTTTAACAAAATTCGTGGTTAAACCACCGTGGCAAATTTGCCCGGATTTTTACCCCAAACTATCTTTATGACTATAAAAACCCTCAACCCATACACATGACAAATCGTCCATTTTTATTTTTGAAATTCGTGGCTAAAATCCGTATAAATTTTAGCCAGACGAATTTTTTAATATTATTTTTTTTTTCGACCCATTTTTTTTTTTTTTTTTTTTTTTTATGAAACCTTTGGCGGTCCTGTTGACAAATTTACCAAAGGCGGAACCACAAATTTCATAAAATGCACACACTTCTTATTGATTTTTAGCCACGAATTTCATAAAAATGCCCACAATTCATTTTTTTTTATGAAATTCGTGGTGTGGTCAAATCTTGCCTGTACACATGCCTACGTCCATTTTTATGAAATTCGTGGCTACAATTAAATAACCCGGATTGTATCCAAAAAGTAAAGAAAAATTCATAAAAATACCCGCAATTCATTTTTTTTCAAATTAGTGGTTAAATCCATGGTAAATTTGCCATGAATTTCATTTCTACTAGCCCGTACATGCCTAATTCATTTTTTTCCCGACAATAACATGTCAGTAACAATAATAGCAATAATAATAATCAACAATAACAACAACAACAATAACAATAACAATAACAACAACAACAACAATACTAATAATTACGGCAACAACAATAATAATAAATATGACAACAACAATAAACTATTGTCATAATAATAATTATTATTATTATGACATAATTAGTAAAAGTCTAAAAAATCTAAATCTTCATCTTCACCTTTGTCTTCATCTTGATCTTCATCTTCTTCTTGAACATCATTGTCATCATCCTCTGTGGTTCTACAACACCTTCTAAATTTGATTCGCTAATTTCATCATCATCATCATCATATTCATCAGTTTGAACCGTGTTATAAACTTTCTCTTATTGATATGCTGTATCCTTCCAGTATCCCTCGATTTTCTTCGTGCTTTGGTTTTACATAGAGCCAATCAATTAGTTTTGTCACGTTTCAAACTAGGATATGATGCATAATATACTTGAATTGCTTGTTGTGCCAACACAAATGGTTCATATTTCATATACCTCTTCTTGTAATTTATTTCAACCAAATTAAATTTCGTATGCACCTTCATTCCTTTGACGGGATCGAACCACATGCACTTAAATAACACAATCCGCATTAATGGTCCGGGGTACTCTATCTCCATGATTTCATCCAACAAGTCATAAAAATCATCTTTTGAACTGCAACCATTAGATGACCGAACACACATACCACTATTCATGGTGGCTTTTCCCATTCAATATTCTTGAGTGTGAAAATTTTACCCGTTTATGAAATATGCTGGCCAAGTTCATACTATTGACTTTAGACCCCATGACAGATAATATAGAAATCTTTGCTCTTCAACTTAATCATGATTACTGTGAACCTAAAGTCACACATGCAAAATCAATAATATATATTTAAATGATGTATAAAATATTAATAACTTGATTTTGGTGCATAGGGAACTTACATATGTTTTGAACCATGCTGTAAATTATTCATCGCACAAACGGTCCAACTCATTTGGTGGTAGTTCATACATTAAAGATTGAAAAATCCTATTAACAATTTACATTTATATATTAGTAAATATTTGACACGCAATACATATATTAGCGACGAATTTATTTTTCGTTGCAAATTACGTCGCAAAATTAGCGACGAAAAAAAATAAGTCACTAACTCCGTCGCAAATTAGCAACGAATACTTTTTCGTCACAAATTCCATTGCAAATTAGCGACGAATTTTTTTTCGTGGCAAATTCCGTCACAATTTAGCGACGACAATTTTTTCCGTCGCAAATTAGCAACGGAAAAAAAATTCGTGGCAAATTTCGTCGCAAATTTGCGACGAATTTTTTTTCATGGCAAATTCCGTCACAAATTAGCGATGACTTTTTTTTTCGTGGCAAATTAGCAACGGAAAAAAAATTCGTCGCTAATTCCGTCGCAAATTAGCCATGAATTTTTTTCGTGGCAAATTCCGTCGCAAATTAGCCATGGATTTTTTTCCGTCGCAAAATTCGTCGCAAATTTGCGACGAATTTTTTTTTCGTCGGAAATTAGCGACGAAAAATTATTCGTCGCTAATTTGCAACGAAAAAAAAATTCGTTGCAAATTCCGTCGCTAATTAGCGACGAAAAATTATTCGTCGCTAATTTCCGTGGCTAAATCCTTGTTTTTTTGTAGTGCATGTTGTTTGAATGCTAGTGAGGGAAAGGAAAGGAAAAAAATGTCTTATGACATAAGTACATTTGTTATGTATTTAGAACTCGATGTAAAATTGGAGTATAAGTGAGAAAAAAGAATAAGCTTAATAGATGTAGAAACAGTTTGATAGATGCATAAATAGAGTGATAATATCAAGTGCAAACTGCTTCTATCAAATAAATAACAAAATAAGCAAAGAGATAGAAAAAGATGCACGCAAATCGTTCTAGTAATTTGGCTTAGATCAAATCTACGTCCATTCTCCCAGGCTAACACCACCAATAGGCTAGAATTCACTAGTGATCTTGTGAGCAATAACAATGAAGCACGTGCTGCTTCTACCCGAAGATACAAGCACCTACTACACTTGTACACTTCTCGAAACGTATACTATAGCTTTCATTCATCATGCGTTGATCCCCTTACATAGTATTCAATTTTTGAACGAGCCGTTAAACAATCTTCAATAGGATCAATTTGCCGTTGGACATTATGAACATAATAACTGGAGATTTTGTCGCCCATACAAAAGTTTCCTAATAAGTATGAGGTTTCCCCAAATAAAGTTAACTTTACTTGGTAATAGTCCTTTCCACCAAATAGGTAACAATCAATTAGATTTTTCTTTATATAATTCTTCCGCAGTTTCAGGTTGCCAATGATATTAGTCAAAAGAATACTTGGGTCTTCTTAACTAGATTGCTTAAAAACATGAAAATTTAACCTCCGAAAACTTAACACTAACAACACTATCTCTTGCGATTTGTGATTTGATAGATGTGAGTATTGTTTCTATTCAAGTGAATATTGTTGACTCAACACCACCGAAACTATCCCAAATGCGAAATGAAAGAACTTGAAAAGACCGGAAGGACCTTAAGGCTGAACAAGTCAAAGAGAATGAGAAGTTCATGAGGACTTGGACAAACCAATAGGTAAACAGATTTGTGGAAGTCTAATTCACATACATGCTTGGAAAAAATCGATGGAGTTTGATAAACACAAGAATTATATCCTAACTCAGAGATTCTACTCTTGGAAGCAGCAAGATTGTTGAAAGATCTTATTGTATGGGCAACTAAATCTCTAGTGATTTTATTGCAATATGCCATAGCTACATTGATCATTCAATGGTCAACATCAAGATCGATGACTATAACAAGGATTACTGAAATGCAAAGTAGAGGAAGACAAGTTACAATAATTGAAAGAACACCCCACACATTTTATGATCGATTGATTTGTTTATTGAGAGTCATACACTGATTGTTAATATTTTGAGAAGTATGCAAGTGCTGTAGTACTGTGTGTATTTTTGGTAGTGTGACTTATTAGCTTTGGATAGAAGCAGCGCAAGCTAAATCTGTAACATCTCAAGAGCTATTTTGGTGGCTATTAGTCTAGAATATTGGATGTAGGCTTATTCCAAGCTGAACCACTATAAATCTACATGCATATATGTCTATCTCATTTACTTGTTATTTCATTTGTTTGATAGAAGCACCGCTCAAGTAGTTTCTGCATATATAGAAATTGATTTTACTCAATTCCACAAAAAGTTGTCAAGTTTCTTACCACAAAATTGTTGGCTTTAAAACACTTGCCATTTCTTTAGGATGTAATCCACAAGTACGATGCATAATTAATTGTTACAGCCAAAAGGCTTCTCTGGTCTATTGTGCAAAATCCAAAACCCACCTCCTATATGTACCTTTTAGCCGGTTGTAACTAGGAAACGTACTCTAACGTGAAAAGTATTTCGATGCTTTCTTGCTTGTTTGGGCGTCAAACTACCACTTATTTGGATTTGCAATTTCTACTTTGATGAGGTTTCCTTCACGGGCTTTTGAGACATATTCTCAACAACATTGGATAGTTCTTTTGTGTCTTTCAACTTTTTTTTGGGGGGGGGTGGGTTCAAATGTGTCTTTCAACTTGTGCAAATACGTTATTGAAAGAAAGGTAGAAATGTCACAAATAAGACTTAAAAATCTAGAAATTGGAGCAACTACTGACCCATAGCAAACATGAAGAAGTCTTCCTAAAGCAAAAATCTAGAAATCTATGGTTGAAGGAGGGCGACAACAACAGCAGGATTTTCTTTGCCTCCATGATGCATAGAAGTGCTCAGAATAGAATTAACCAGCTCTCACTTGATGATGGCTCTACTATAACAGATGAGGGAGTTCTTAGGGATGCAATTGTTTCTTATTATCATCGCGTACTTGGTAGCTCCAGGCACACTCATTTCCCTTACGAACGTTTTGCTTCCCTATTCCCTGAAGATGTCAGTACCGCCATCATTTTACTAGACTTTCAACGTACTGAGATCATTAAGGTACTCAAAGGCCTAAATAATTTCAAAGCCCCGGGTCCAGATGGATACAATAGTTTATTCTTTAAAAAAGCTTGGCCCATCATAGGGCGTGATATAGAGGATGCTATCATGGACTTCTTCTCCTCTAGAAGACTACTGAAAGCTATCAATTCTACTCTGTTATCCCTTGTGCCGAAGGTACAAAATCCATCCCGCCTCACGGATTTCAGGCCCATCTCATGCTGCAATGTTCTATATAAGATTATATCGGAACTACTTGCGGAAAGACTCAGCTATTTCCTCCCTTTGGTTGTTGGCCTCAACCAAACCGCTTTTATCTCGGGCAGACAAATATCGGAGAATATTCTACTTTGCCAGGACCTTCTTCTTAACTACCATAAGGGCGATAAAGGTAAACGCGTGACAATAAAAATTGACCTTATGAAAGCTTTTGATATGGTAAAATGGGAAGCAGTTCTTGGTGTTCTTAGGGCTATCAATATACCTCGGCATTTGTTTGATCTGATAGTTCAATGCATAACAACACCGAGGTTTTCAACAAACCTCAATGGCGAACAAGTTGGCTACTTTGCGGTACCAATGGACTAAGACAAGGTGACCCACTCTCTCCTTATCTGTTTGTCTTGGTTATGGAAATCCTCAACAGGATCATAATTGAGAAAGTTGCAGCATCCTCCTTCAAATATCATTGGCGCTGCAAAATGGAAAAGATCACTCACTTATGCTTCGCAGATGATCTGTTTCTTTTTTCTCACGGGGATGTAGATTCAGTCATTTGCCTTGTTGATGTACTTGATGAATTTGCAGCTCTCTCAGGACTGCACTTCAATCCAGATAAATGCCAAATCTTTTTCTCTGGGTTGTCCGAGGAAGAAAAGGGAATTATATTGGATCACACACCTTTCCCCACAGGTAACCTCCCTATTAGATACCTTGGTGTTCTGCTTGTTACAAGAAGACTCACCTACGCAGATTCTAAGAATCTAACCGATAAAATCTTCAAAAAAATAGAAGGCTGGGGCATGCAACATATTAGCTACGCTGGTTGTCTCCAGTTGATGAAATCGGTACTTATTTCCATCTGTACCTTTTGGATGCAAATGTTTTTACTTCCAAAGCAAACTATATATAAAATTGAAAAGAAGATTAGACATTTTTTGTGGGTTGGAAATACAGAAGGCCACGGATCACACAAAGTTGCTTGGGAAGTTGTTTGTTTGCCAAAAAAGGAAGGAGGTCTAGGGTTGCCTCATCTAAAATTATGGAACAAAGTTTTGCTTGGCCGTATGCTTTGGAACCTCATAAATTGTCCGTCATCTTCGTTGTGGAGTAAATGGGTTCATAGTACCAAGTGTAGAGGCAATTCGATTATGCAGCTTGAAATCAAGGGCTCTATGGCGTGGAGTTGGCGTTGTATTCTTCAACTAAGACCGGCTTTAGCTTCAATCATATCTAGACCAAGATATTGTTGCCAAGAGGTATACGATGAAACAAAAAATGTGAGACCGGCTGTGGAATGGTCCCAATTGATCTGGAAAGGAGGTATTAGCAAGCATAACTTCATCGGATGGCTAGTTTGTAGAGATATACTACAAACAGCAGAAATCATATCACGTTGGAAGCGTGAAGTAGATATTCATTACAATTTTTGTATGCCTGGTCTGGAAAGTAGAGACCATCTATTCTTCCAGTGCACTTGGACCGGAAGCATTTGGCGCACTATTCTTGCATAATACGGAATTTGACGCCCTATAGAAGGATGGAATGATGAACTTAAATGGATGATCAAGGCTACAAAAGGTAAGGACTTGGCGGCGAGACTTATGAAAGTATCTTTCCTAGCGATCATATATTGCATTTGAATGGAGCGTAATCGTAGACGCTTCCAACAAAAGTCAAATGATGCCCTTATCATTTTGGCTAAAGTTCGCAAACTTGTCATAGGGCGAGCTTCGCACTACAAATCTTTTAGACCGTCCCGAACAAATGAAACTTTGGCTACTATATGGAGACTCCCCCACTCCATTTTTTTGTAATCTTAGTACTATTTGTAATGCTGGGGAATGCCCCTAAGCTTCTGTACGTCATCTTATAAATACTACTTACATTTGCACAAAAAAAAAAGACTTAAAAAAAGAGTAGCCAAAACCATTAACATGTAAAATATATCCATCACTGTACTTAAATAACTTAAGCTTTTAGAGTAGAGAACTACGCGCTCTGTAATAGACTGAATTTTCGATCCTTTTCCCGGGATTCATGAAATGAATATTTTGGCCAACGCACTTATAGTGAGATCTCATCCGGAAATGCGCATTCACGGGATGCTAACCTTAGGGGTAAGGCCAGTACGGGATTGAGTTCGCACGACCAAAGTACTTGACCTTGGTTCGATCTTCGACCATATCGATTGACGAGGGAATGTTTTGAGCCAACCGAGACAGGTCTATTTGATGGATTGTGTCCAAAGGGAACTAGTGACAGACTTTCGCAATTATATGACAATCGAGGTCGTCCTGGATAGAGTAAACTTAAACGTGATTTGACTTAGTGTCGGTCACGGGTCGAGAGAGCATAATCCCAATGAGTCACCCGTTAGCCAGAGATAAGCTAAAGTCGCGATTGTTCGATTTCAGTCATTTCTTGAAATTCGAGCCCGGGAATCGAGAATTTTGAAAGTGACAATTTTGAGCTGCCGATGACGTTTTTGGATTGGCCAACCTTGGGGCCACCCATTTCTGCAAAAAAAAAATTGATTTCGGTTCGGGACCGGGAAAATTACGATTTTGCCCCTGTGGGTGCCGACATTGGTTTTTGAGGCCATTTAAGATTATCTTTCGAGGCCGATGTCATTTTGGGGTGGCCACATACATTTAGAGTAGTTACGATAAAAAATTGGAACTTTAGCTCGGAAGTGAAAAATAATATTATTTTATTTTTAGGACTTTGCAGTCGATTTTCGAGGGCTTAAGATGCTATTTTCACAATTCCGACGCCATAGTATGCTGGTCACACACATATGGAATCCGTATGTGCGAAAATTAGAATTTCGCCCCGAGACCGGAAAATTACCATTTTGCCCTTGGACCTTGTATTGGGAATTCCGAATTTTGGATAATTTTGGGCAATAATTGAGGACTAAAATAAGTGAAAAAGAAATTGAAATTATTGATTTACCACATTGCCCTTGAATTATTGGATAAAGGCAAATGAGGACCGTCGGATCAAGGGCAAAATGGGAAATCGCGTAGGATCATGACACATGTCACCCCACCAGCCCACTTTTTTGACCAGATGGACTCTCTCTCTCTCTCTCTTCCTCCCTCATCTGGCCAGAACCCCTCACGTCAGCCCCCCCCTCTCCCATTTTCTCCCTCATTCTCTCTCTCTCTCTCTCTCTCTCTCTTTCTCACTCTCTTCATCTTCGTTTCCTCCCATCACCGCTGCTGCTGTTCCGCGCATTTCAGCCACCCATCCAACCCGTTCTTCTAGCCTTTCTTAGGTAAGTGACTTCCCCAAACTCTCCCTAGGACTTCGGGTATTGTTAGACACGTGTAGGACTCGATTTAGATGAATTTAGTGGCTGTTTTGGGACTGTGATGAGGGCTGAGTATTTGGTGGATGTGAACTGATTTGGAGACTGAAAATAGGAGGTTTGGGAGATTCGGATAGGGCCGTGATGATACGGAACGATCACGGTTTGAATTCGTGTGATTTGGTGTGATTTTCGGATTTGTGACTACTGTACCCGTCCGGTTTGCTATCTTTATGGAGAATTTTGGGGGCCGAATTTGAAGAAGTGTTTTTTCATGAAAGTTGTTCCCAACATCTTGAAGTATAACATATTTTAATTTGAAAATTTTTGGAAATCATTTGATACCATTCGGAAGTCCATCTTTGGACCGAAATAAAACTGCCCGATTTACTGTTCATCCGACCTTCGGGTCTGTTCGAATTTTATAAATTTTTCCAGACTCATTTTCAAAATACTTCCTTCACAAAACTTGTTGGGGACATTTGTGGCTATAACATATAAAAATTTCAAAACTTTTCAAGGTGATTTGTGTGTTGAAATAAATGTATTTTGAGGACAAAATAGTCTGTTAGAGCGAACTGATTTTGGTCTGATTTCGAGGGACAAAAAGGCATGGTTCAAATTGAACTGGATTTCGTGTTCCTCATAAGAAATGTTGATCAAGATGTGTTTTATGACATATCCAAAATTTAGAATTTTTGGAGTTTGTTTACTATTTATTTTGATGGGATTTCGGTCACTGTGTAAACTGCCCAAATTTACCCTTATGCTATGAATTGAATTGTGTACGTGGTTGTGTGCTTTGTGTTTGTGGACTGATTTGGAATGTATTCTGGACTGATTGTGGATTGATAGTGTGCCGCGTGTGTGTGGCCGTGAAGTGTGATGGTGTGTTGGGGTGAATGAGCATTGGATTCGCATGCTAAAAGTGTGTGGCTCGTGGGGTGTGCTCGTGTGACGAGAATGTGAAATTGCGAAATGTGTGTGAAGTGTGCATGTTTGGTTGTGCGACCGTTGGCCGTGTGTAAGTGTGGTTTGAGTGGAACGAGGGTACAAAAATTGTAGGATTTGTTGGAAAGGATTTGTCTTGAGGCGTGTATGTTTACGCGGGACGATGCCATCCCTGATGAGGTGTCGATGCCCGCCCGACGGGTGTCGGTCGGACCGCTGGCCTCGATGGTTCGCTTTACGCCGGGCGCGGTAGAAGAAAAGTGTGTGTAGGATTCCGTCCTGAGGCGTGTTCATTTACGCGGGACGATGCCATCCCTGACGAGGTGACGATGCCCGGCCCGACGAGGTGTCGATGCCTGACGAGGTCAGAAGACCATTGGCCTGATGCGTTTTACGCGGGCGCGGTAGTGTTAAAAGAGTTGAGAATGAACAGGAATTGGCTTGAGGTGTGAGATTTGAGAAAGTGACGCATGGTGTGAGTAGTGTGCGAGTGTGTTTGTATTGCATGATATGATGCTTAATTATGGGGTAGAAACTGCTAGGCACGGTATGGGACGTACCCAAGTGGTTTCTGTCTTATAATTGAGGCACGTGCGCGTCTGTGATTTCTCGCTGCGATATGTTGGTTGTATTATTATCTGACGTGCAGGGATATGCATGATGGATTCCAGGTAGGATCGCATGTGTTTGTGAGTATGGTTAATTGTTGTGCGTGTCGTGCGTGTTTCATCTGGCGATACATGAGTGCCTACATGGGGTTTGGGGTTGTACACTTATTGAGATTCGTCTCATAGTTGTATAATCCACACTTTCAGACCCCCAGACGTAAACTCGGGAAGTGGTCCTTTTCTTTTTGGAAGTTTGAGGAATTGCTTTTGGTACCCAGTGGAACTGCAGGCGAGTGTCCGGAGATCCAAGCCAGAGAAACAGGAGCGGATTGGACAGAAGGCGATCCTTAGGTTTTTCCCTAGGGAATTTTAGGGGTTGTGTAAATCGGGTTGACCCATAGGGAAGTTAAGTTAACCAGACCATGATCTTTTTGTTATAACGGTGATTTCGGATGCTAGTTTGTTAATTATGACTGTAATATAATGTTTGTATATTTGGTGCCGTATGAATACGTTTTTGTTGATCGATTATGGTGTTCTACCCTGTTGTTGTCATCTTTCTGTCCGGGGTTTTTATATTCGCTTCCGCATGTGGCTCTGATGTTTGGGTTGGGTCGGCGACGTTCCTGAGACGTCGCATCATTTCGACCGGAGCAGGGGATGTCGCGAGCTCGTAAGGGTTCGGGGCGTGACACGCTCAATTTCAAGTTATGTGAATAAGGATTTTTAAGTGCTCTTGAAGCATGAAGTTCTTCTTAGTTGTAATAGATGAGAACATTATGCACTAGATGTACTTAAAAGATCTCTTGCACAAGCGACCACCACAATGGTGGTTTTCTCCTCCGGTGACCAACATTCAATGGTCACCACGATTTCTTGGGTGCACGATCTATGGTTCTTTTTCTTTAGATATGTGGAGGACGACCTCAATCGACTACTAAGATAGTGGTTGTGGACCTACATTGTGGGCTCAGGTAATCATGGTCTGAGATCACAATGCCGTCTAGCATAACCTGCTGGTTCTGATGTTAATGTTGATTATTTTGCATTAACTTGCTTGACTACCACATCACGTAACTTTTTTAGGTATATATAAGTGATTTGTATGAAGTAATTGCGGGACAACTTGTACGGAAAATCACCTCCGA
The DNA here is from genome assembly GCA_024733475.1 of Syzygium grande. Lineage (NCBI taxonomy): Eukaryota > Viridiplantae > Streptophyta > Magnoliopsida > Myrtales > Myrtaceae > Syzygium > Syzygium grande. The sequence continues at coordinate 2,508,782 of JAMXDD010000001.1, forward strand.
ATGCCAATGGAAATACTAGTAACGTCGATTAAGTTAAGGGTGAGAACTAATTTGTTCAGCTCGGAAAAGGACGTAACCAGGAATTGCTACCAATGTTGCTTTGTTGTGGGGTAGTAGTCACATCCCAATGCTAGTGTTCTCTCTTACTCAAGGGCAAAGATATTACACTACAAAAAAACATGGATTTTGCCACGAAAATTTGCGATGGGGAATTTTTCGTTGCTAATTTGCGACAAAATTTGCAATGGATTTTTTTTCCCTTCGCAAATTAGCGACGAAAATTATTCGTCGCTAATTTGCGACGGAATTTGCCACAAAATAGAAATTCGTCCCAAATTAGCAACAGAAAAAAAAATCCGTCGCAAATTAGCGATAGAAAATAAATCCGTCGCAAATTTGCGCTGGAAATAAAATTGGACGCAAATTTGCGACGGAAAAATAAAGCCATCGCAAATTTGCGACGGAAAAAAAAATCCATCGCAAATTTGCGATGGAAAAAAAAATCCGTCGCAAATTTGGGACGGAAAAAAAATCCATTGCAAATTTGCGACGGAAAAAAAAATCCATCACAAATTTGCGCCGGAAATAAAAATCCGATGCAAATTTGCGACGGAAAAAAAATCATCACAAATTTGTGATAGAAAATAAATCCGTCACAAATTTGTGACGGAAAAATAATTCCGTCGCAAATTTGCGACGGAAAAAAAAAATCCGTCGCAAATTTTCGCCGGAAATAAAATCCAACGCAAATTTGCGACGAAAAATAAATCCGTCGCAAATTTGCGACGAATTTAGCGACGGAAATAAATCCATCACAAATTTGCGACGAATTTAGTGACGGAAAAAAATTCGTCGCAAATTAGCGACGAATTTAGCGACGGAAAAAGAATTCATCGTTAATTTGCGATAAATTTACCAACGGAAAAAAAATTCGTCGCTAATTTGCGACAAAAAAAGTCAAAAAAAGGATTTAGCCACAGATTTAGATTTAGCCATGGAAAAAAAATTCGTCGCTAAATAGTGACAGATTTAGCGACGAAAAAATCAAATAAATGTTAGTAATTAAGTAAAATAACAGTTAGTAATAAAAAATTAATTGGTATTAAATCGTAAAATGGGATTAGCGAGTCATGCAAAAAGAAGCATGACTCAATATAAAAATTGGTAAGTTAAAAAACCAAATGGGTAAGCAACTCAAATTAAAGTTGATAATCCAAAACTAATTGGTAACTTAATTAGGCTAAAGTTAACGAAGGCACACAAAAAAGTTGATGATTTTATGTAAAAGAAGGTAAATTCAAAGCTGGTAGAAAATTAGAAATGTATTTTTGTTAGAGATAAGAAAAGTTAGTCATTTCAAAATAGAAAACCAAATAAACATTGGTAAGTAACTCAAATAAAAGAAGGTAACATAAAACTAGTTAGTAACTTAATCGAAAAGTTGGTAATCACTCTAATAAAAGTTAGTAATTTCTAAAAGAGCCAGTAAATATAAAAAGTTGGAAACCAATGCAAATAAAAGTAGCAACTTAATAAAAAGCTAGTAAATTTGAGAAAATAACAAATAAATGCTAATAACTCAAATGAGATTTGGTAATCCAAAACTAATTGATTTGATTGGAGAAAATTTACCCAAATCACGCAAAGAAAGCTAGGCTGATAGTTTCATATAATACTCGGTAAATTAAAATTATTGGTAAGAAATGTAAATAAAAGTTCGTAAACAATTACAGAAGCTTTGTTTGGTTAGAGATTAGAGAAGTTGGTGTAGAAAAAAAATGAAAATAAACATTGGTAAGTAACTCAATTAGGAGTTGGTAATGCAATATGGTAAACTTGATAGAGGAGAAGTTGGTAATCACTCTAAGGGTACGTTTGTTTTGCGAAAAACTTAATGATAAAAGAAAGTGTTTTCCGGAAAATCATTTTCCATGAATACGTTTAGTTTTCATTCGTTTGGTGATATACGATGGAAATTGTTTTCTGATATTTGGATGTCATTGGAAAATGATTTCAATCTCATGACTTTATTTTAAATAAAAAAAATAAAATTTAAATATTTTTATTTTTAAAAAAATCGAATTTCTTAATTATTTTTTAAAAGGTCGTCGCTAAATCCGTCGCTAATTATCCACGAACATAAAAGTTCGTCGCTAATTTTTGCGATGAATATAAGGTTCGTCGCTAAAATTTGTGATGGAATATAAAGTTCGTCGCTAATTTAATTAAAAAAAGAGTGCCTCAAAGCTCCCGCCCTCACCCCAATCGATCTCTCCCTTTTTTCTCTTATCATATTTTGTTTTCCTTCTCCTTCTCCTTCTCCTTCTTCCCTCCCCACACCCCAAACCTCTTGCGCCGCTAGGGTTTTCGGTACCCTTCCCCGTGCTTCCCACGCAACTCCTCACCCATGGCCTCCCGAGCCCCAGAGGCCGCTGGAGCCCGGGAGGCAGGTGGCTCCTCCCCGCCGAGGGCAAGGAGGAGTTCCCGAGAAATTAGAGGCGGAGGAGGCGGAGCAAGAGGACCGAGATCGCTGCCCGGAGGAGGAGGCCGAGGTTTTGACGAGGAGGCTTTGGCGGAGTCGCCGCGAGGCCCCGCCGCACGCCGCCTCCCTAGAGGCCATGCCGGTGATGTCCATATCCTGAGTTGTGGGTTCCTGCTCATCTTCTCGGCCTACGGTGCTGCTCAGAATCTCGAGAGCACCGTGAACACCGTGACTTTTTCGAGTCAATTTCGTTGGAATTTTGGGTAAATTGAGAGAAGAAATCGACGGTCGTGAGATGAAAACCCAGAGGTAGATTTTGCACTTCTGGGTCTGAGGTTGCTTGTAGGAATGTTTTTTTGGTTCGTTTGACGTTGCGTTTTGGTTTGATGAGTTTCTTGATTTTTGTTGCAGGCGGATAATTTGGGCACGACAGGCAACGCAAGTAAAGAAGAAAGGCAGACATGCAACGCAACAAAGAGATATAAAATCTTCAGTAGAGAACATTAGTGCTTTGGAGGATGATCAAAGCCATCGTGTGGGGAAGTCGCTTTTACACTCAGTGAAGTGGGAGCGCATTATTTTGGATGAGGTGAGTGAATGGGAGTATCTTGCGGTGATATGAGTGCTAACATAGTTCAATGCTTTGTAACCGATATAAAGATTTCGATATGTCCATGCTGGCAACACGTGATTCGTTATTTTGTTTGGCTGGGTGAAGCCACGCATGAATGCGTTAATTTGCTCTTGGCAAGACAAATTTCTGTAAGATTAGGCCTTTCGATTGAAGGTTTGATTACTTTTAGGGAACCGTATATGCATGTTCTTTTCCACAATTTATCAAAAAAACTTCTATCCGGGATCTCTTAGTATGATTTGCATCGTGATCTTTGAGCATTCATCTGCATGTACATTTCCCACTTATGCCTATGCAATTTTATTCAATGTAGGCTCACTTTGTCAAAGATAGGCGATGTAATACTGCAAAAGCAGTTCTCGGACTGGAGTCTTCATACAGATGGGCTTTAAGTGGAACACCTCTTCAAAATTGTGTTGGGGAGCTCTACTCTCTTGTAAGTTTCTATTTTATACGAGTGGTTAATTGTTATTCACCTTCTGTAGTTAATCACATTGTCCTACAATAAACTTTTCGGGTCCATTTTCTTCAAATTGTGCCGTATTCATTCTACTTATGTCAAGATTGTGATTGCAGAACGCTTGATTATAGGTATGTAAAGTTTCAATCACAAGATAATCGGGTTATATTTTCCCATGGGTGGTTTCTGGTATAACAGGCAATCTCAGCCTGTAGGACCGTAGTCGTTCATGTTGACACAAAATGGTTAGAGGCAACTACACGTGCAAAAAGACTGGTTTAGCGACTTGGTATACCAAATAATGTGGCAATCTTTGCATAGATATTAAAGAAGCAGTGCATGTGGCATTCTTCGCAAGAATACTTAGCGTCTCTATGAATGGTAAAGTACAAGTTAGCTACATCCATTTAATCTTTGCTGCTCGGTATTACGGGTTTAAAGTGTCATAGCCATGTTCTTCTAGGCAATACATCTTTATTAATTTTGTCCTCAAGTGAAGGCTGCAACCTCCTAATCTCAAGTCTCAATTCAGCCTGCTGCTAAAGTGTTTGTACCTCAGGCTTCAGTTTCCATCAGTCTTCTGCCAAAACATTTGTACCTCAGGCTTCGGTCTCATCTTTCTGACACATTAAGATTTGCAGTGCTGGGGCTAAGCCTTCATGATAGCTTTTTGATGTGGATATGACTTTATACTTTCATCTGCACATTATTTTTCCTTTGTTTGAATGTGATATTCCTGTGCATAAGTTATCGAGACTCTAGGTTAAGAGTGTGACATGATTCAGATCTCATGTTGGTACGTAGTTCTCACAGGACGTCTTGATCTTGATGCAACTATTACTGGAATATCTCCCACCATGGTGGATGTTCCATTTAGAGAACAAGTCCATACTTGTATCTTGCCCTGTGAGATACGTGTTTAAGGGCTGTTATCTCATATCATTATTCATTGAAGCGGGCACAAAATTTGTTTCTGAATATGTCCCTAACCTTCAAAATCTTGGTCTACAGTTGGTAGTAGATATGTGGATGCTATTGATTTGTATGTTGTATTTGTCATGATTTGGTGGGTTGCACCCTCTTGGGTACCGTAGTGGAGAATGTCCCTAAATTGATGATCATCCTGCCAGGGGGAAAACTGCAAAGAAAAGAGAAATTGATCTCTTTATCTTTGATTGAGTGGCAATGACATATCCAAAATGGTGAACTATCAAGCATCATGCCTGTTAAAGAATTTTTTTTTTTTTTTGGGATGTTAGATTCTTCTCCTAGATGATAGAGTAGATATCGCCTTCTTGATGTAAAGACCTTGAAAGTTTGGATAGTGGGGCCATTGAGGAGCTTGTAGCTCCTATATCTAGTTTATATTGCTAATGACATCTTATTGCTTTTAAGAGTGAAGCATCAAATAGGTATAATTTAAAGAAGAGTTCTATGTGGGATATGTTTGGCAGAGTAAAGATATAGGTATACTATGAAGAACATCACAAATACTATGGGGGAAGAACAACATTGGTGCCAAAACTTGTGTACGGAGGCCACTTCAGTGCCAAAACTTCCATTTGGATCACTTTAGTGCCAAATCGGAGGAAAAATGATCACTTTGGTGCCAACGGCGAGAAATTCCGGTCAAATTAATACGTGGCATTTATAATTAAATTTTTAATCTTAGTTGGATTTTTTTTTTAAAATTAGTCTCTCGGCATTATTTCCACGTATATATTTCAATTTTTAAATACTTTTCTGAATTTTTTTTTTTTTCTTTTTTCTTTTTTTTTATTTCTTTCCCTTTGATCACCGCCAGACTTCTCCTTTGCCGCCGCCGCCGGCCCAAGGCAGGCCCGGCCGACCCTCGCCTGGCGACGGCGGGCAAGCCCGGCTAGGTCGACCGCCTTGAGGGCGAGCCCCGCGAGGGCTCCTCGCCGGCGTCGCCGCCTGCGACGCCGACGAGGCCATACCGTGGCCAGGTGACGGCCGGCCTCACGGACCGGGCGAGGGGAGCCCTCGCCGGGCTGCCTCGCCCCCCGCCCATGCGAGGCGAGGCCGACCTCGCGGGGCTTGCCCGCCGTCGCCGCCCAAGCGGGGTCGGTAAGGCCCTCGCCTGGGGTCGTGGCGGCGGCGGCCTCGTCCCGGGCGAGGCAAAGGGAGTGGCCGCCTCCGTCACCGCGCGGTAACCAAAGGGAGAAGAAAAAAAAAAAAAAAAAAAAAAAAGAAAGAAAAGAAATAAAAAGGAAAAAAGAAAAAAATTATTTAAAATAAAAAATGCTGACTGTACGTGCTCACTGTATCTCCGGCGAGCCACGTCGGCTTCAAATACTAATAAAAAATTGCCACGTCAGATTTCCAACCAATCATATCGGAGTTGGCACTTAAAAGATCGTTTTTCAAAATTTTTGGCACTAAAGTGATCCAAATGGAAGTTTTGGCACCAAAGTGGCCTCCATACACAAGTTTTGGCACCAATGCTGTTCTTACCCCCAAATACTATAGACTGAGGGTGTACACAATAGATGGATGCATCTTTTACTCAGATGATCTTTCTAATTTTTATTTCCTTTTGCCATTATATGTGAGGAATTCCTCTTCAATTTTGTTTGTTGTCTGGGTTGACTTCACTTTCATTATCTTCGTTAATGCAATCTCACTCTTTGTTTTCTGCATTAACTTTATCGATTGGTCTTAGAGCTTCACCTGCTGATTGCATGCACTGAGTTCAGTGAATGTATTTTTCCTTTGTTACCTATTTTGTAAGTATGTTGTTCATTTACAGTTCCTCAAAACAATGTCCTGAATGCTCTCACGATTTTGTACGGCACTTTTGTTGGTGGAATCGAGTGAGTTGCATTTTCATTGGTCGTTTGGCCTCTCTCTCTTTTTTTTTTTTGGGCAAATCATATGGAATTTTTTCATTTGAACTATGATATGGAGTAATATATTCTATCTAGTATATAGCGAATCCTATACAAGCACATGGAAATGCCATTGGCAGAAGGTAAGCAATGATATTACTAAAACACAATTTTGAAAAACATTTTGCTGAGACGCACAAAAAAAGGGAAGAGCTGCTGATCTTGCACTTCCACCTAGAATTGTGAGTTCTCTTGCATATGTGTACAATTGCAATTTGGCATGTTGAAGATTTTTAACTTAAATCCACCGCTTCCTGCTCTCTTCACTTTCCCTGCAGGTTACTTTGAGGCAAGATACACTGGACATTAGAGAAGAGGATTATTACACGTCATTGTACAATGAGAGCCAATCTAACCTTGTGCGGTGTGCATATTGATTGGTAGGTCCGTTAATCTAGGCTTCTTAATTTGCTCTTTCAGAGGATCAATTAGACTGAAAATGTGTCACCAGAAATTTCTAGCAATTGTTTTCATGGCCTAAAGATATATAAATGTTCTAATTGCAATCCTTTTAATTTTGGATGCGAAATTTTGGCAATTGTAGGTATTTCACTTTCTTCTCTGGTCTTGTGGGACTTTGAGTATCGCATTGTATGTCAACAAGTGAATGTCACTTCTTTGGAGGAGGTGATGAAGCACTTCATGCAAAACCTTATAGGAGAAAACAAAGTGGGCGCAAGATTGGAAGTATCTTTTCATACATATCGGGGATAAGCTTTGCTTCAGCATCTTCAATGCCAGAAGTGCAGTTGGCTTAATACGTTCTTGCCCTGGAAAGAATTGCCACCCCGAGGTTGCTTAAGCAAGTGCTTTAAAGTGCTCAAGATTATTTATTCTCTCATTATGTGTACTATAAAGAAAAATATGTCATTCTTGTAGAAAATGCATATGAATATATTTCATTTTCATATTATTATAATATTTTGATGTTATTACGTGCTTAATCAATGTTAAATATAAATTGTAGGAATTAATTTGGCTGTTAATTAGATTTAAAATCGAAGTCGTCCCTAAACAATATTCGTCTCAGAGTTCGTCGCTAAATAATTAATAAAAATTCGTTGCTATTATTGACCAAAAAAAAAATACAGACCCAAAAAAAATTGGCAAATTAGCGATGAATTTTTTTTTGGTTGAAATTAGCGATGAATTTTGCCACGAATAATTAGCGATAAATAATTAGCGACGAATAATTTGCGACTAATTTTGTGACGAATAATTAGCAACGAATTTTGTGACGAATAATTTGTGACGAATTTTGCGACAAATAATTAGTGACGAATTTTGCGACGAATAATTTGCCATGAATTTTGCAACGATAATTAGCGACAAATTTTGCGACGAATAATTTGCGACGAAAATTGATATTTTTCATTGCTAAATTTTGCGACGCCGAAGTAGCGGTGAAATTTTTTTCGTCACAAATTCGTTTAGCGACGAATTTTGCAAAATTTTAAGTCGCAAAATTCATCGCTAAAACCTCATTTTTTTGTAGTGGAATTTTGCGACAAAATTTGTGACGACTTTTGCGACGAAATTTACGATGAAATTTCCGAAGAATTTTGCGACAAATAAAGTTCGTGGCTAATTTGCGACAAATTTTGCGACGGACAGTGTTCATGGCTAATTTATGACGAATTATTTACGAAGAATTTTTTTCCGTCGCAAAATAATTGAAATTTTCCGTCGCAAAATTTTGCGACGCCCTATTAGCAACGAAATTTTTTCCATCGCTAATTTTGTCGCAAATTCGATTGCGACAGATTTTGCCAAATTTTCATCCTAAAATTCGTCGCTAATCCCTTTTGTTTTTTGTAGTGTTATTCTGATACTGGTGTGAGTCCTATCCCCAATTTATAGTAGTCTGCGTCTTCTGTCGCCAACTCGAGTAACTTCAGTTCCTTCATCCCGTTAACATATGACTTCGAGATGGCGCAATGGTACGATTATTGCATCCGCAGAGAAGTTGCCAGTCCGGGGTTTTATTGTGTGTATGTTCCCAGGTTTTATTTTTTATGTGATTTTCTCGTTTTCACGAATTAGTAATAGCAATTCCCGTAATTTAAATATCTCGCTTGATGCAACTTGCTTATTTCTCCTTGAACAATAAAGGGAAGAGTGTGTCTGAGAGAGAATAATCTCACTGTGGTAGGAGTAATTCAATAAAAAGAAGGGAACTAAATAATTATGAGAGAAAAGAAGGGAAGCAATTTAAAGGGATGGAGTTAATATGTTGTTTGTGTTGGGAATGGGCAGCAGAAGCCCAATACCTTCACCTGGGGAGATTGCCAAAGAGGAAGTTCAAGTCCGAGCCAGTTAACATATCCAGTTAGACTCACATTCACTCAAAAGCTTAAGCCAATGAGTTATGAACTAATTAGGATATATTAATTGCTCAATATCATATCAATTATTCGATGTGGGACTTCTCTAATACAACTCACACGTGTATCTCAACAGTTTGAATGCTAGTGAGGGAAAAGAAAAGAATGTTTTATGACATAAGAATGTTTGTTATGTATTCAGAAATAGATGTAAAACTAGGGTATAAGTGAGAAAAAGAAGATAAGTGTACTGCTTATAGATTGATAGGTGCACAAACAGTTTGATAAATGTAGAAATAAATTGATAATATCAAGTGCAAACTGCTTATATAAGGTAAATAATAAAATAAGGAGATAAGTATATTGAAAGTCCTAAAATTTATTAGAAAGTGCAATTAAGTCTAAAACTTATTACAAAAGTGTAATTGTATCCTAAAACTTAAAAAAAGTGCAATCAAATTATAAAACTTATTAAGTTTGTACAATCAAGTTTTTCCATTAACTCCGTCCAACTTGATAAATGATAAATGCTAACAAATTTTAGTACTTGAATGCACCAACTTGATAAGTTGTACGACTTGATTGTACTTTATTAAAGTTTTAGGACTCAATTGCACTTTTGTAATAAGTTTAATGACTTGATTGCACTTTTTGAAAGTTTTAAAACTCAATTGCACTTTTGTGACAAGATTTAGGACTTTCAATGTACTTATCCCTAAACTAAGTAAAAAGATACAAAACGATGGATGCAGATCTTTATAGTGGTTTGACTTATATCAAATATATGTCTGCTCTCCCAGACTAATAGCCACCAATAGGCTAGAATCCACTAGTAATTGTGTGAGCAGTTACAACGAAGCACGTGCTGCTTCTACTTGTAGCTGATAGATCCTGCTATCAATATACAAATATTGCTTACGCTTGTACACTTCTAAAAACCAAGATTACAATCGGTAACAAATACTATCAATGGGATACAAGTGAATAATATTTATGCTCGAGACACAGTAAGAATGTGACTATATCAAAGTTTGTAGCTATCTCAATTTACCATTATATATTCCTTCAATTTCCAAACTAGTCATTGGACAATTTTCAAGAGGATCAATTTTCCGTTGGAAATGATGAACACAATCACTAGAGATTTGGTTGTCCATATAATCAAATTTTCTTAGTAACTGTGAGGTTTCCACAAATAGAGTTAGTTTTACTTGGTAATAGTCCATTCCACCAAATAGGTGACAATCGATTAGATTTTGCTTCATATAATCCTTTCAAAAGTTCCTGGTATAACGACCCGGTCAAAAAAGGGCGGGGAGTGGTCATCAAGACTAGAGAGCCTGGATAAGAAGCAACTTCTAGCAGGCTTCTAGGATAGCAAAGGGGATAGAAATGAACCGAATTGTGCATCGAGCATGAGGAGAACAATTATAAGATATGTGTGTGTAAACTGGAATTAACTCATGGAGGCCCATTTTGATAACGGCAATGCTTTGATTTGGAACTCCAAAGTTAAAAGTGCTCAAGTGGGAGTACTCCCAAGATAGGCGACCACTGTCGCGATCTAAAAAAATCGTGTTTTCCGATCTTAGGCTAATGGATTACTAGATCAATTAAATTAACTAACCTAGCTCGAATTCTCCCAAACTCTACCAATTTGCAACTTAGGTCCAATTATGAGCATGCAAATATTTTCAATGGGAGTCGCCACTAATCATTTAAGGTAAGTTGATTAGAAACCTAAATAAAATAGCGGGAGTACTATTTTATTTTTGCGAACTAGAAATTATGGATTCGGGGACTTGGTTACGCTAGATTCCCTAACGCCCTTTCGGTACCAATTTCAAGAAAAATACTCAATTTGACAATTTTGATAAATCCTTACTTAGAGTTCAAAGGTGCAAAAATTCTTTATTTTCACTTATTTAAATGAAAGCTAACCTATACGTAATGACGTGCAAAAATTGACATGCGATTAATGCAACCTAACATGCAAACTATATGTCATGCAACGACGTGACCTATTTCTAATGACGGGCATATTTTTTTTATTTTTTTAATGAAATTCGGAATTAAAAATGCCAATTATCTAAACATGCAATTTTAAACTAAAGAAATTAACCTATTCTAGAGTAATCTTTTTGGTATTTTTTTAATCGAAATTCGAAATTAAAATCAAATAAAAAAATATAACCGCTAAATCTTTCGAATTAAGTTTTGATCTAAAGCCTGACAGATCGATCCTAAAATTCGAAATACCCGTTATGGAAATAACTCTATCTAAAGCCTGATAGATAGATTTATTTCCACATGTGCGGTTGCGGATTAGGAAATTTTCCTAATCGATCACATCTTGAAAAAATTTAGATATCTCAAATATCTTGGATATATTCAAAGGATTTTGAAAATTCTAAATTCTATCCAAATTTGATAAGATCAGATATCCAAGATTTCAAAAAAGGAAATAAATCCTAATTGAAATAATGCTTACTATTCAAATATGCAAAGTTAGATATCAATAAACATGGAATAAGCAATAAAATATCCAAATTGATTCAGATGAGATATTTACCTAAATGCGCAAATAACTTTCCAAATTTGAATCGCCAGCGGATCGGGATTGCGGAACGTATGGTGGCTTCACTGCGTGGACACTTTGGTCAACCGATAGCTTTTTGTTCTTAATGATGCCCTTGTCTTGTGTACCGTCTCTGTCTTTTTGTGTGGGCGCTGGTCTCCTCCTACTCTCCACTTAGCAATTCAATAAGAAAGAATGGAACGTGATTAGAATTGTTCCAAACCTGGGTCAGAAAGTGGTGAGCGACGCGAGATGATGGAGCTCGTAAAAAAACATTCGCCAACCTGCTACTTGGAGACTTAAAGTAACTTCTTCGCTGGAGGTTCGACCCGATCACAGCGACAAGGTGTTGGGCTGTTGGAACGCCGATGATTTGTAGCTGGTTGTGGACAAATGAGCCGGTAAACAGATCACTCCACGAACACGTTGAACTGGAGTAGCACGGTTGATGTTGGAAAACTCGTTGATGTTGGTGTCGAAAACTATCACCAATGCTGGATCGATGCAAGCATTGAACCGCACCTGATAAATGTCAAAGCAACGATGATGGTGAGACACGAGCAAACTAGTGAGCCATCGATATGGACGGCAAGAGAGAGACTTCTCTCTCTTCCTCTCTATTGTGGACGATTCTCTCAAGATTTGCGGTCAAATGGGTTTGAATTGTGAACGCGAAGCCCTCTTCAAGACGAATGTCCCTCTCTATGTTGCTGCTTCTCTCAATGTTTTTACGAGCTAGGTGCCCCCCCCCTTTTCACTCACTCTCGTGGGCGTCTATGTTGTGTGTCAGATCCCAAAAGAAAAAGCCTCCCTTTGTTGACCGAGGCCTCCCCCTTTTATATGCAAGACAACCTAGATTTTTTCAGGAAAGGACGTCTATTTTATTCTTTTGCTCCCTTTTTATATCTTCCTTCAGATTATGGGCGCGGGAAGGTCTTGGTCTTCTTGGCAGCATATTCTTTCTTGTTTTGAGAAAGATATATTGCTCAAATAATATATGTCCTCACATGAATATTCCTTTCCCAGTTGCTCTTACTATTTTCCATTGACCGACAAAATCTTGCATATTTCCACAAATATCCGAAAAACAAAGTCTATGAAATCGTGGACAACTTCAGGAAATCATGAAAGATATTTCTGCACAAGTGTCCAACCAAAAATATATTGACTGAGAATCACGCATATATTCCGAAAATTCTTCATATCCCACGTGCGAAAATTCCATCCATGATAATGAACGAGTTTGGTGAAAACTTTTATTCGTGGGCTTTTAACTAAGTCCATTCGCCATTGATTTAATGCAAATGCAACTATGTAAGCCTATTACTAAAAATGCTTCTAAAATCTATATGCAGTTTAACTAATTAAAATTTATTATTATTATTATTATTATTATTATTATTATTATTATTATTTTCTAGGGACCGAGATCGATCCCTAATTTTTATGCAATGAATGACTGATTGAGTTTCCAAAATTTAGGTGTCAACAACCACTTGGGAAAATGCCCACTCGTATGCTAAAGGACAAAACTGTGAGGCTTGGAATTGGACGGGCCAAAGTGGACAACACTTCAGTGACTTAATCCAAGGCGTCACAATTTGGTTTTAGAGAAGGAGCCCTCTAATAGGTGTGTGGTTCGAGGACGAACCACGCGGAAGTTGGTGGGCTTGTAACGACTCGATCCAAAGAGGGTGGGGAGTGGTCGCCGGGGTTAGAGGGCCTAGAGAAGGAGTGGCTCCTAGCAGGCTTGTAGGATGGCGAAGGAGTAGGAATAAACCGATCTATGTACCAAACAAAGGGGAAAAATATTTTGAGATATATAAGTGAATATTGGAATTAACTCATGGAGGTTCTTTTTGACGTAATAGCAATGCTTAGCTTTAGAACTCAAAAGTTAAGTGTGTTCAAGTAGAAGTGCTCCCAGGACTAATGACCTCCTGAGAAGGTATCCACTAGCACGCTAAGGATGAACCGTGCGGCTCAGAATGTGACGATCCAAAGCGAACAATACTTCAGTAAGTTAATTTAGGGCTTCACACTAGGCATGAAGTTAGATGTTAATTTTCTTTTGGCCTACGATATTAGTCAAAAGAACATTTGGGTCTTCTTATCTAGAATTTGTAAACACGCAAAAAGTATACTCTTTGTTGTTGATTTAGTGAGCTGCTTTTATAAACAATTCATTAGTCTATTAAAGCTTTTCATCGGTGGTTAACTTACGTACTATTATCCATTTGGTTGACTTGTGTACATTAGTGATCAATAATTCACTTTTTACGTTGACACAGTTCCTCCAAGTCTTCACGAACTTCCCGCGTTCCCCTTAACTTGTTCACCTTCTATCAAGGTCCATCTAACTTCTATTAATCTTCTCACTTCGTACTTTGGATTCCGTTAATGGCAATAGAGCATCCTTTATATCAACATTACCTGAAATATAACAATATCTACATTTATAAAAAAAAATGAGAAATAGATAGTTTTGTTTATTTCAAAATAGCATATGAGATTTTTTAATAAGTAATTGTGAGGATTAAATGCTGTGTGAAATTATTGGGTAAAATTGGGGGTTAGGAAGTGCTGAGAGTGTTTAAGTGACTCGAGTGTGGTTGTAATCTCCGCTATATTGTTTGATCTATAATGGAATTCTGTATTACTCTTCACGTGGGGTAGGCCACATTAATTGAATCACGTAAGTTTAGTGTCCGATTAATTTTCTTGTTCAATTTATTATTTTGTTCAATCTGCTTATTTCCATAACATGAGTTATTTATTTGAAAAGAATTTTTGTGATTCTTGTAAATATTACACTTTTAGTTATTAAATCTAAAAATAAAAATTAAAAGGTCAAGTCAAACACTCATTAATCGCTAATCCAATAATGAAGGGGGAGATTAAGTGTGGTTTTGGATCCCGCGGAGTCACTCAATAACCCACACTAAATTCTCTACCAAACTGACAATAATATTATAATACGTAAGAAAAGCCAAAAAAATTGAGGAACTTCCAATGATGATGTTTATTTATTTCCTTAGGTTTCATTTGGTTCGCCAAAATATTTTCCGAGAAAACATTTTCCTTATTTTCCGGCATTTGAGTCGCTTAGGATGTCGTCCCACAAAATCTCATTAATATTAATTATAAGTGAAAATTATAAATCAATCCAACTAGAAATAGCAAGCTACCTGTTTATTAGTGACCACAGGCGCACTCATCAAACAGTTCATGTAAAATTAAATTGTGCTTCCAGACACAACATACACATAATATCCTTAAGAAGCAAATGAAATCATGTTCAAGTGTTTCATCAAGGGTCAACTTCAATAATCGACACTTCATTCACCGACAAAGGAGCGCAACCGATCTTAAATTGATCATGTGCCTTGTCATTCCCTATGATGTTATTCGGCAGTCCTGTCCAGCTCCGCAAGAAAAAGGCAAGTTCTCGTGGCAATGGCAGAGTAGGAGTTTCGCTGCTCAGAGCAAAAACTATGTTCGCCATGATCGATCTATAAATAGGATCTTCCTAAACACATAGAAAGCCAATACGTATGCATCTGATGTGACATTCTAAATTTCGATCAATTTTTGGATTTATAAAATGTGTAATTCGTCAATGCGCTTATAGTTGAATCTCGCCCGGAACTGATCACTCTCGGGTTATTTTTAAATTTGAGATTCACTAGAATCGCATTTGATCGAATTTGGCCGTTATTTAGAGCCCGAACTTTGGTATGGAATTTTTTGGAGTTTCGTGACGAATTTAATTGAACGGTGTCGATATTATTATGACCAACCTTGAGATTGCCCGGAATTGGTGAAAAGTGAATTTTTGGACCAGGTGCGGATTTTGACTAGTAAACCTCTCATTGGGTTTATTTATTTAGTGTGTTTTGGCCTTTTCTTTTATTTATAATTTGGGTTTTTGTGGGCCGTTGGATCGTCTTCGAGATTGAACGTGGGCCGTTGGATCGCACTCGATTAAGTTGACTCTCTCTCTCTCTCTCTCTCTCTCTCTCTCTCTCTCTCTCTCTCTCTCTCTCTCCCCTCCCTTACGCTCATGTCACCTCCCCCTGCATGGCTCCCCCCCCCCCCATTTTCTCTTTCCTCCTTTTACCTTTTCTTCTTCTTCTTCTTCTTCTTCTTCTTCTTCTTCTCCTTCTTCTCTTCCTTGTCTGCGGCCGCAATTGCTTCCTTCCTCCACCTAACTAACCGCGACCGCACGACCAACCAATGCACGCTGACCGTCCGTCACCTAGGCCGGCCTTGACCACCTCAACGCGAGACCACCACCATTTGTCCAGCTGCCCCTCGACCCGACTATCCTCCCCTTCTCCTCCGTGTGAGCAGCAAGCTCACCACTGCGTCCACTGCGGTCCGGAGCTGCCCAACCAGCCAGCCTAGCTCTAACTTGCCATACGCAGCGTCGTAGATGCCACCCCGATGCGTCGCCGGCTTAGCCATCTCCGCCGAGACCCTTCCTCTCCTTCCCTTCCCCTATTCGCCCGACACCTCCCTTTTGTTTTAGCTAACCCGATTTGTCATGGCCTTTCATCTGGCACCGAAGTGCGCCATCGTTCAACATTGCGCTACCGCCCTCAACAGCTTGCCACTACCACCCAGCCCCCGCTTCACCTTACATTCGCCACCCGCTTGGTCGCCCGTGCCCGTCGCCACCCGCCGCCCAGTCGCCCGATTGCTTGCCCAGCCGCTCGCCCGACTCGCCTGGCCAAGCACCTTGCCTTGGCTGAGCGCGTCGCACATGGTCGAGGGCCGTGCCGAGGGCCTAGCCGGCTAGCCGACCGTTATGCCCGCGCACACGCCGAGCTCGCCGTTGCCGTTCCGGCCATTTTGCCCCTTTGCTTGTTTTTCTTAGGCTTGAACCATGGGAAATGACTCCCTAAACGCTACCTAGTACTTTGGGTATTTTTAGACATGTTTAGGGGTTGATTAGTGTTGGTATAGTGGCTAAGTTAGGGGTGAAATTATTGATTGAATGTGGCCGGCTTGTAAACTAAGTTATGGTGATTTTGTGGCTTAATTAGTGATTGATTGAGTTGGATTTGATGGCTAGTTTGCCGTGGCATTTGTAGGTGAAATTGGATGCTTGAATGTGGCTAGCTTGAACGCCAGATTGGTGGACTAGTGTGGCAAGCTCATGACTTGAAATTGAGTATGTGTAATATGTTAGATTGATGATTGTGCAATGTGGTTAGATTGTGATGCTTTCCAAAATGAGTTTGATATTTGCATGGATTAATTGGGATGATTGGCGATTGAGCTTGTTAAGGTGTGGTTTGATTATGTGATTGGCATGGAATTGGTGGAATTGTGTGGCATGTGTGCCTGTGAGAACGGACTTGAGACGTATTTATGGTGGTCCGAGAAAGGAAAGTTAGACCTAGGACGTGTTGACGGCGGTCATTGGAAATTGATTGAATCGTGTGGTTTGTGTGCTTGTGAGAATGGACTTGAGACGTGTTGACGGTGATCCGTGAAAGGCAATAAAAGACCTGAGGTGTGGTTATACAGGTCATTAGAAATGAAGAAATGTCCTGAGGCATGATTATGCGGGACTGAGCCCGGATTGATCGGAGGGCTGAGCCTGAGGTGTGTTTACGCGAGATATGAGAATGGACCTGAGGCGTGTTTACGCGGGTCGTAAGATTGAGCCTGAGGCGTGTTTACGCGGGCTGTGAGAAAGGACCTGAGGCGTGTTTACGAGGGTCATGAGAATGAGCCTAAGGCGTGTTTACGCGGGCTATGGAAGGAATGTTAGGCCTGAGAGGTGTTGACCCGGGTCGTGAGAAAGTTGGTTGGACCACGCACGTTGCATAGTGTTTGATTATGGGGTGAATACTACTAGACATTGTATGGGACGTGTCCAAGTGGTTTTACCTTATAATTGTGACACGCGCGAGTGTGAATGCATGATGCATGGGAAATCTCTTTGTGTGTTCCGAGCACGTGTTATGCTGGATGTGTTATAGTGTTTGACTAATGTGTAGAGTAACTTGTGATTTGATGGCGAGGTAAGTGCATTTATATGAGTTCTATATGTTATTGTTTAGATTGCATGTTGAAACTTGTCTGGGTATGCATTGGTCTACGTGGGGTTTAGGTTGTCTGCTTATTGAGATTTATTCTTATTGCTGTAATGCAAATCATTTTCAGATCCGCAGCCGTGACTAATTTGGAGATGCCGCCAGGGTACCACAAGGATTGGAGGATAGATCGAATTACTCTGTCTTTTGAGTACCTTTTTGTAGAGGAGATATGCTTACCAACCATCGTCCCGTTTTGATAAATGTGGTCACTATGTTAGTGGCTTAGTTTTTGGTTGGGTGCTTGTAAATGTTATTGGTAACTGTCATATTTATAATATGCGCTTATTGGTTTGTGTAAGTACTACCTCTTCGTCATTAATTATCGTCAGGGTTGTTTAAATCTCACTTCTACTTGCTTATGTTGTTGGGTGTTTCGTTTGGGTCGGCAACGCGTCCTGGGATGTCGCATTTAATACGACCATCGTAGGGGCATCGTAAGCCCATTGGGGTTTGGGGCGTGACATCCCCGTTAATTTGATATCAGAGCAAGGTCAGCTTGATCCAAGTTGGTCGAAACCTGGAGTGATAAGAAGCGATGACTTTGGGGTAGTCAGTTAAGGAGACTTGTATGCCATGCGTACCCCAGATTATTTGATTGTGATTGCTGAGTGATTTTATGCAATAACGTGTAAAATGCAGGTGCGTATGGACTCTAGGTAAGTGTGCAAACCTTGTTGGCTGTGATTTGGTGTTGTTTGTGAATGGCTGTCTACTTAGTGAGCTGTTGTGTGATTCACTGCCTAGGGCTTTAGACTGGTATAGTTGGCCTAGGTCTCTAATTTTCGAGTGGAATTATAGTAGGTAGGCGGGTGTGAGAACCGTGTGAGTATGAGTAGCCAAGGTCGAGGTTGAGGTCGAGGTCATATAGGTCTGCAAGTTAGAGTTGTAGAGGATCCTAGAGTGGATGGAATTCTGAGGGCACTCGAAGAAATTGGAATTTTAATGGAAATGATGGGAATCAAGGTTAAGGGTAAGTTAATGCCATTAGACATATGCAATAACTGGTTGAGCAATTTTTGAAATTGAAACCTTCGAAGTTCGATGGGAAGAATGACCCTGAGGCTGCATCACTTTGGAAAAAAGAGTTGGAAAAAGACTTTAAGGTATTGGGGTGCCTTGGTCGAAGCTTCCAATGGAAAGTACTTTTCGGAGAGTGCACGAGAACAAAAAATGACAGAGTTTCTTCGACTTCACTAAAATCAAATATCAGTCGATCAGTACGAGGTCGCGTTTGTAAGGTTGTCTAAGTACGCACCGAGGATGGTCAAGGACCATGTGGATAGGACAAGTAGGTTCCAAGATGGATTGAAACCGGAACCTCGCAGTCAGTTAGTACTCTTGAGTCTTAAGGATTGCAATGAGCTTTATGAGAGGGCTTGATGGTTGAAATGGATATGAGTGAAAGGGGTGTCGCTTTTGGATTGTGGTACACGCCGGCTAGGAATAATAGGAACTTTGGAAAGAAGCCTATATCAGAGAGAATGAGACTTGTCCCTCCGCTAAGGAAGAACTTTGGAAAGCTGAATTACTACTCCAACGCCGTATGTCGGTTTTGTGAAAAGAGGCATAGGAATGGCCATTGCCAAGATGGAAGCGGAACATGTTATGGATGTGGCCAGCAAGGTCGACAAGTGAGAAATTGCCCGAAAGCAACGAATTAGGCCGCCGATGCAATCGCAGCGACTGCAGGTAGGACATTAAGCGGGAGCTACCCCGCAGATTAATCAGAATCGGCTATGGACGTAAGGAAAAGTGTATGTTGTGGCTGAGAAGGAAGCGGAGGATGTGCCTTGAAAGTCTAGATGCGTTATGTGATGATATTTGGTGTAATAGGAGATGATTTTGAAGTTATCGCTTGAGTGGTCATGTAAGACTTATAATCATTTATGGTGAATAGTCACAATTGGTTTAAGGATTTCAGAATTACTGATGATATTCTTGGACGGGTTTAGAAGAATGTGTGTTGCTTGGAAATTTCAGATTCTGTAAAGAACTAGGGTAATTTGTTTTGGGAGACTGTTGGATTGAGTTTTGTTTTTGAGGTATAGAA
Source organism: Syzygium grande (assembly GCA_024733475.1). Taxonomy (NCBI): domain Eukaryota; kingdom Viridiplantae; phylum Streptophyta; class Magnoliopsida; order Myrtales; family Myrtaceae; genus Syzygium; species Syzygium grande. Next base: position 2,528,329 of record JAMXDD010000001.1, read on the forward strand.
AGATAATTATTTTGTGGTTGACTAGTTGATTGAGGAACCAAGGCTAAAGGACATAGCTGAAGTGTGTAATCTTCCCGATGTATTTTCTCAGGAATTGCCGGGATTGCCACCTGATAGAGGAGTGGAGTTTGTGGTTGAGTTGGTCCCAGGGACAAAACCAATCTTGAAAGCACCCTATAGGATGTCGCCGTCAGAATTGAAAGAATTAAAGGTCCAAATACATGAGTTATTAGATAAAGGCTTCATTCGACTGAGTATGTCTCCATGGGGAATACCAGTTTTATTCGTGAGGAAGGACGAATCGTTAAGGTTATGCATTGACTATAGACAGTTGAATCAAGTGACCATTAAGAATAACTACTCGTTGCCAAGGATAGATGACCTATTCAATTAGTTACAGGGAGCATTGATGTTTTCTTAGATTGACTTGAGGACTGGTTATTACCAATTGAGGATTAAGAAGGAAGATGTGCCGAAGACAGCATTTAGGATGAGATATGGACACTATGAATTTACGGTGATGGCATTTGGATTGACTAATGCCCCTGCTGCTTTTATGGATTTAATGAATTGGATATTCAAGGAATTTTTGGATCAGTTCGTCATAGTCTTCATAGACGACATCTTGGTATACTCAAAGAGTCCCGTCGAACATGAGTTACATTTGGAAAAAGGTTCTACGGACTTTGAGGAAACATGCACTCTACGCTAAGTTCAGTAAGTGCAAATTATGGCTTCATCGAGTGGCATTCTCAGGACATGTGATATCTAGAGAAGGAATTTCAGTGGATCCGATAAAGATTGAAGCTGTCATGAATTAGCCGAGATCAACAACAGTAACCGAGGTTTGGAGTTTCTTGGGTTTGGCAGTTATTACAGACGTTTCGTGGAAAGGTTTTCGGCATTAGCGTCACTACTGACACAGTTACTAAAGAAGGAAATGAGGTTTGAACGGACAGAAAAGTGTAAAAGGAGCTTTCAAGAGTTAAAACAGAAGTTGACGACTGCGCCAGTGTTGACGTTTTCGTCATGTCCAAAAGGATATGAGATCTACGGTGACGCATCGCTAAGGGGACTAGGATGCATGTTAATGCAACATGAAAGAGTGGTGGCATACGCATCGCGACAATTGAGACTGCATCAGTTGAATTTGTCACGCCCCGAACCCTAACGGACTCGCGACACCCCTTCGCTAGTCGTATTGAACTCGACGTCCCAAGATGCGTTGCCGACCCAAAAGAAACACTTACACGAGTATGCAAGCGGAAGCGAATTTAAAATAACTCAAACCATAAAATATGACAGAGGGGTAACAATAACGCAAACTAATAACATCCTAAAAATAGAAAACCGTCACTTACAACATTCAGTCGTACAATTCAGGCATTAGGCTCCTAGGGTTAGATCCTCCATAATCATCAAAAAGGAACGGGTGGCAGGTAGACTAGCCTAGCTATACAAAAAGGTCCACCAACTCCATGGGCTTCTCTTCGAGTCTTGCTCCATCGGCCCTTCCTCGGGATCCCAAAACGCTGTGACGGACCATTCATGGTCGGGGTGGAAGGTTTGAAATGGTTATATAATAACCATGAGAACGAGTCTCAATAAATAACACCCTAAATCCCACATAGGTCAATGCATACCCAAACAAGTCGTACATGCAATCTAGCCAACAACATAACGAGCTCACATCATTATACTTACCTTTGCCATCAGAACGTATGCCAACTCTGCACGTTAGTCAAAACGTGCTAATGCAATAATAATAACTCGATAACATATCATAATTACTCCAACACCAACCACACTTGCACTCAATCAATCCAACCAATTCAATCACACATTCAACCAGCCAATTCAATCACACTCAATTCACATGCATGACCGAACATCTTTCTCACGACCCGCGCCACTGCGCCTCAGGTCCATTCTCACTGCCCGCGCCACTGCGCTTCAGGCCCAATCTTACAGCCCGCACTACTGCGCTTGAGGCTCAGCCCTCCGATCAATCCGAGATCGGTCCCACGTAACCACGTCTCAGGACATTTTTCCCTTTCCAATGACTCGCATAACCACGCCTCAGGTCTGGTCATGCCTTTCTCCCCACACCCGTGTAACCACACCTCAGGTTGGCAACCCTCCGATCAATCTGGGCTTTTCTCATGCACATGCACCACAACACAATTCGCCAATCTCACAAGTCATACCATTCAAACTCAAGACATGCTCACTATATCACACTTCGCCATTCAACATGTCGTACGAATCCAAATCACATCACGAGCCCATCACACTAGCCCACCAATCCGACATTCAAGCTGGCCACATACGAACATCAAATCCACCCACGAATACCACAACAAGCCAATCATTGACCCACCAACATTAGCCACTAATATGCACCCAAAACCATCCCAATTCCAAACCACGAGCTCACCAATCCGACATTCAAGCCGGCCACATACGAACATCAAATCCACCCACGAATGCCACAATAAGCCAATCATTGACCCACCAACATTAGCCACTAATATGCACCCAAAACCATCCCAATTCCAAATCACGAGCTTACCAATCCGACATTCAAGTCGGCCACAATCAAACGTCAATTTCCCCCACACACGCCACGACAATACGGTCATTTAGCCACCATAATTAGCCACTAATTAAGCCTCACAATAATCACAATTTAATCTAACAATTACGCACATACAAATATTGATCCTAATCCACGTTTAGCCCCTAAACCGATACTAATCACATCCTAAACAAGTCTAAAAATACCCATTATACTAAATAGGGATTAGAAAGTCACTTACCTAAGTCCAAGCCCAAGGAATCCCACAAGGGCAGCCAAGAGACCGGTCGGGCAGCGTCGGTTTTTACATGGTAGCCGGGCCAAACGAGCGATCTTGATCGGCCAACACGGGCACGGTGGCGGGGCTGTTTGCGGGTGCACCGCACACCGCGATGGTCGAGCGCGATGGCCGAACGGGAGTTGGCGTGCCCGGGGGACAGGCGATGGGCAGGCCGGAGCGGCTGGATGGCGACAATGGCGGAGCTTCGAGTGCTCTGGCGGTCTTTGAGGAGCTGACGGATGGGCGGGCCGGCGGTAGAGACTTCGCTGGAGGTCATGCGCGGCGACGAACACTGCCCGGAAAATGATGATCGGATTGCCAAGCGCGTTGGTCGGCACGGAGGGCGAGGAGACAATGCGGAGATCACAAGTAATTCGGGGCCAAGCGAAGAAAGTGAGTCAAGGGGTCGATGGGGAAGTGCCAGAGTCGACAAAGTGGGCGGGTGAGCTGAGCCTCGCAAGCCTCAGAGGAGAAGGAGACCGAGTCGGGCAGAGCACGAGACGCGGGCGTTACAAATCACGCGAGGAGTGATGGCAAGGCCGGCGGCCAATGGGGCGTAAGGTAGAGGGACTCACGAGCGCATGCTGGCGGTCGGTAAGGTAAGAAAGCGTGTCAAGCAAAATGGGGAGAAGGGAAGAAGAGAGAAGGAGGAGAGAGAGGGGGCAGGGGGTAGGTGAACGTGAGGGGACGTTGCATGGGGGGACATGTGCGACACAGAGGAGGGAGACATAGAGAGAGAGAGAGAGAGGAGAAAAGTCCATTTCTGTCCTCGAGTGCGATCCAACGGTGGCGAATCAAATCTGAAAACGATCCGACGGTCCATGAAAATTCTAATTAATAATTAGGAAAAAGGGCTAAAAGAAAATAGCTAAAACGCACTACGAGGGAGGTCTACTAGTCCAAATTCGCATCTTGTCAAAATTTCTCTTTTTCCACTATTCCTAACAATATCGACGCTGGCCATAATAATATCGATACCGTCCAATTAAATTTGTCATGAAACTCCGAGAAATTCAACACTAAAGTTCGGGCTCTAAATAACGGCAAAATTTAATCGAATGCGATTCTAGCGAAATCTCAAATTTAAAAACAGTAACCGGGAGTGATCAGTTTCCAGGCGAGATTTTACTATAAGCACACTGACAAATTACACGTTTTATAAATCCCAAAAATAGGCCAAAATTCAGAATGTCACAGAATTGCCCGACGCATGATTTGGAGTTGGCCGCGATTAGTTTCGCTCTTCAGATTTAGAGGCACTACTTGTGTGGGGAGAGATTTCAGATTTATACGGACCTTCAAGGTCTAAGGTACTTATTTTCTTAAAAAGGAATTTAACATGAGACAGCGTCGTTGGATGAAATTCCTTAAGGACTATGATTGCGATACTATGTATCACCCCAGAGGGGCTAATAAAGTAGTGGATACACTAAGTCGGAAATCAAGCATTGCGCATTTGATGGTTAAAGAATGGACCTTATTGGAAGGAGTTCGGGATTCAGAGTTTAAGTTTGAGGTGAGTCATGTTTCAAGTCTGCTTGTCACTTTGAGGATTGAACCCGAAATCCAAACTAAAATTAAGGCTTTACAATCGACAGACCTAGAGATCCAGAAGATTCTGGAATTGAATGTTACTAAAAGGAAATCAGACTTTCAGGTATCCGAGGATGGGATTCTGAAGTTTTGTAGACGGTTGTGTGTGCCTAATGATACAAAGCTTAGGGAGGAGATTTTGTTGGAAGCTCACCGTAGCAATTACAGTATTCACCTGGGTAGTACGAAGATGTATTAGAACTTGCGATAGCATTATTGGTGGAACGGCACGAAGGTAGACGTAGCTAAATATGTGGCTAAGTATTTAACATGCCAATAAGTGAAGGCACAACATTGCAAGCCGAGTAGAATGTTGCAGCCATTGGAAATCCCTGAGTGGAAATGGGAGCACATCACAATGGACTTTGTAATGGGATTACCGAAGAGTCAAATGGGTCATGATTCAATTTGGGTGGCAGTTGACTGATTGACAAAGTCAGCACACTTCCTGTCGGTGCGAAAAGATTTCACCTTGGAAAGGTATGTCGAGTTATATGTATGACAGATAGTTCGTCTTCATGGAGTAACAGTGACGATCACTTGAGACTATAATCCTAAGTTCACCACCATTTTTTTTTAAGTCTTCACACGGCATTAGGAATGAAGTTACGGTTTAGCATGGCCTATCATCCGCAGATAGATGGCCAATCTGAAAGGACAATTCAGACTTTGGAAGATATGCTACGGGCATGTATATTGGATTTTAAGGGCAGTTGGGAGGAACAGTTACATTGGTAGAGTTTGCCTATAACAATAGCTACCAGCAGAGTATCAGGATGGCACCACTTGAAGTGTTGTATGGCTGAGCTTATAGGATGCCGGTGTGTTGGGACGAAGTTGGTAAAAGAAGTATCACAGGTCCAGAGTTAGCTCCATAGTTAGTTCCGCAGTCAGTCGAGGTAATCAAAGTGATTCGGGACAGACTTAAGATCGCTCAAAGTCGCCAAAAGAATTATGCAGACCGGAGACGTAGGCCTTTGGAATTTCAAGTGGGGGACTACATTTTCCTCAAAGTGTCGCCGATGAGAGGATTGTCACGGTTTGGCAAGAAAGGAAAGTTGAGCCCGAGGTACGTGGGTCCATTCGAAGATTTAGAGAGAATCGATACTCTAGCCTATCGTCTCACTCTACCACCAAAGTTATCCCAAGTTCACAATGTATTCCATGTGTCTATGTTAAGGAAGTACGAACTAGATCCGACCCACATGCTGAATTATGAAGAAATAGATGTAGATGACAGAATGTCGTACGTGTAAAGGCCGGTAAGGATCGATGACAAAATGGAGCAAGTGTTGTGGAACAAGATAATTTCGATTGTCAAAGTGATTTGGGAGCATCATGGAACCGAAGGTGCGACGTAGGAAAGCGAAGAGTTGATGTAAAATCAATACCCCCATTTGTTTGAGTAGTTGAGTTTGGATTGTAAATTCGAGGACGAAATTTTTTTAAGAGGGGCAAGAGTTGTGACATTCCGAATTTCGATCAATTTTTTGGGATTTATAAAATGTGTAATTCGTCAATGCGTTTATAGTTAAATCTCGCCCGGAATTGATCACTCTCGGATTATTTTTAAATTTGAGATTTCGCTAGAATCGCATTTAATCGAATTTGGCTATTATTTAGAGTTCGAACTTTGATATCGAATTTTTGGAAGTTTCGTGATTAATTTAATTGGACGGTGTCAATATTATTGTGGCCAACCTCGAGATTGCCCGGAATTTGTGAAAAGTGAATTTTTGGATCGGGTGCGGATTTTGACTAGTAGACCTCCCTTTGGGCTTATTTATTTAGTATGTTTTGGCCTTTTCTTTTATATATAATTTGGGTTTTTGTGGGCCGTTAGATCGTCTTCAAGATTGAACATGGACCGTTGATCTCAGGCGATTAAGTTGACTTTCTCTCTCTCTCTCTCTCTCTCTCTCTCTTTGCCACACCCCTCCCCTACGCTCACGTCCCCTCCTTTCTCTCTCCTTCTTTTTCCTTTTCTTCTTCTTCTTCTTCTTCTTCTTCTTCTCTTCTTTGTCTTCGACCGCGACTGCTGCTTCCTCCACCGCCCGATCTTGCCCTTGGCCAAATGCGCCTTACATTCTTGCCCACCTAGGCCGTCGCCCATCATCGCCAAGACCGCCGCCATTTGTCTAGCTGCCCCGCTCACCTCCCTTCTCCCTTCGTCGTTTCCCCTTTGCTTGGTTTTCTTGGGCTTGAACCAAGGTAAGTCACTCTCTAAACCCTATCTAGTACTTTGGGTATTTTTAGACTAGTTTAGGGTTTGATTAGTGTTGGTATAGTGGCTAAGTTAAGGGTGAAATTATTGATTGAATGTGGCCGGTTTGTAGACTAAGTTGTGGTGATTTTGTGGCTTAATTAGTGATTGATTGAGTTGGATTTGACGGATAGTTTGCCGTGGCGTTTGTGGATGAAATTGGATGCTTGAATGTGGCCTGCTTGAACGCCAGATTGGTGGGCTAGTGTGGCGAGCTCATGACTTGAAATTGAGTATGTGCAACATGTTAGATTGATGGTTGTGCAATATGGTTAGATTGTGATGCTTTCCGGAATGAATTTGATATTTGCATGGATTGATTGGAATGATTAATGATCAAGCTTATTAAGATGTGGTTTGATTATGTGATTGGCATAGATTTGGTGGAATTGTGTAGCATGTGTGCCTGTGAGAACGGACTTGAGACATGTTAACGGTGGTCCATGAAAGAAAAGTTAGAATTGGGACATGTTGACGGTAGTCATTGGAAATTGATTAAATTGTGTGGCTTGTGTGCCTATGAGAACGGACTTGAGACGTGTTGACGGTGGTCTGTGAAAGGCAATAAAAGACCTGAGGCGTGGTTACACGGGTTATTGGAAATTAAGAAATGTCCTGAGGCGTGGTTACGTGGGACTAAGCCCAAATTGATCAGAGAGCTGAGCTTGAGGTGTGTTTACGCGAGCTGTGAGAATGGACCTGAAGCGTGTTTATGCGGGTCGTGAGATTAAGCCTGAGACGTGTTTATACAGGCTGTGAGAAAGGACCTGAGGCATGTTTATGTGGATCGTGAGAATGAGCCTAAGGCGTGTTTACTCGGGCTGTGGAAGGAAAGTTGGGCCTGAGGGGTGTTGACCCGGGTCGTGAGAAAATTGGCTGGACCACGCATGTTGCATGGTGTTTGATTATGGGGTGAATACTGCTAGGCATGATATGAGATGTGCCCAAGTGGTTTTACCTTATAATCGAGACACTCGCAAGTGTGGATGCATGATGCATGGGAGATCTCTTTGCATGTTCCGAGTACGTGTTATGCTGGATGGTTATAGTGTTTGACTAATGTGCAGAGTGGCCTGTGATTTGATGGCGAGGTATGTCACGCCCCGCACTTCCCGGCGCGCCACATCCCTCGCAGAGGTCGATTGGTGTGCGACGTCCAAGGACGCGTCGCTGACCCAACACCCAACACAGAGATATAAAGCACAGCGGAAATAATTAAAACCACCCGTACATATAAGAACACATAACCAAGGGTAACCACTGAAATCAACACTTGTACCAGTACTGGAAAATCATATACAATATTCTTATACAACCCAAACTTCAAAAATCCAAAAGCGGGTCAAGGCCACTACTAACAAAAAGGGATAAGTGGCTCAGGTTCAGGCTCTACAACTAGCCGGGGGCTCCTCCCAAAAATGCATCGGTACGCCTGTCGTCCTCAAGGTCGGGGATCTGAAAAGTCGGTTTTCAACAACCGTGAGAATAAATCTCAGCGAGTAATTCCCTAAACCTAAACTAGGCTAACGTGCACCTCCTGACAAGTACTAAACAAACAGCACACAGTCTAAACAGTAAATGACTCAGGCCCTTGGCCCGAATCTAGAACTTACTTGACCCTGCAGGTTAGGCATTAAATCAGCAATAGTAGCCACGTGACAGAATTCAATCACAGCACATACACGCGCATTTCTATGTCTCAACGCATGTTATGTATATGCTAGTGCTCGCACTCATGCTCATGCCTCATCAATGCATTATCGCACACTTGCACACTAGCACTCAGCCATTTCTCAATTTCTCCTCCGACCCGCGTTAAACGTATCAGGTCTATCACCTCGAGATCGATCTCTGGCCCGCGTAAAACGCATCAGGCTCATGACACATTACCCGCGTAAAACGCATCAGGTTGGTCATCTTCCGGTAAATCGGGCATCGTCCCGCGTAACACGCCTCAGGACGGGTTCACTACCCAGCGTAACACGCATCAAGGTTTATTGTGATCACACATTCACAAGCACCAATTTTATCTGAACCCCGCGTAAGACGCATCAGGGCATTTTAAGTGATCACAATGCACATGTCATTCGGGCACGCTCGTATATGCACATGTCGTGCCAATGCGTGAGATACACATTCATGGTTATTCATTCACACTTGGGCATTCACATGCGCGAATCACAATGTAACAAGCTCGACTTGCACCGCGCATATTCAATTCCACAAATCAACATGCCCACTCAGACAATCAATTTCAATTCAACCATGGAATCAACTTAACACGCAATTCATGCACAAAATCCACACAACCAAGTCAACGAATTTCACGCATTAGGGGCCCGCCATGCTATCCCACTCCTAACCACGCTAAACACGCTACATGGCATCATCAAATTAACCACAACCAAGGCTCAATTGGCCAGTCAATTACACAGTGCAATCCTTCCCAGAAATTTCACGGCTAAACCTCAAATTGATCGCGCTTTGTCCAAATCAAATCCAGTCGTGGACGACCATTATACCGTGATTTTCTAGGCTAATAATTATCGCCACAATACTCTATTGCACTCCCCAAATATCATTCTAATTGTCCACCACGAAATTAAATACGGGCGATATTATAATCCACATATTACACCCAATCATCCCCGATTCAGGCCGATTTAATCCAAACCGTCCAGCCCACTTATCGCGCCTCTCGGACCACTAATCCTCCAATAATTCAACATACTAATCTGCCAAATTGACCACAATCATAGTCCCTAATCAATTTCACAATTTAACCCCTAAATTAACCCCTAAATAACCCTAATTAATCCCTAAACTCGTCTAGAAATGTAAATTAGCCTAATTAGGGTTTAGGGTCAAACTCACCGGGTGTCCTACGCTTAAAATGGGCGGATGAACAGTGCTCGCCGGAAATGAACAAAGGATGGTGGCGGTGAGCTTTCGCCGGGCGATGAATAATGACCGGGCTGAAATGCCTGATGACGGGCTAGAAAATGCATGGCGGGCGGAAAATGGGCGGAAAATGGAAATGGACAAAGGATTTGAACAACAAGGCGGTGGCCGGTTGAGGTGAGGGAGATGGCAGCCCACGGCGACGGTACCGGCGACCTCGTGGCGGCGACGGGGCGGCGGGGGGCAATTTGAGGGATGGCCCGGTCCGGGCGGAGGCTGCCGCTGGCCGAAGCGGGCGGCACGGCGAAGTCGAAAGTAGCGTTTTACTCAGTTTCGGGCGGCGACGACGGTGGCGGTCGCATGGCTCGGCTGGTCCGCGGCGGAGGGGAGACGGCGGGCTGAGGCGGTGACGGCAAACGGAAGGCAGCAGCGGCTCGTCGGCCCCACTCCGGGAAGACAGAGAAAGAGAGAGAGCAATAGGGGCTGAGATGAGGGCGGTGGCTGGTCGACCGGGCGGGTTTGGCGCGGGCGGCGCGTAACTGCGCGAGGGGCTGGTAAAATGAGGACGGGTGAGCGGTGGACAAGGCCAAGGTAATCCGGGGCAAGGGAGAGGGGAGGAAGAAGAAGGAAAAGGGAAGGAAGAAGAAAAGAAAAGGAGAAGGAGGGGGAAGAGGAGAGAGAGTGTCAGGGGAGAGGGTAGGCTGCATGGCATGGGCGGGAGGGAACGTGCGCATGGGGAAGGGGCGCGCAGTAGAGGGAAAAAAAAAGGAGAGAGAGAGAGAGAGAGAGAGAGAGAGAGAGAGAGAGAGAGAGAGAGAGAGAGAGAGAGAGAGAAGGAAGAGAGAGGGAGAACGTGCGCAGGGGGGGAAAACCGGCGGAGGGAGAGAGGAGAGAGAAAAGAGGGGAAAAAGTTTAAATTTTAAACTTTAAGCTCGAACCAACGGACACGGTCCAAACTAAAAGTCGACCTATTGGTCCCAATTTAAATTCGAAAAAAGGCCTAACGATCCACAATAAATCCCGACAATATTCTAGGGCATATGGCCAAAATAAAAATACTCCGAACCACACTACGAGGGAGGTCTACCAGTCCAAATTCGTACCCGGTTCAAAAATATACTTTTCCACTAATCCTGATAATTTCGACGTTGGCCACATTAATATCGACACCGTCCAATTTATTTCATCCCGAAACTCCCGGAAATCGACTACCAAGTTCAGGGTATAAATAACGGTCAAATTCGATCGAGTGCGATTCTAGTAAAATTTCTAATTTTAAAAATAAGAACCCGAGAGTGATCAATTCCCGGGCGAAATTCCGTTATAAGCGCATTGACGAATTACACGTTTTATAATTCCCAAAAATGGGCCAAAATCCGGACTGTTACAAGGTTAGTGCATTTATGTGAGTTCTATATGTTATTGTTTAGATTGCATGTTGAAACTCGTTTGGGTACGTAGTGGCCTAAGTGGGGTTTAGGTTGCCTGCTTATTGAGATTTATTCTCATTACTGTAATGCAAACCATTTTCAGATCCGCGGGCATGACTAATTTGGAGATGCTTCCAGGGTACCATAGGGATTGGAGGATAGATCGAATTATCCTGTCTTTTGAGTACCTTTTTGTATAGGAGATAAGCTTACCAACCATCGTCCCTTTTTGATAAATGTGGTCACCATGTTAGTGGCTTAGTTTTTGGTTGGGTGCTTGTAAATGTTGTTGGTAACTGTCATAATATGCACTTATTGATTTGTGTAAGCACTACCTCTTCGTCATTAATTATCATCAGGGTTGTTTAAATCTGGCTTCTGCTTGCGTATGTTGTTGGGTGTTTCGTTTGGGTCGGCGACGCGTCCTTGGACGTCGCGTTTAATACGACCATCGTAGGAGCGTCGCGAGCCCGTTGGGGTTTGGGGCGTGACATCTAAGCACTTGGCTTCTTGAACAAGTTTCTCCCAATGCTACGTCCACTATTTCCAAAGGCACATCATCTCTCCAATGTTTCCAAGCCTAGAGCAGCTCAATCGAACACAAGTGAATCGTAGAACAATATTGTTGATTGAGAGCGCAAAGGACAAATAAATTATATAAAAAACTTATATAGCTCGCCAGATTTTCATCTCCATCAGATTAGTAGAAGTAGTTATTCCTCTTGCCGCAGCTGATCTCGAGGAGGAGAACGCCAAAGCTGTAAACATTAGACTTTTGAGAGAATTGCCCATGAATCACATATTCTGGGGACATGTATCTGCTGAAAACCACCACTAGAACCATACATGTTAGGATGCCTATCATCTATACTGACACCCTTATCAATTCTTAACCAGAAGCTATGTAATAGTATAATTTGAAAAATGCAAAACTTACTAGGTTCCTACGATTCTTCTAGTGTTTGCCTTAGTTTGATCGACTTCAAAAATCCTTGCCATGCCAAAATCCGAAATCTTTGGGTTCATATCGTTGTCCAACAAGACGTTGCTAGCTTTTAAATCATGGTGAATGATTGGAAGCCGAGAATCTTCATGATGATAGAGCATCCCTCGAGCGATGCCTGATATTATGTTGTAACGTCTTGGCCGGTCCAATTGTTTGCTTTTCTCGAGGTCTATGTAGTAATTTAAGGATGTGAATGAGAGTAAGTATAATCTAGGAAGTCTTGGAGTTAGAATCAAAAGGTCATATAAGATATAGGAAACAAGTATTCGCTCAATCATCTATATCGAACATTAACCTAAGAGATGAACATAAAGCCAGTGAAGTGGAACTAACCAAACAAGAACTAGTCGAGACTTTTGTTGTGCACAAACTCGTATACGAGTAGCTTTTCCACTCCTTCCAAGCAAAACTTGAGCAATCTCACTAGATTCCGGTGTTGAAACTTCGCCACCAACACAATCTCATTCTTAAATTCTTGGACACCTTGCTTGGAGCTTTGGGATAGCCTCTTCACAGCTATTTCTTGTCCATTGGGAAACCTACCATTACAAAATTTGTGAAAGGTAACTAGATCTCATGAATTCTGAAATTTTAACAAATATTTGATTATATCCTAAAATATAATTGAGCTTTGCTAGCATAACAGTCTATGAGCTACTATTAGAATAACGGTTTGTTGTGGGGCACAAATTCTTGAAGGAGTAGGCCTCATAAAAATTTCTAATTATTAATTATTTATTTTTTTGTGGCTTAAGACAAGCTGTTATTCTCACGGTAGATTGAAGATAGTCACATAAGCGTTTATCAATATATTTCAATTCAATTGCATCCCCAAATGATCCAAAATTGTTCAGTTACGTCGTTGTGCTATTATAACATCCACACCAATGACCACGAGTCATTCTTGTTGCTAAAGAGACATAACTAGAAACTTTATTCTTATAATTCTTCAAAAAAGAGGATGACAACGCCCATTTAACGTCCATTTCAATTTAAAAGAGCTGAAAGTTCATGCGAATGAACATCAGTAAAAACACACTACATCTGGCTCTGTTTAACGGAAAAGCACTTTTAACAAATTTCATGTACCCTACTGAACCAAAATATTATATATCATCAATCATTTCATTTTTAAACCACTGATGTACCTGGTAAACCTCCCCATATCCACCTGAGCCCAGCTTGTTCTCTTGAGAAAAATTGTTAGTGGCCGCACGTAAGTTATCCCAATCGAATTGCAAGGACTCTAAGGATGTGATCTCGTTTACACCTGCATGAGTGAACAACAACGTCGTTCAGACTTGTACTTGTTTTTCATGTCTTACGATCTTTTGCTTTTTTTTTTTTCTTTAAATTGACTATCAGTATCCCTTTCTTCTTGCACGGCTTCATTTATGTTCGCTGCTCGCCTCCTCTGAAGGTAACAACAACCGATGAACAGAAGCATTGCAAAGATGGCAACTGAACCGATAATTGCTCGCCTCCTCATTTATGTTCGTCGTTCAGATGAATGTTTTTCTCAGCATATCTAATATCATCAGTAAATTGGAATCCTCAAAGAGTGAATGCCAGCATATGTAATAACGAACGGTACGAGTTTCAAAACATTGATTAGACATAAAAGGAGAAAAATAGTGCATGAAACTTCAAACTTACATTAAGGCTCCGTTCGTTTAGCGGAAAATATTCTCCCGGAAAATATTTTCCGGGTTTTCCGGTGTTCGGGGGGCGGAAAACGTTTTCCGTGGAAAAATATTTTCCTTCCCCCCTCACAAAATAGCCTAAGTCTATGAAAAATAACTTCCGCTTCTTCAAAAGCTGAAATCATTTTCCGGAGCTTCTTCTTCTTCTTCTTCACTAAGGTCGCCAGCTGCCGCCCACCACCGCGGGACGCCGAACACGGCCGCCGCCGCCGAAAAATATTTTCCGAAACTTTTTCATATTGATCGCCGAACACCGGAAAATTATGTTCCGGGAAAACATTTTCCAGGAAAATGACTTCCGGGAAAATATTTTCCAAAAGGAGAATATTTTCCGCCAAACGAATGGAGCCTAAATGACTTGGTAACAAGTACTTTGAAGGCATTTTATAACAATATCCACTCTACTCAAGTAAATTGATGAAGATTTACATATACTTTTGACCCTCGTACATAAAATTTTATTTAGGTTCTCATACATTTACCCTGGCAATGCACAAATTGCAGGTATTAATACATAAATATAGAATGATAATACTATTTTGGATAAAACAAGATTTTTTGTTCGTGTCGATAGATTTTGAAAGAATTGGTAAATATAAATAAAAGGACTGCTGGTACCAAAAAAAATTACAGGGTACCTAACCTTCTACTGACTTGTTGATAATTCATTGACAATTTATGAAATCACCAAATCTTTTTCATGGTGTGCAAACTACCAATCGTTCTTATCTTTAATTGACTTTTATTTTACTTTATTACAAATTCCTTAAATACCAATTTTTATATGAGAGACTCGCTAACTTTATTTCTAATTTAATCAAGTTATTTACCAACATTTGTTTTGGTTTTGTTTTTTTTCATCATTTAATTTGTCTTTTTTACAAACGCTTTAAATTTATCAACTCTTATAGGAATCTACCAACCTTTATATGTGTGACCTACCAAAATTCATCCCATTAGGTAGTAGTTAGCTTTGATTTACAAACTCTCATTTGAATTGATTACCAATGTGTCTTTACTTTAAAAAAAATCTAAAATCTTTTCTATTGAGTTAGTAACTTTTAGTTGCCTAACTTATCAACCTGTTAAATTTACCTACTTTTTTTGGACATCACCAATTGAATTAGAGTGATTGCCAATTTTTCTTTAATGCCAGCTCTTATTTGAATTAGTTATCGACTAATTTATTGAGTTACCACTTTTATTTGTCTTGCATACTAACTCTTTTCTCAATGTCTAAATTATTGACTAGTTTTGCATTACTATCTCCTAGTTAGTTACCAACATTTATTTTTTTTTAATTACTAACTTCTCTTTTTTCTAACAAAAAAATCTCTTAACTTTTTCCATTACCTATTTACCTTTCTTACACTCACTTTAAACTCACCAGCTACCATGCGAAATAACCGATCTTTATTTAGAATGACTTTCTAACCTTTTTCTTCCGATTAAGTAACCCACTAGTGGTAGATTAAAAAAATTATAACTCAAATGAGAGTTGATAACCCAAAAATTACAAGAAAAGGTTGATAAATCACTTAAATTGAAGTTAGTAATATCAAATAATAGTTGGGAAATCTTTGAAGTAGCTAGGAAAGGTAATTAAAAGGTGGTAAAAGTTAAGAAAAGTTGGTAATTAAAAGAAAAACAAATTTTGTAAGTTACTCAAGTAAGAGTTTGCAACCCAAAATTAGTTGATAACTTAACCAGAGCAAAGTTGGTTAGTCACTCTAATTAAGGTTGGTAATATCTCAAAAGAGTTGGTAAATTTATGGTGTTTGTGAGAAAGGAAAATAAAAGTTTGCAAACAAGAAAAGTTGACAAATAAAAAAAATTGAAATCAATAATAACTTAAATGAGAGTTGATAAACAACTATTGAATTTTAACTTAATGAGAGAAAATTTTGTGAGTCAAGCTAATTTAGGTTGGCAAGAGAGTTAATAAATGTATGGGATTGGTAGCCAATGTAACAAAATTTGGTAACTCAATAACAAAAAATAGCAAATTAAAATGACAATCAAACGTTGATAAGTAATTTGAAATAGAGTTGGAAATTAAAAATTGATTCAGAATTCAATTTGAAAAGTTGATAAATCACTCTATTCTATGTAGTAAGTTACACTGAAATAGCTGATTTCAAATTCAAAGTTTTATTTCTTTAGTACCGCAGGAGACCCTTTACTTGACCAGATAAGACCCGTAGCCAGAGAGAAGAGTTCAACAAATAATAAACACATGTCTTGATTGATTTTCCTTTCTTGAAGATCAGAACGTGAACCCACCGCAGCACCGAAGGAAAGGAGCGAGATTTTATTTCCTTTTGAGAACGTCCTAGTACATAGTACTTTTTATTCTTTCCTTCTTCTCAATATATGAATATATATCGTCCATGCCCAGGCTGTGATTCTCTCTCTCTACTGATTTCTTCCAAAACCTCCTGCGAGTATTGTCCACGTAGATGACTGGTCTTTCTCATCTTTTCAAAGAACGCCCTTTCCTATATCAAGACCATGACACCAATTCCATATAATTGAGATTTCAATGGATTAATAGCCTTATTGCTCATGATCTTTCTAAGTTCAGAACAATCCACATGCGTAGCACATGCAATTTTTGATCAACTTGAAGAATCGCAAGCTAGGCCAAATTTCCATCACCTCGGGTTTAGTCCAGTCAATCCAATTAAGTTAAGAACTTTTCACTTAAAGCCCATCTTCTGCCGGTCCAGTAAATATGCAAATGTATGGACCTATTTAAACAGCTAATGCAAATATGCTACTTAGAACTATATGCAATTTAACTAATATTTCGACCCAAAAAAATAATATTTTTTTTAGGGGTCGGGGGTAGATTCCTAATTTTCTATGCAATAAATAAATAAATAATTAGCCAAAATTTATGTGTCAACAAGTTGGAAATGTTTACACACAAAATCAATGCACTTGTAGACTACCGTCGGCACGAAACTATGTACAATTCAAAATTTCATATAGGTCTAACTGCAGTCGGGCAGCATAACTGCACTAGAGCCAGTACGTGCGGCTTGAATCCACATGTCTTTAGACAGATCTATTTAACTTTGGAAGAGCAAGCTGTTGTGGCTGTTCTTGTCTTTACACAAGAAGGGCAAGGCAGGACCTTTTAAGAGTATCTTCACTTCCAACATCCTATGAGTCTGGATTCAATTCCAAGCCAATGAAGCCATATAACTCCTCAATAATAGGAAGGATTAAATCATGAGAATGTCATTTTTGATGATTTGAAAGCCATGACAAACACAAAAATTAGTGCACAGTGCATGCTGATCTCCCGTTTGTCGAGGCTACCGTGGATATGGCTTGGTCATAGAGACCTCATTTTTTGAGAGGTGATTCGATCTACTTCCGGATCCGTTGACCTCAGATACCCTCAAATTGCAATCCTGCGTAGATGAAATATCCGATTCAATGCCACTGCATATGAAACATCCTGAAATATATATGGCTTTGTTAACATAACCGCCTTTGGGCTATTGTTAGAATAACAGCTTATTATGAGGCATAAATTTTGAAGAAGTGGACCCCACAATAATTTCTAATTATTTTTTATTTATTTTTTTGTGGCCCAAAATAAGCTGTTATTGTGACATTCCGAAATTTCCACCAATGGGAATTTATTGAATAATTGAGTTTTATGAGATGTGCTCGCAATAAATTCTCGCCCGGAACTGATCATTCCTGGGAATGCTAACCATTAGGAAAAGGCTATTAGGGGGAATTAAATTCGCGCGGTTAAAGGAAATTCAATCATGAATGAATTTCGACCATTAAATCGCGTAAGTGATATTTTGAGCCACTGTTGGCCGATCCAAGGATAGTTAGGGGTCAGATCGCCACTGTCCTAGTAGTGGATTACGGGTGATTTCATGGGACCACAAAAACGACGTGACGAATGATTCCGAAATTATACCGAATGATCGTACCCTTCGGATCAAGTGATTGATCTTCGCGATTTTAATGACAACCGAGGTCGTCACGCACAGAACGGACTTGCACGTGACTCGATTTCGTATCAGTCACGAGTCAATTCTGCGAAATTCCCCAGCAAGCCGCCCGTTAGCTCGAGAAACGCTCGAGTTGCGTTTAATAGAATTTAATTATTGGATTTTTGCCCAAATTGGACATCGGAAAATTAAGAAGTCGCGACGGAACACTAGGACGACGTTGCACGTGACACGTGTGAATTTTTGGTGCGCTCAAATCCTTCGGAAAAACTCGATTTGGGCAAGAAACGGAGAAAGTGGCTAAAATACCCCCTAAAGGTTATTAAAGGACAAGTTTTAAGGTAAAGGGCATTTTAGTCATTCACCCTTTGGTCATTATAAATAAGTGGAGTCCAACTTGTCTTCCTTCTCCCTTCTCTTCTTCATTCCACGATCAACCCCTCTCCCCCTTTCATTTTTTTTTCTTCTTGGCCGTGAGTCCCTTTGGCCGTGCGCTCCATCGCCGGTGCCGCCGCTTGCCACACCACCGCTCGCCGCCACCTTGCCGTCGCCGTGCCGCCCTCCAACCTCACCATCTCTCTCTCTTTCCCCTCTCTTTCTCTCTCTCCCCGTGACCCATTTCCGGCCGTGCAAGACCACACCACCGCCGGATCGCCACCTTGCAAGCTGGAAGCCACCGTGAGTTGCTCGCCTTCGCCGTAGAGCGCCGCCGCTTTCCGTTCTAGCCGTTTTAGCCTAGAACGCGGTAAGTCATACTCTAATCCCGATTTAGGATTTTGGGTATCGCCGAATAATTTGATTTTGGGTGAAATTGGACTTGTGCAGGTGCGAAATGTTGGGGCTTTAGACCGGGAATGTATGGCGGGTCTTAAGGAATTAATTTGGAATTTTTTGGAGGCGATTTGAGGGAATTTCAAGCTGCGAATCACTGTTCACAAGCTGCGAATCACTGTTCATGGGGCTATGATGATTGGTTTGGAACGCAAGTTGGATTTTTAGAACTGGCAATTAATTACGAGAAAATGTCGTGAAGAGCCGAGAGTGTAATTTTGTGATTTAAGGTGCGGAATTCACTATTTGCTGGCTGTGATGTGTGGTGTGATATGCTGTGAGTGGTTGTTTGGCGCATGGATGGTACCGTTAGGTCCGTCTTTGAATTTTATGAAAGTCCCGTGAAGGGCTGAAATTGATTTGAACGTGTTTGAGTATAGAAAAATGAGAAATTGTGCGTGAATGCTCGTTTAAGGTGTGAATGTGTGATTGTGGGTGCAAATGTGTGCACGGAAATTCATGTGAAGGTGTGAAAGTACGAGAATGGGATCGGACCGAGTATCATAAACTCGGGCAGCGATCACGTAGGTCTGTTGCATTTGGCATAGGCTGAGGCTTGAAAAAGCATGTATGAGAATCGGTCCGAGACATGATCAGCTCAGGTGAGATCGGGATTGGACCGAAGCATCATAAGCTCGGGTTCCAATCATGTAGGCCTGTCGCATTTGGCGTGGGCTGAGTTGGGTTCCAATCACGTAGGCCTGTAGCATTTGGCGTAGGCTGAGTTGGGTTTCAATCATGTAGGCCTGTCGCATTTGGCGCAGGCTGAGTTAGGATCAGGCTTGGGGCGTGTGATGCTCAGGCCACGATCGGGGCCTGAGGCGTGAACGAGTACGTGGGCCGGAAGTGATGTGATGAATGATAGCAGTGTGCCTGAAGTGTGTACTTCAATGCGGGCCACTGGAGAGGTTTGAGAAAGCGAAAAATGAAAATGGAAGGAAGAGTGGGATGAGAATTGGCACATACGCGTGTTGCATACGACGTGATCGTGACTAAGTGCGAATGTGTGCATTATTGAGCCTGACAGTCTTAATTGATGTGCTTGTTTTGTGATATTGGTGTACGTGAATGTGTATGATTGCGTGATTATTTGGAGGTACGTGATAGCCTAGGTTGGGTTTAGGGGTGTACTTGCTGAGATTTATTCTCGTGGTTGTGTAAACCAAACATTTTCATAACCCAGACCTGAGTCATGAATCCTCCACCACCACCACCCCCAGTACATTTTGGAGTTCCAGTGCATACAGAGAATGAGATAGCTGAGTTTCAAATGGGAGACGGGATGACGTGGAGTTAGATTCTGAGTAGACGCCAAGCAAGGAGTGTTAAAGGTTGTTACGGGTTGGATGGCAAGTCATCGGTTTTCGTTCTTACGCTTGAAGGGTTAGTAATGTGTGCACTGGTAAACTAAGGTTTGTATTTTATAAATATTGTGGTACAAGTTTGATCGAGTAATGGAAATGTTTATATTCTCCCAATGTTTCCCCAGTTAAATTTTTGTCCGGGTATTTTATGGTTTCCGTGTGCGCAGTTAAATCTCTGATGTTTAGAATTGAGGTCGGCGATAATTCCTGGGTTGTCGCGCAAATCGACCATATGCGGATGTCGCGAGCTCGATAGGGTTCGGGGCGTGACAGTTATTCTCATAGTAAATTGAAGACAGTCACATAAGCCTTTATCAATATATTTTGATTCAATTGTGTTCCCAAAAGATTCATAATTGTTCAGTTACGTTGCATCATCCACGCCAATGACCACGAGTCATTTTTATAGCTAAAGAGAAAAAACTAGAAACTTTTTTTTCTTATAATTCTTCAAAAAAGAGGATGATAACGCCCATTTAACGTCCATTTCAATTTAAAAGAGCTGAAAGTTCATGCCAATGAACATCAGTAAAAACACATTACACCTGGGCTCTATTAAACGAAAAAGCACTTTTAACAAATTTCATGTACCCTAATGAGCCAAAATATTATATATCATCAATCATTTTATTTTTAAACCCAAATCAAGTATCAAGCGGCTTCTGAAAGCATTTATAATGTTTATAACCACTAATGTACCTGGTAAACCTCCCCAAATCTACCTGGGCCCCGCTTGTTCTCTTGAGAAAAATTGGCTCGCCTCCTCTGACGGTAATAACAACCGGCGACTGAAGCGATAATTGCAGCCAAGGTACCTGGTCGGATGAATGTTTTTCTCAGCATACCTAAAGCCATCAGTTAAATTGGGATCCTCAAAGAGTGAATGCCAGCATATGTAATAAGGAACAGTACGATTTTCAAAACATTGATTAGACATAAAAGGAGAAAAATAGTGTATGAAACTTCAAACTCACATTAAATGGCTTTTTAACAAGTGCCTTGAAGGCATTTTATAACCATATCCACTCTACTCAAATAAATTGATGAAGATTTACATATACTTTTGACCCTCGTACATAAAATTTTATTTAGGTTCTCATACATTTACCCTTGCAATGCACAAATTGCAGGTTTTAGCACATAAACATAGGATGATACTACTATTTTAGATAAAACAAGATTTTTTGTTCGTGCCGATTGATTTTTGAAAGAGTTAGTAAATATAAAAAAAAAAGTTGGTAAAAATTTACAGGGTACCTAACCTTTTGCTGACTTGTTGATAATTTACTGACACGTCATGAAATTACCAATTCTTTTTCACAATGCGCAAACTACCAACCGTTCTTATCTTTAACTGACTTTTATTTTTCTTCATTACAAATTCCTTAAATACATATTCTAATATGAGAGACTCACTAACTTCTTTCCTCATTAATGTGCCAACCAATTATGGCTTACCAGCTTTAATCGAGTTATTTACCAACATTTGTTTTGGTTTTGTTTTTATTTATCAACTTTTTCATCATTTAATCTGTCTTTTTTACAAAACGCTTTGAATTTATGAACTCTTATAGGAATCTACGAACATTTGTATGCGTGACATACCAAATTTCATCCCATTAGATTAGTAGTTAGTTTTGATTTACGAACTCTCATTTGAATTGATTACCAATGTGTATTTACTTTAAAAAAATCTATAATCTTTTATATTGAGTTAGTAACTTTTAGTTGCCTTACTTATCAACCTGTTAAATTTACCTACTTTTTTTGGACATTGCCAATTTAATTAGAGTGATTACCAATTTTTCTTTGATGCTAGCTCTTATTTGAATTAGTTACCGAGTAATTTATTGAGTTACCACTTTTATTTGTCTTGCACACTAACTCTTTTCTCAATGTTTAAATTACTGACTAGTTTTGCATTACAATCTCCTAGTTAGTTACCAATATTTATTTGTTTCTTTTAATTACTAACTTCTCTTTTTTTCTCACAAAAAAAAAATCCATTAATTTTTTCCATCACCTATTTACCTTTCTTACACTCGCTTTAAACTCACCAGCTACTATGCGAAATTACCGATCTTTATTTAGAATGACCTTCTAACCTTTTTCTTCCAATTAGGTAACCCACTAGTGGTAGATTAAAAAATTCTAACTCAAATGAGAGTTGACAACCCAAAGCTTAAAAAAAAAAAGTTGATAAATCACTCAAATTGAAGTTAGTAATATCAAATAGTAGTTGTTAAATCTTTGAAGTAGTTAGGAAAGGTAATTAAAAGGTGGTAAAAGTTAAGAAAAATCCGTAGTTAAAAGAAAAATAAACTTTGTAAGTAACTCAAGTAAGAGTTTGTAACCCAAAATTAGTTGACAACTTAACCGGAGCAGAGTTGGTAAGTCACTCTAATTAAGGTTGATAATATCTCAAAAGAGTTGGTAAATTTATGGTGTTGCTGAGAAAGGAAAATAAAAGTTTGCAAACAAGAAAAGTGGACAAATAAAACAAATTAAAATAAATAAATAACTCAAATGAGAGTTGATAAACAACTATTAAATTTTAACTTAATGAGAGAAAATTTTGTGAGTCAAGCTAATTTAGGTTGGCAAGAGAGTTAATAAATGTATGGGATTGGTAGCCAATGTAAACAAAATTTGGTAACTCAATAACAAAAAAATCGCAAATTAAAATGACAATCAAACATTGATAAGTAATTTGAAATAGAGTTGGTAATTAAAAACTGATTGAGAATTCAATTTGAAAAGTTGATAAATTACTCCAAATTCTATTGATAATTCACATAAAAGTCAGTAAATTTGAAGCGTTAGTAAATTATAGGAATAGAAGTTTACACGGTTCATGCTCTTGTCATCCTATCAGATTTCGTTTGAGAAATAGTGCGAGAGAGAGAGAGAGAGTCTCCATGTCAGCAAACATTAATCTACATGTATAATTCTTCGAAGTTCTTAAGACCATGTCAACAAAATTCATCATGTAAATGACAGAATTACAAATGATGTACTTTCTAGTACTGGAACAATTCTGGACAAAAAAAAAAATTTTGAATCTCAAGTGAAAGTAGACAAACTACTGGTGCAAGTATATCATTAAAGAGTATCAATCCCCAATTCACTTTGCACCTTAACCCTTTAAATATGTAATGTGCATCTTGAAATTGAGTTTTATTACATGTATTTGAATGACACTTGCCATCCTTAACATAATCGGCACTACCTTTTTTTCCCTCTTCCGATAATCATGTCATTTTTTTGCCTTGAAAGTACTTTTTTTTTGGTCAAGTCTCGAAAGTACTTGACCCACCATGCTTACTTTGTTTTCTCTTCGAGTTGGCATAATTGGTTGAAGCACTGGGGACCTCCGTTTAGAAATGGGATAAATGTGTGCAAATTATTCTAGATTAGGGACACTTGCTTTATCCAAAAAAACTTACAGTTTATGAAAATTATAAAATTTGATAGTCTCGATCATAGCGATATTGCACCTCCTACAAGCTTAGACGCAACGTACCTTTGGCAATATATACACCTTGAGGTGGCGGAGAACACGACGGCGGACTGGGCCTCGACTCCCAAAATTGGAACAACTCCAATCGGAAAATACAGCTCGGTTTATAAACGACGCCGCCTTTACTTGCACGGTGAAGGAAACATATTCCTAAACATAATACAAAAATTGCGAAAAAACGTGCCCATTCTATACTTGAATCACCGATCGTTCGAAGTATATTACGTAAACGAACATACCTCTTTTGCCACAGATTAAATGCACTTATCACAGCCTTGAGAGAGAGAACAATCCTTTGATTGTACAAAAACAAAGTCTTCTTGCTTTTTGTCTTCTTGTGAGAGTGTTCTTCTGATAACACACAGACACGTATGTTCTCACTTCTCACTTTTTGTTTTCAGAGAATAACTGCCAAGTGCAGTTATTTTCTTTCACGGGCTGGGTTAGCCCATCATGAGCGGCCCATTATTCACAAAGATAAAGCCCATCATCTCCCACTCGCACATGGTGGGCTAAACATTAACTCTCTTTTCTTTGCAATATTCATACTAGCAAATAATCCGTGCGACCAGCATACTTCGAGAGCTCGTTGCGATGCATCTGTTAGGAATACATAGCAGCTCAAAATTGGGTACAATGTTTTCCGAGTAGATATAGTATGCAGTACCCTAGATCAATTAGTCACATTTATATCTTCTTTGATCTCTTTTAGTATCTCGTATATTGTATTCACAACTATTATTTTTTTTTGATTTACTCAAAAATCATAATTGGTCGACCTGTGAATACAAAAATAAAATGTGACATCATAATAAATTGATCTTCCTCTTTCCTTAAACCTCTCTATTTCAGTCCAGCTCGCTTTTCTAGAAATGCCCCATTAGATCGAATCATTCATGACCATTGGCAACATCCTAAGATAGCAAACACTGAATAGAAACTTTGAGAATAAGTTAGAGTCGTGAGGGCACTAAATGAGGAATTCTTATCCTTAATAGTCTCACACGGCATAAAGTTGAGATCAAAAACTTTTGCCACTCTTATCGGTCGTCTTATGCATACGTAGTATGAAATACATATTACGGTATTAACTCCTTTCCCATGGAGCGTATGTCTTTACATTCAATACCGTACAGATGATAATTCACACATACCCAATGTCTAAACTTGAGTTCACATATCTACTCCTCTAAAGAATCCATTAGAACTCACATCTGGCATCAAAGACAGATAAAGTAAAATATGTGGGTTATTTTACTTTCGGACATAGTAAATGTTATGTCCTCATCTTAGCACTTATCTAAGGCAACATTTATATTTTAAGCTTGAGCTCTCGATTATCACCTAGATAATAAGCCTAAAAAATTGTCTCATCTCTATTTATCACATAGTAAATAGAGGTGATTACCCGTGTGAGTGGGTTAATCTTATCTGTCCGACATACTTTCTCGACATAATACACTAAATATTAATATGCATAAATAAAAATATCATAGGCATTAACAATGATATAACAATTTCATTTAAATGTGAACATTTAGGGAAATTACAATTTTCAGTACATCAGCATCTACGCAGTCCTAGAGATTTTACATGACCAACGAAAACATCTCTAGGAATTGGCTTTGTCATAGGATCTGCTATCATACTATGCGTAGATATGTACCGTAAGTTCACATCTTTTCGTGCTACCATATCTTTAACAAAATTGTACTTGGTATCTATATGTTTGGTCTTGCCATGATATTTAGGATCTTTAGTGTATGCTATCGCTGCTTGGCTATCACAATTGACTAACAATGAGCTTGTAGCATGCTCAACAACACCTAAATAATCCAAAAATCTCTTAAGCCAAACTCCCTCTTGTACTGCTGCTGACAATGCCACGAACTCTGCTTCCATGGTGGACAATGCTATACATGTTTGTTTCTTACTGCTCCAAGATATGATGCCATTATTCAGTAAGAATACAAATCTAGAGGTAGATTTCCTTTCATCTAAATCTCCTCCCCAGTCAGCATTTGAGTAGCCTTCAAGTCGCAGATCCTTTCCTTGATAACTCAGAGAATAATCAGCAGTACCCTTTAGATACCTCATGATTCTTTTGACGGCTTTCCAATGTGCTTGACCCGGATTGGATTGGTATCTACTTACCATTCCAACTGCAAAACATATGTCAGGTCTTGTACACATCATAGCGTACATTAAACTCCCAACAGCACTAGCATAAGGAACACGCTTCATTTGTTCCTTCTCTTGTGGAGTCTTAGGACACAACCTATGGCTCAATCCTTCACCTTTTGCAATAGAAGTATCCATGGGTTTACAGTCATGTATACAAAATCGTTCAAGAACTTTATTAATATAAGTCTCTTGCGAAAGAGACAATAATCTCTTTGAACGATCTCTTGAAATATTAACTCCAAGAATATATACAGCTTCACCCATATCTTTCATCTCAAAATTGGATGATAACCAACTCTTAATAGTATTAACCAACTCCTTATTGCTTCCGGCAATTAGTATGTCATCAACATATAATGATAAGATCACAAATTGATCTTTGGATCTTTTGATATACACGCAATGATCTTCATCAATCATTGTAAAATCATAGGCCACTATGGCATTATAAAAACATATATACCATTGTCTTGAAGACTGCTTAAGGCCATATATCGATCTCAAAAGTCGACATACTTTTTGTTCTTGGCCTTTCACAATGAAACCAACTAGTTGCTCCATGTAAATTTCTTCTTCTAATTCTCCATTTAGAAAAGCAGTCTTTACATCCATTTGATGTAATTCAAGATCCATACTTGCCACTATTGCCAAAATAAGGTGAATTGAGGTAAATCTCACCAAAGGAGAAAAGGTTTCTTCATAATCAATTCCTTCCTTTTGATTATACCCTTTTGCCACAAGGTGAGTTTTATACCTTTCAATTGAGCCATCAGCTTTACGCTTTATTTTAAAAACCCATTTATTCACAATAGCTTTATAAGTCTTTTGGAAAATCAACCAATTCTAAAACTTGGTTTGATTTCATTGACTCCATTTCTTCTTCCATTGCTTGCATCCATTTTTTTCTTATTAGGGCAACTTAGAGCCTCATTTACATTCATCGGCTCATCTTCATCTTGTGGAACAACTATGAAAGTTTCCCCTTCAATGTCAAAACGTCGTCGGGGAACACTTTTGTGACTTGTTCTGTGACATTCTGGGAGATTGTACCCACTGGCACATCATTCTCCATTTTATGCTCCCACTTGGATTAGATAATGACGGTTATCGTCTCATCAAACGGTTGCAATTGAGATTGAGTCGAATTTAATTCCTCATTTCTCACATTGCTCCCATTTGAATGAACTTCATCAATTTTGTGACATTCCGGATTCTGGCCATTTTTGGGATTTAATAATAGTTAATTATCAATTTGTGCTTATAGTAAAATCTCGCCGGAACCCATCATTCCCGGTTATTATTTTAAATTTTGAGATTTCGACCCTAAAATTGCACCAAAAACGATTGAATTTGGTCGTTATTTAGACCCTTGAACTTGGCGTGATTTTCGGGAGTTTCGGGACCCGAAATAAATTGGATGGTGTCGATATTATTGTGGCCAAATATCGACCCGTTATTTTGAGAATAGTGGAAAAGTGGATTTTTGGACCGGTATTAATTTGGACCAAACCTCCCTCGTAGTGTGGTTTGGGTCATTTTATTTTGGCTATTTGCCATAGATTATTATCGAGGATTTTTCGTGGACTGTTAGGCCTTTTCCGAATTTAAATCGGGACCGTTAATTCGAATTTTTTGGCAAGAAATGGAAAATGACCGTTTTATCCCTGAGACTTTGTTAACGCCAAGCATTATGTGAGAAGGGCATTTTAGTCATTTCACACCAACTTTAGAGATAAAAATTTTTGGATAATTTTGCCCTTGAAAATTTTGTGAAATTCCAATTTTTGCCCTTGGATATTTTTGGTGTGGATTAATCTTGGCCATTGATCTTAGGATAAGATCAAATCGTGGTCATTGATTGGAAATTAGAGAGGAGGGTAGGATGGTCATTTGGCAAGGGTATTAGACACAAATTGTTGCCATTTAGCCTATTTATTCCCATTTTCTCTCTCCCCCTCATTCTCTCTCTCACTCTCGGCAATCTCTCTCCCTCTTGCCCTCTTGCCCGACTCCTCCCCACCCCACCATGACTGTGGCTAGCCGTCCAGGCCAGCCACCGCCGTCGTCCACCCGCTGAGCCGGATCACTGCCGCTCGATCGCTCACGGCGCCACGTCCTCGCCACACCATCGCCTCATCATCTCTCTCTCCCCTATTTTTCCCCCTCACCGAAACACTCTCACCAGCCACCCTTTTTCAGCCAAGAGCAGCCAAGAAAGCCAGTAGCCAATCGCCGCCATTCGCTGCCGCTCATGATCGCCGGTAACTCTTACCGCTCGTCGCCGCTGTTTGCTCTCTACCTAGCCACCGTTGAGGCCTCGAGTTCACGTAGGAATCACAAGTAAGTGATACCCTAACCCTCGCCTAGGATAACGGGTATTTTCGGGTTAGTTCGGGCCTATTTTAGCAAGTTTTAGGGGTTATTCGTAGAGGAATGGTTGGACTGCTTTGGCTGAGTTGTTGGGATGAAATTGTGATGATTTTTTGAGGTGGATTAGAGATTAGAATTGAGTGATTTTGTGATTGGAATGGTTACGAGTGATTATTGTGGCTTATTGCGTGAAAAACGGGTCTAAATGTGCCGTTATGGTGATTTTCTGTGGTGGCCAAATTACTGTTCATTTTGTGGCCGAATTAGTGCATATTGGTGATTAAGATATAGTACGTGTTGGTTTTAGGTTTTGGGTAGTTCATTGACCCCCGTGAATGGTGAAATTCGGCTTAAAATGCAAAAACTTGAGTTAATTGTACACGTGTGAATTGAATTGGATTGGCTAGAAATTTGGCATGTTTGTGTGTCAATTGCGCATGTCAAATGCGTGGGGTTCGATGCGTGCATGGGCTGAATTGAATCGGTGGGTAATTTGGCATGTTGGTGTGTTAATTGAGCATGTTCATATGATGTTTGAGCAAGTGAATGGGTGAGAAATTTATGTGATATGTCATGCGTGTGGTCACGAAAATCCTTGAGACGTGTAGTGTAACGCGAGAAATTGTTCTGTCCTAAGGCGTGTACTTTAACGCGGGACCATACTCGATATTGCTGGAAGACTGCCAACCTAAGGGGTGTACTATAATGTGGGTTGTGCCGTAGGTGGAGGATGTTGAGCCTGAGGCGGGTACTGTAACGAGGGAAAGAGACATAGCCTGAGGTATGTACTATAACGCAAGCTAAGAAGTATTGTGAATTTGAGATGGTCGTATGTGGACCTTGAATAGAGAGCCAACCTGAGGCGTGTACTGTATCGCGCGTCGTGGGTAAGTTGAATGAAAATAGTGTGGTGAGGCATGAATGAGTGTGTGAAATGAGGAATTAGAATTGCCATGTGTTCGACTTGTGTATTGGGCATGAAATTTATTTGGAATATGTATGTGGTTGGAATTTGTGTGTAATTGTGACTAACGTGCAGATTGTACGCATTAAAAGCCTAGGTAAGTGCAATTGTGTGCCCGTGATGTGCTTATTGAGTGTTATTGTGTTTGGATTTGTCTGGAGGTACGTGTTAACCTAAATGGGGTTTAGGGTGTTTACTTGCTGAGATGTGTCTTATGGTTGTTTAAGCAAATAATTTCAGAACCCCAGCCTGGACCATGAATCTTCCACCACCTCAGCATTTTGGTATACCAATGTACACCGACCACGCAATTGTAGAGTACCCGATAGATGAGAATATGACTTGGATTAAGTATATTATAATAGTCTGGATAGATATAGGGCAACCTCTTTGGTAGGCTCACACCTATATCGCTTGATGTTTTTGGGATGGGATGAATGAGTTTGGCCCTGTCCGTGGCTTTGATGTCCCATTTGACGGAGTGGGAGATTGGGATTGAAATGGCTGGTTCTTAATTGGGGAGATGGCTAGTTGGATACTAGAATGGTTGGTTGACATACCCCTTTGATGGAACTTTTAGTGGTTAAACTTGATCCGATGTTGAATCATAGGCAAAGTATGATCCAATGGATGTGGATCTTTTGGTGTATTGAATGGATGGGTTGGGTGGAAGAGGGCTGAAGATTGATTGATTTTAGAAGAACCTAAGCCCGTGTTACTAGTGGATTGTGAGGAAGAGCGGAAGGGATTTATTCTTGAGGTCCCGTTATCATGCTTGAACTAATAACCCGATTGACACGTGGTTTTGTCCTCGGAGTTTTCATGTGAAATTGATTGTTTGATTCCGGTAGTTCAGGGGACCAGTTAGATTGGTCTAGAATACGCATTAGCCTAGGTGAGGTTTAGGTTGTTGCTTATTTTGAGACTTGTTCTCACGGTTATTGATTCCACTTTGTTATCCGTGTAAACTTTATCGATTTGGAATGCATGTAGATTATGTGGATTGTAAGTGATTGGAGGATTGACCAAAATTATATTCTCTTTTTTACCTTTTTAAATATTAGATAGGTGTTTAACCACCATCCTCTTTTGAAAATTGTGGTTGATTTTGAAAGTTTGGTTGTCATTTTGTTTCTTGATTTTGCCTTATAACGTTATGTATTTGTTAAATTTTGATGGGATATCCCTTGGTCATATTTTTTCATTGGGAGATGTACACTTGGTACATCATGCTCTATTACGCTGCCACTTGAATTAGCTAATGATGATATCGTCTCATTAGATGGTTGAGATTGAGATTGGTTCGAATTTAATTCTCCACTTCTCACATTGCTCCCACTTGGACAAACTCTATTAATTTCATTATCACGATCCAAGGTTTCAAATAGAGAATAATCCTCACCTATTTCGCCCTTAGTAGGAAACTCATTCTCTAAGAATGTGACATCTCATGATTCAATTCAATTATACTCCCACTTTCTTGCTCACCTATAAACACATACCCTTTTGAGTGCTCTGAGTATCTTATGAAAATACTATTTTTGCCTCTCTGACCCAGTTTCCCATATTTATGAGAGAGCTCGTGAGTATAAGTAGCACAACCCCAAAGTTTAAGAAAACTTAAATCAGGTTTTCTACTTGTCCATAACTCATATAGGGTGGAAGTAACTGATTTAGAAGGCACACGGTTAAGTATACAGATAGCAGTTAACAAAGCATCACCCCAAAAAGTGATTGGTAAGTTAGCTTATGCCATCATAGATCTAACCATTTCTAGTAGGGTTCTATTTCTCCTCTCTGCAACACCATTTTGTTGAGAAGTGTATGGAATAGCAAATGTCTTTCTATTCCTTTTTCATCACATAAATTTCTAAACTCATCATATAAATATTCTTGACCTTGATCGGATCTTGATACTTTTATTTTCTTGTCTAATTGATTTTCTACCAAGCTCATAAATTTCTTAAAGCAACTTAATGCCTCAGATTTATGAGAAATCAAATAGACATATCCGAATATAGTATAATCATCTATAAACGTGATGAAATATATTGCCCCATGCCTTGCTCTTACATGCATTAGACCACAGATGTCAGAATAGATTAATTGCAAATGAAATTCAACTCTTGTTCTTTTTCCAAATGGTTTCCGTGTTCTTTTTTTCCTTTAATGCTCGCAAATAGACAAATCAACTTTTCAATATTGCCCAATAAGCCCTCTTTGGCTAATCTATTCATTTGTCATTGGCCTATATGATCAAGTTGAGCATGCCATATATTTACATCATTATTATAAGAGTTAGCAGATGTGAATAAAGAATAACAAACATTAATATTACTACGCTAACATCTAACACAATGAAACCATTAAAAAGTATTCACAACCATAATAATTTGTATTCAAATACAAATCAACACCACTGTTATGAAAATTTAAATTGAAACCAAGCTTAATCAATACTAACACATACACTAAATTCTAACGTATTTTCAAGACATATAATACATTATGTAGAAACAAAGTGTGTCTACCACGCATAATCAATTGACATGTGGCAATCCCTTTGACTTTAGCTTTGGAATTGTTTCCTACATAAATCCATTTCGTTCCATGTGAAACCTTCAAAACTCCACGAAGGCATCTCTATCCTTCGCTACATGGTCTATGGCTCCCGAATCTACGGTCCACAAAGGATTAGATTCAGTTAGAAAAACAGAACTTGACACATAGACAAAGTTCTCAAGAATGCAAGGGTGTTTACCTTCTTTGGCTTTCCCAATCGTGAGCGAAATGGCCCTTCTTACTACTGATTGTAGCATTTCACCCTCGACATCTTCTTAACAAAAAGAACGCTTTCCTTTGTCATGTTGGTTAAATTTTGGTTTCTTACCCAAGAACTTGCTCCCTTGTCTTTCCACTTTTGCAAACCTTTCGAGGTGCTTGCTTTTGGAGCCCAAAGGTCCATGTGAGCCAGAACTAGCAAAAATAAATGTCAGTTTTGGTTTAGCCGCCAAGAGGCGATCCTCTTCTAACTCAAGATGGCGCATGGGATCTTCAAAGGTCTTGATGTTCTCATTATGGGTCTGGTGCACCTTCATGTGCTCCCAGCTTTGAGGCAAGGAACGGATCACTGCTTGCACTTGCTGTTCATCAATCGAAATGTGTCCAGCATCCTTCAGCTCAACAATCATGTTTGTCATCTTTCTCAAGTGTTGTTTCATGGTCTGTCCATGAGGCTTCTTGTATGAATCAAACCTTATTGTCAGTTATCTCAGTTTGGTCATAGATGTTTGACCAAATCTTGCTGCTAATGCTGCCCACATATCTTTGGCATTCTCAAAATGCCTATACTCTCGCATGATATCATTCTCCATGCTACTCAACAACGTGATCACGAGCAATGAGTTCTTCCTTTTCCATACAACAAATGCATCTCTATCTCTCTTATCTTTGTGCGATGTTCCCATCCTCGGGCTCTTTCATCAGTTGGTTAAGAGCTTCTAGTGCTTCTTGTTCTTCCAGCACATATTGGATTTTCATGTTCCATAATTCATAATTCTCGCCGTTCAATTTCTCTCCTTTGTTCAACTCAGCTATTATGTTCTTAGTTGCTTTGAAGCCATTGAATCTGAACATTTCGAGACATATAAGCACCTAATTATTAATGCCACTTATTTATGCATTAATTTTACACAAATTGAATATATTAATGAGTAATTTCACATAGTTTTTTAGATTCGAAAGTTCACTATGTTCCCAATCATCATCTAAAATCCTAATGTGAAATTATCGTTAATATAATCATTAAGGTAAAATTACGTTCTTTAAAGTTACTAAAACTTTAGAACTCCCACTCAACCACCTTATTCTAATAAGACAGATATCATAATAAAAATAGTACCATAAACTATTCACAATAATAAATATCCATTAACATTCATTCAATAAGTACTATTTACATTAGGAATGAAACTAGCATAGAAAAGAAACATGAACATTAACATGAACAGAAATATCCACCTAGAATATCTTAAACTGAACTAAAATAACATAAAATCAACTGTCTATCAATTTCCTATACACAGGAAAAGATTCATAAAACTCCTTAGAAAAACCAATCTTCTTCTTTGGCAACCAAGAAAAGACTGTCGGGTGTCCCTTAGGCTTTTTCCATGGTGCATTCATTCTACGCCAAGTAGTATTAATCCCTAGGGTCGAAGTCTTTGTTGCCTCAATCCTATAATTATCTCTCACAAAATTCATTGCAAGTTTTTTGTAGGCCGGGACCACGTTGACCTCCCATAGGCGATGCAACACCTTTTTCCATTCAGATGGAAGAGTGTTGATCAGAACATTTTCTCAAAATCCGGCATATAGTAACCATTCCAGATGATGTCCTGTATCATCGTATTGACCTTGACCACGTGATTAGCCAAATCACCATCTTCCCATCGATAATCATCTAACTCGGCTCTCAACGTTGCAAGTTTTTTTTTTTGTTCAGGCGTCCTAGCCATAATAGGGGTTATATACCTTCGTACCATATTTCCTACAACAAATGCAGAAAAAATCAAATGATTACTTTTTAAATCATGATACTGTTATACAAGAAACACATTCTGCCCCCTTCAATTTTTTTTCTTTTTTCGTCGGTCAACGCCGGTCAACAATCACGGATGACCGGGTCAGGTCAACGGGTCAGCAGGGTCGGGTCATGGGTCAGAATCGGGTCGGATCGGGTTAAGATTCCGGGTCGGCCTTTCGGCCGAGAAGGAACCGGCGTGGCTGACGTCAGTGTGACGTCAGCCACGCATGCATGTACACGCGTGGCGCGTGCGTTGCGTGTCGCGCGGCAACAACAAATGCGACGCCTTGCGCGCAGCCACGGCCGCCATGACGGCGCGTGGAGGCGCGTCCGGCCTTCCCCGGCGGCGTGCCACCCGTCATTTTGCTCGTCTCGACGAGCACTACGACCCTACACTTTCAAAAAATAATTTTGACGCACGAAAATCGAGAAACGACCTCGAATAGTATGGTCGGGTGTCGGTTTTTCGTACCCGAGCGTTCGTTGGCGCCGTTTCACGAATTCCGGCCAATACTCCGTGTTATAAGCATATTAAACGATCAGGAAACAAGAACACACGCTCTGATACCAATGAAGGAAACATATTCCTAAACATAATACAAAAATTGCGGAAAAACGTGCCCATTCTATACTTGAATCACCGATCGTTCGAAGTATATTACGTAAACGAACATACCTCTTTTGCCACAGATTAAATGCACTTATCGCAGTCTTGAGAGAGAGAACAATCCTTTGATTGTACAAAAACAAAGTCTTCTTGCTTTTTGTCTTCTTGTGAGAGTGTTCTTCTGATAACACACACACGTATGTTCTCACTTCTCACTTTTTGTTTTCAGAGAATAACTGCCAAGTGCAATTATTTTCTTTCACGGGCTGGGTTAGCCCATCATGGGCGGCCCATTATTCACAAAGATAAAGCCCATCACACGGCAACACTTATCATAATGATCAATGGATTTGGACAAGCAACTCCAGCAATTCAACGGCAACAAATCGGGACTACACTGTAACAACGAGTAGATCGTCTTGTTGTCCGGCAAGTGGGCCTGCCCCTTCGCAAACTTGAGCTTCGAAGAGCCCTCTCCGGCTTCGCCCGCTAGTCTTCGCATCAAGGTCCTCCATATTTTATCGAACTGGTCTTGGTTCATGGTGATTTTGTTCGGGTTTTTAACCGTAATGACAGGATCCACTTGCAGTTCGCCGTAGATCAGATTGTCCGAGTATCGGATAAAGCACGGCGGATCTGCGGTTCCCCACGAGAAAGCCGCCTTCTGGTTAGGGCACTTCACGATCAAATTTTCAACCGCGGTCCTCACGCAGACCTTGCAGGTATCTGCTGACGTGTCGCCTCGGCAGTAAGTTATGGCATAGACGGTGTTTGGATTCTCGCCCTCACTCGCGGCATAGAACCCATCATGTGCAGCCACTTTGGAGGGGAGCGACCTTAGGACAGCGTCGCGGTTCTTCACGTAGGCGCCGTTCGACGTGAAGTTTCCGCTGGCATCGTAGCAGTGCTGTGCATGGGATGGGTAAGTTCGGATGAGAACAGTCAGAAGAATGAGGAAATAAAGAGTGGATGATAAGTGAGTCATATTATTTTCTGGTGTTTCTGGTGCTCTAAGTGGCTTTGCCGGATGCACGGTCGAAGGTTTTAACTTGTAGGGGATCAGGCGAAAAGAAGAACTGAAGAAGAAGAGAGGGAAGGATTATATGTGGACGAGCTAGAAAAGTGATCCGCAACACCTTACAGTCATGCCATAGATACGTAGGTGCTAATTGAGGAAGAAGAAGAGAGAGATGGGGACGGGGAAGCAGGACTTCGTGGTTGGATTGACGATAGTATTGGCTTAAGCTCGATGGGCAGGGAATTATAGGAAAAACAATGTTTGAATTGTCGTCTCATCATAAATCTTGTCCATTCTGCAGGTTTCATGCGCTTGCACGCCTAGACCACATGGAAAAGTCTTCTCTGACTTTATGATGGATGTGTGGTTTGTGGGCCCCTCGTATAGAAAGCAAAAGTCTAAGACCACTTGTGGTGCGGAGGGTCGGTCCCACCCTCTCAATTGCGACTTTCTGACAGAAAACCATTCCGAGAGTGATCTTGGAGCTGTAAGTTGAAATTTCCGACGATGGACGAACCATGGGGGACCAACGTGGGATTTGCTTTAGGGGCAACTTCGTAAATAGCCGAATTTTGGTGATTCTTGATTTTGCACGCTCTTTTCTAATTAACGCATTTTAATTCCTTTTCGAGTTTATAAAAAATTGGACATGCAAAAATTAAAAATATGATATTGACAAAATGAGGTGTTTGATGTGAATATTCATTGAGAAAACAAGCAATTTGAATCTGTGAAAAATTTCGAGTAAAAAGCAAAACAGTGAGAGAAAATCCGTTGATAAGTTTTTTCTTTGTTCTGACTAGGAGTGTGCAAAACGAACTACTCAAAATGGGAATCACCCGAATAAGACCGAACCGGTCAGTTTAGTCCAGTTCCCAAGAGTGTTGGTCCGGTTCCCGATTCTTAAAAGTGGAGGCAGTGTTAAGGCAGTCCGGTTCTCGATTCTAAAGGGGAATCGGATTGAACCGGATTGAACCGGATTGACCACATATATATAATTCATTTTTTCGATAAATTTAGTAAAATGTGAATTAAATCCTAAGCGACCGATTCCATTGGGTCGGATCGAAAACCGATCACCCCTAATCCAGACTAGGCTCATCCTCTAAACATATGGCCCCTTGAGCTCCACATTTCTATTGGATGTCAGAGGCCGAGGCATTGAGGCAGGAGCGGCTCTCCATCATCAGGTGAGATCGCCACCAGCAGAGCCAATGACGAGGGGTTTGGGAGGCGCCAGAGGCAACAGAGGGCATTGAAGAAGCCGTAGGTGAGGGACAAGGAGTTGGTGGTGGAGATGGAGGAGAGGAGGGTGGTGAGGATGGTCTTGTAGGTGCTGTTGGCGGTGAAGTTACCGGTCGAACCACAAAAGGGCGCTGGGAAGTAACCTTGGGCGTTAATGGTGGAAACAAAGGTGAGAAGAAGCAAGAGAGGGAGATTTTGAGGATCCATCTTTTCTTTGCTCTTTTTTTTGGTCAAAACCTTTTGATGATTTTCCAAGTAGTCCTTTCGATCAATTTAGATCGGATATCGCTGACATGGTAATCTAGTTAGCTCTAACCATCCTATGTGGCATACTTGGCAATCTAATGTGTCCAATGAGGCTTAAAACAATGTCCGTTTTAGATAGGCCACCGAGGAATAGCATCAGTATATGTGTTGTTTATGATTGTATGAGATTTTAGAAATTGGAATTGCTATAGGCCAGAGCAAATTTTTTAAAAAAATAAAAAAATAGAGAAAAACAAAAAGATCGCGCTTAAAGAGCAAATGTGAAGAAATTAAAAGTTGATTTATTTCACCGAAAACTTCTTGTTATTGGAAATGTTTTCAGGAAATTCAAAAAGTAAACCATTTTTTATAATTTGTCCATAAAAAAGTTGAAAAAATTGATTTGATGGTATTTAATAGTAAGTGATCGTCAAAAAAAAGGCATGTGATGACTAAAAAACTAAAATCAACGTCTTCTTTATTTATTCTGTAATCCATCAAATTAACAAGAATTAAAAAGATATTAGGAAAGAATTAATGGAATCACATGTGTAAAACATTATGTATAATCAT
Organism: Syzygium grande; assembly: GCA_024733475.1. Classification (NCBI taxonomy): domain Eukaryota; kingdom Viridiplantae; phylum Streptophyta; class Magnoliopsida; order Myrtales; family Myrtaceae; genus Syzygium; species Syzygium grande. Next base: position 2,565,573 of record JAMXDD010000001.1, read on the forward strand.
GTTTGTTTGGGAATGTAACAGAACATGAGCATTAAAGACTAAACATATGAGATTTATCGAAAAATAAAATAAAAAATGACGAGAAATAAGAAATAGACATAGAGGGACCTATAATTCTCACTTTGACGCGCAATAAGTAATCAGGTAAAATGTTTGCCTTCTTGTTAGAAGGAGAAATTGTTTTCCCCAGTCTAAACTTGTTATTTTCTGTCCATAAAACACGCTCTTTGTAGATCGACGAGGTTTACGTTATCCAAACACTAAAGAGTTGGCTTCCGAAAATAATTTTCCTTCAAACAAACAGATCCTAAGCTATAATCCATAATTTGTGCTCCTCACAGAAAATCCAATTTCTTTTTCCTAATTCCTATGTGAGCGCACCGATTGTTTATTGGAGGTCAACCATTAGGTGATCAAAAGTGACCCTTTACCAATAGTCATGTAATCCACCCTAGAAAAAGTTTTCACCTAAAATGTGTCTCATCTTGACTTAGCTTTGACGACTTGAAAGAAGCATTAATTTTAATAACTTGTAATGCCGGTAATATCTTTTTTCTTGGGTCAACAACACTTATAATATTTTTCAACCCAACCAAGAGTTTTCTTAGCAAAAAGTTGAAGCATAAAAACCGGAGCCGCCACTTAAACTAAAAGCTCACGATCAACAAGTAGGAGTAAGAATGGTTCCAGAACATAACCTTGAGTTGCCAAGACTCTCTCCAAAACCCCCTCCAATGCACCACAATTCTCACTCACCCTTACTACAAGACAAATGATTAAATTAAAATTTGCCAAATTTGTCACAATTTGAGCTATAACATGCTATTCGAGTCACAATGTGACATACGTGTACGAATCACAGTTCACAGATTATCATTGCTCGAGAGATTTGAAAAAAAAATAAAGTATATATCGCCACATTAACTTTACACACCTTTAATTTGAGAGTTATAACTGCTCATTGACTTGAATTAATAATGTGTAAAATCACTTGCGTACAATATTTTTTAGTATACTATGACTTAGCAAAAAATTTGATCGAAAAGCCTACAAAGAGAGATGGTTGTGGAGGTTGGATTGGTAGGTGGAGTTGGGAGTGAAGAGGGTGGTGTTTGGGCAATCATGATCTATGTAATTAGGTGCAGCTTCAGTACCGAAAATCCTGATGAAGAAGGAGGAGGAGAGAGAGGGAGATGGTAAAGCAAGAATTCATGATTAGGCTAATTTGATGAATTGATGATTGGGCTTGCGGCACAAGATTGGGGGTGAAATATCAATTTTCTTTTTCTTGAAAAGTTGATGCAACGCACACCATTGCAAATTGAAATTCGAGGATCGAGTTTTGAACATTTAAAATTTTGAAATTTTGTTTCACATGACATATTTAAACGTTTTAAACCATACAGAAATTAATATTTTAAATCATGAAAAACTATAGCATTTTTTTTTCTTTCTACAAGAAGGTCAAACCAGATTTTTGACAAGTTAGGACAAACTGGTGAGAAATTTTCTCTAAAGACAAATACGGTTTAAAGTCCATTCCACAATGTTAAAGCGACAGGAACTGGGGTGGTTCAAGCCATTCACATTCATGTGGATAGAGGAATAAGATGGATGGTGGTGGTGAGGATGGAAGACAGCAATTGGCCTCATACGAGGTCGTTGATTAAAGTCAATTTATTCGAGCTTGCATGCCCATTTGCTCCAACGTGGAGACTGCAAGAGGAGAAGTATGGACACTCTTCTGGAGAGCACGCAAGGATACTTCATCTCAGTCATTAAAACTTAAGATTGTATTTGGGCGTTCGGATTGGAATTGAAATAGGGATAGGATATAATAAAGATGGATTTGAAATCCTCATAATATCCTCTGGATTGTAAAAGTATTCCATTATATATTTTGTGCAATTTAAGATAAGACTTGAAATATTTAAAAATCTGCAATCTAAGATAGTATTGAAAGTCTTTTAAAATCCTTCTTATATGAAAATCTTTGAAAATCTCATCTCTGACAAGCTCCTTGTGTACATGACAACTCAAACCCTCTATCTAGGAAATTGACCTCGAGAGCTTGATGACTTTCAACGAACACGACCTCATGGAGTTTTGGTATGACCTCATGATCAGCGAAAGGAACTTCCTATGGGTCATGTGGACGGACTCCATCGTCGAAGAAAGTGGTAGCACCATCCCGGTGGAGCTAAGGGAGGCGACAATAGAGAAGGGGTGCATTGTCGATAGGCCTGCAAAAGGAGGTTCTGTAACACAGTGCCATTCCAGCATTCCTCATGCACAAAAGGTGGAACTCGATGATCGAACTACATAGCGAAATGGAGGATGATCTCTTCTATTAAGCAAAATTTTGAACTGAAGGCAAGGAAGATCTCTCTTTAGCATTTCATCAAAAACTTGATGAACGCCTAGTTCATAGTTGATCAAGAGGGAGATTGTGGAACAATGGAGGCCAAGAATGAGTAATCAGAGGTGAAGTAGAAAGAGGAATCGAGAGAGGATTTGGTGATGGTGAAAAAGCTAGAAAATCGACTAAGAAAGAGAACGTGCCACATATGAGGTGGTGAGCCCTTGCTAAGTTAAGTTTTGAAAATTTATATCCAATTGGGTTCATCCCATCCCCTATGCGGGATATCTTGTCTGCCATTTTATTTAGATGTATCCGAGTTTATTTAGTTTAGAGAATGTCACCAAACGCCGGATAGTTTATCTAGATGGGGCTAGCAAGGGTGTTGCAACCCTCATCTCGGCCCTCAACAATAGGAGGGTTGCCAGAACCTAGTAAAAAAAAAAGGAAAGAAAAAAAAACCAAAAAATTTATAAAGAAAATTAAAAATTTATTAAAAAATATTAACATCAGCACCCGCCGTGCCACGTAGAATGGTTCAGTGTTTACATTAGCAATTCCCAATCAAAATTGACCAGATAGACTCAATTGACAAAATGTAAAAAAGTTTAGAAATTAATTGGCATAATTGAAAGGTTTAAGACTAAATTAGCACAAGTTCAATAGGTTTAACACTTTTTTGGTAATTTCCCCAACTTCACACTAGGACGATTTGAGTTTAATGTATTGAGAAGATGACATATTAACATAAAGAAAAGAATGGTCTAAATTTATTCTTCCCATTTATATATTATTTCTTTCTTTCCTTTTGGGTTTTATTAGTATAACAGTCTTTTAAGCCATAGTGAGAGTAACAGTATCTTATGAGTCACAAATTCTTAAAAAAAGTGGATTTCACAATAATTTATAATATTTATTTTTTATTTTTTTGTGATTCAAAATATGTTTGTTAATTTTATAATAAATTAAAAACTGTCACTTAATCATTTCATTTTCCTTTTCTTTCTGATTTACATTTTCCTTCACTTCTTCCTCAGTTCCACGAAAAATATCACCGCCCTACTCCATTTGTCATAGAGAAGCAGGCTCGTGGAAAGATGGGCTGATGCAACGGGGAAGCAATTGCCGATGGTGGCAAGGCACAACAATGAGGCGAGGGCCGTGTGAGCCATGGCGGAGGTGGAGAGAGAGAGATAGAGATGGGGCTCGAAAATTGTGTTGATTTTGCTGCATTCATTGATCGATAAACTTTGGAAGATAAAATGTCACATATTGGATTGACCCAAAAATGTTGGTTAGGCCATTATGAGTTGGTTGGGGAAAGGGAAGAAGATGAACGGTAAGGATGGTCGCCTTTTTGTCCTCGCACAAGGGTCATTTGTCAAGGTCAATTGCGTGTGCCTGCATTCTCTCCTTGAGTGGGAAGACTTGACCAACAGAAGTCGAGATGCATGCAACTTTAACACCTCAGTTTCGAGTGATGACCACGGTCGCAGAGAGTGATTCAAAAATTGATGATGGACTAGGATCGAGGAAATATTACGTACAATTGTGGTGCCGCCACATCTATTCACGCGACGACACGTATCCAATGTGGGCCCCATCATTTTGAAAAGCTATTGGAGCACTCGCCGTTCTCAGAGGAGCTTGTTGACCTAGTTCGCCTCATTGGGGGCCACGGTTAAAATCTCTGATAGAGGAGAAAATATCGGATGCATTTAACACTCCAAGTAACACATGCATTGAAACATTCAGAGATGGGCACGTGGCCATAGTGGCCCACTTTTCAGATCCTCGCTCTCTCCTCTCTTTTTCTTTCTTTTTGAGTTTTTGACCTTTCCTTCTTCTTTTAATGCTAGTTGGGTCCCACAGAGGCGGACCCAACCAACATGTGCGTGGCACATGTGGAGTGCCAAACGAGGAAAAATTGCAACATCTCATCAAAGTTGGAGGAAATAAAGTTATTACCCTTACGAATTTTAATTATATGAAGATGATTAATTTCCTAAGACGTGAGAGTTAATATATACTTGAGCTAAAATAGGAATTCAGTAAAAAGTCACTTGGTCTCCCACTCTCTCTCTCTTTTAAGTATTTCACCCACAAAAAGACATAGAGGGGGGCACAAAAGAAACTGAGAGTAGAGAGTAAAGGAAGACCCCACGGCTCCACTTTTACGGAAGAGGAGGAAATATTCTCCACAGCCAAAATTCATCCATTGAGTCCAAAATTCTAGATTGAGAACACATGGTCTCAATAAAAGAGAGATGGTGGACATCACAGAGGGGATCCCTTGGTGTGCTGAGTCCTCCATCGTCCACGCTCAAATGATATTGACTAAAAACACGCACATTCGAAGGAAGAACCTAACAATTTGGCGCAGTGGTGTTATTTCCTCAACAGGAGAAGCCGCTATATACATCATGCGCATGATCCCATGGCAGCTAGCAGCCTAGTTTCGAAAAACATAGGTGTTTTTTTTAATTGTTCATTAATCTGTGGAAGGCCACGGATCTCAAGGTCTCTATGAGACTATCATAAAGAAAGACTTTCACTCACATCACGATTCAACGAGGGTCCACTTCAGTAACCGACATTTCATTGATCGACCACGGCATAGATCTACAGGTGGATTCGTCTGGCTCAAGCTCTTTTGACTGTCTCTCTGTGCTCCTTTGGAGGAAGAAGGCTGGTTGTCGAGGCTTTGGAAGGTTAATAGAGCAGCTGCTCAACATAAGGACTATGCTTGCCATGGTGGGTCTATCAGCTGGATCGTCCTGAACGGCTAGTAAACCAATGTGGAGGCATCTAAGCACTTTATCTATTGAATATATGTCACCAATGAACTGATCTAACAATTCGAGTGGTGTACCAGCTCTCCAATTCTTCCACGCCTGTAAAAATTATTTCAGTGGAGGAATTTCAACTTAATTAGATCGGTGCAACATAATATATGTCGTAATAGCACAGATGCAACTTACAAAGCTGGCAAGATTTTCATCCCCATCTGATTGGAAGAAGTAGCTATTCTTCTTGCCGCTAATGATCTCTAGGATTAGGACACCGAAACTGTAGACATCGGACTTCTCTGAGATTTGCCCACGCATTGCATACTCAGGAGACAAGTAACCACTACAAAGAAAAATACACCGACAGTAGCATCCATTATATAATTATAAGTTGATAAAATGAGCAACTTGTGAATGAACCACACTTATGAATATACTATGAATTGGCCATATATGAGCATGGTGTTGTTTTTTATTCAAAGATCGACCATAAGATAGATTATCATTCATCTAAGAAAGAATTTGAGACTTACAAGGTCCCCACAATTTTGTTAGTGTTTGCCCGAGTTTGATCAACTCCGAAAATCCTAGCCATGCCGAAATCTGAAATCTTCGGGTTCATATCACGGTCTAATAGGATATTGCTTGGTTTTAGATCACGATGAATGATTCGGAGTCTAGAATCTTCGTGCAGATAAAGCATTCCTCGAGCAATTCCAGATATTATCTTGTAACGTCTTGACCAATCCAATTGCTTTCTCTTATCAGGATCTACATAGTTACACAATTAGAACCCAATTATTCTTAGTTGGTAAATCCTCAAAGAACTTTCATCAGGTTCCCCAAAAGCTAGTGAGAGTTTCAACTCTAAGTTTATGCTAATCACTCGTACAGTCTCTTCCACATGGAAAATGACAACTTAAGAGTCTATTGAAGGGTGTCACGTACCAAATAAAAAGTAGTCAAGACTCTTGTTCGGCACAAACTCATAGACAAGTATCTTCTCTTCTCCCTCTAAGCAAAATCCGAGTAGCCGCACAAGGTTTCGATGTTGAAGCTTTGCTACCAAAACAACCTCATTCTTGAATTCTCCAACACCTTGTCCTGAGCTTTTAGATAGCCTCTTCACAGCTATTTCTTGTCCATTCGGAAGCCTGCCCTGAAAATTTTTAATTTGGTTGCTTAACTACACATGAATAGCTTCTGACCACATCTTCACATAACAAACATCAACGATATTCAAAGATTTTTATAAAGCATATATCAATATTTCAACTGATAATACCTGGAAAACGTCACCGAATCCGCCCTGACCCAACTTGTTTTGATGAGAGAAATTGTTTGTGGCAGCTTGTATAGTAGCTAAATGGTATTGCAAGGACTCTGCAGTTGTAATTTCACTTGCGCCTACACCACGAAACAACGGGAGATAGTCATTCACCGGAAGAATAGAACTATGCATCTCGTGTACGCAGTTTTGAAATTCTGAGTATAAGGCATATGCATGAACGTATTTATGTACCCCCTTCTGCTTGGACAACTTCATATGTCTTTGTTGTTTTACTCTGACGCCAACAGCAAGCGACAGAGAGAAGTAGGATAGCAACACCAACTGGAATGGCCACGGCAATGATTATCGTGGTCGATTTATTGCTTTTGCCTGCATATGTGCAACCATCTCAAGGAATGCATTGTATTTCAGAAATTCGAATTGCTAATTTGCTCCTACAGGTCGGAGCAAATCTAAGAAACAGATTCAAAAACAGTACAGACACATTTAAATAAAAGATTCTGCTATCTGCAGGCATGGGATTTTATCTTGTAAAAAATGTCCTGCTTCAAGTTCAAATGTCTAGAAGAGTAATGTGGAACTCCATTATCTGTCCATCTCACATTGTGTTTTTCCTGTTCTAATTCTTATATCTTAGGATGCCACCAATTATAAATTTCGTATAAGGGACTAACTTGACTGAATGTCCATTAGAATGTCCCATGAGATTGAGACAATTCCCCGATCCAATTGGGAAAGTTTGCTCCTAAAATGTACCTCATCTTGACTTTATGGGACCGAAGACTTGAATGAAGCATTAAAGGTAGAGGTAGAGAAAAACGTGAAAAAAAGAAGAAAGAAGATAAGAAAAGAATGTAAAACATGTAAGTAACTAGTTGAGAAAGACATAATTTGCGAGGCAAAAGCGACAAACCAACTAAAGTAAAATCTTAAAAATCAAAGGTACAACACCAAAAGAATATGCTGCCAATATCCATGGCTGAATTTTTATAAGCGTTTTGTTAACAGGTGCCTCAATTGTTAAGTATATATTATAAACAACTAATTAGTATAATACACGAAAAACAGTGCATTTAAAATTATGAACTTTCTTTACTTGATTGCTTAACAAGTCCTTAGGGATTTTTTTGATTAAATCAATTATTTGATTCAATAACGAAAACTCTATCATAAGTCCTAACCAGCAAATACAACCACATTCGTCCTAAACATATTACAATAAGAATAGCTGGACAGAAATTTATCTACCGGATACTAAATATACAGGTCAGGATGGACATAAATCACCACTACAATCTATGAACAAATATAACTTTCATTGAGCTTTCATGGCTAAATCCATCTCCTCGATTCAATCAAACAGGTACCTTTGGGTTCGTTCACCGGTGCAGGAGGAGTAGGAGAAGGAAGCAGGGGCACCGCCGCCACAGCCGAGGCATTATAAAAGGAGTACAGCTCGAACCTTACTCCGCAGGTCGGAGTGAACGACCTCCCTCCTTGCTTTCCCTGAGGTAGATTTGCGATCACCGCCCGGAGGCACGTGTTGCAGTCCGAGCCCTTCAAGTCCGACGTGCACTGTGCTAGTGCGTACAGCTTCCGCGAGCTCGTGAAGCTTGCCTCCACAACCGCAAACTTCTTCCCGGATTCGCTGCCCGAAGCCCTCCCTGCCACGTCGTTCATGGCATCTCCTAGCAGCTTCACGAACCGATCTGGTTCGGCGACGTCCCCGGTGTCCGGCATCGTGTATATAGGCACGGTCTCCATCACCGAGTAAACGGACTCGTCCGAGTACCTCAACATGCACTCGTCGTACCAGATCACGGAGGATCTCCTGTCGGGGCATCGTCGGAGGATGTCTTCTGTTCCGGTAGCCACGCACTCCCTGCACGTGGCGGTGCCGACGTCACCGCGGCAGAGGAAGAGCCCATAGGCACGGTCGGGAAGGTCTTTGCCGGCGGTGGCGGTGGCGTTGGCGAAGCCATCGGTGCTGTTGGTGGCGGCGGAGGAGAGGGAAGAGAGGAGGGTCTTGAGGTTGGATTGGTAGGTGGAGTTGGGAGCGAAGGGCGTGGAGTCCGGGCAGTAATGCTGTAGATAAGCAGGTGCAGCTTCTGTAGTATGGCAGTGATCGCTGAGGAAATTGAGAAAGAAGAAGAGGGCGAGGGAGATGATGAAGCGAAAATTCATGGTCTGATGATCTTGGTTTGCTTCCGGGACCGAGCATAGAAAAATTGTCGAAAGAGGAAAAGAGTTGGGAAAATGTTTAAGGGGTAATGAACGCAGCCTAAGTAGTTGTTTCAGTGACGTGACCGTAATTCAGGCTAAATTCACTCGAAATCGTACTAATACTAAGGGAGGATCCAAGTGAGATGACGATTGTGTGGCCCAGAAAAAACGTTGAGACGACAGTTTCCATTGGGCAACGAAAGAAAGGGTTTAATAAGACTTTCTAGCAAAAAAAAAAAGGGTTTAATAAGACTTAAATGGATGAAAATTTATCACGACATTGGGTAAGTATAAGCTTTAATCATATTTCTTAACAGACGAAGCTTTGCCGCTTTATATATATATATATATATATATATATATATATGTGTGTGTGTGTGTGTGTGTGTGTGTGTGTGTGTGTGTGTGTGTGTGTGTGTAAGTGAAATGTTGACGTTTGAGTTGTTTTTGATAATCACTTTAGCAAATATTTAACCCTAACAAATCTCTAATTCTACATCTGTAATTGTTTTGCTTATTTTAATTCCAATAATTATGAACCATACTACCTAGGACAACTAGCCAAGACTAAGGATCATAGAGCATTCTATGTGCCACATGCAAAATGACAGGTGGCCATACCGCACATCTGATAAGTCTTGAAGAAAAATATGTGTCCAGGTATTGCATTGTCAAGAATAATGACATAAGTAAATATTAGATTGACATCTAGTCGAATTAGCTATATTTGGTAATGCTAACTCGGACTTCAAGTTGTTAATGTCTATAACAGGTGTTACAATCCAATTAGTATGTGTCTTTGACTCCTTGTGTTTTTGAATCTCCTTATTTCAACAATAAACCAATAAAATTCTATATATTTATTCTCGGAGAAAGAAATATTTTAGTTCTCAAATTACAAATTGTATAGTGCATATTTTTGCAAGATATTAACAATTCTCTTTGTGATGTATTGTTATTATTTGGGAGCACGCAATAGAAGCCTAATTATCTTGTGAGGGAGCTCAAGTCCGAGCCCATCAGTATATTCATTTGTACACACCCTCATTCTAAAACTTAAGCAAATGAGTTATGAGCTAATTTGAATATATTAATTATTTCACACCACAACAATTTGAACTTCTTTAATATAAATCACACATGTATCTTGATAATTCGCCCCTCATGTGAGCTCACCCTAGACACTGCCATCGAGACTGCGTTGCTACAGTACAAAGCCCATGTGGCAACAGAAGCCCGATTATCTTCATCTAGGGAGATGATCAAGAAAGAGTCCAAGTCTAAGCGTATCACTCTATTTAATTGAACACACATTTACTCAAAAACTTAAGCCATGAGTTATATGTCAACTTTGATATATTAACTACTCCACAGTACAACAATTCTTCGATGTGATACTTTGTTAACACAACTCATATGTGTATCTCAACAATTGTGAATGGTGAGATATTCATCAACCTCTACCAAAATAAAAGAATAGACATCACAGGTTAACAAAAAGAAAAGGAAGTAATTTTGTAAAAAGGAAATTGAAATACATAAAAAGGGAGAGCTCCATAGGACCAACAAAAACAAAAAAGAAATTTATTGAATTGGAAGATGATCTAAAGAAATCACATCTAAATCTCTATAAATAGAAATGAGCAAATGGTCAAGAAAAGAGAAACTTTTACTCTCAAAAAAATTATGCATAAATTGTTTGTTTGCCTTTCCCAAACCAAATTGATAACCCGATGGTGAAGATTTCGACAAATGGAGGAATCAAAAGAGGAGAATTTTCCTTACCAAAAAAAAAAAAAAAGAGGAGAATTTTTCATGTCTCTTGTTGTTCATATTATTTTAAGTGCTTGAAATATTGCCTATAGTAAATTAAAACATATCACAATTGCATGCCTCATGTTTTCTTTTAATCGAAGGATAAACCTACATGATGAGGTTTAAATCCACTTTAAATAAAATTTCACATAAGCTCTAGCTTTTGGAAAAATTACTAAAAAAATCATAAATTCATAGTTCTAAACAATTTTTTTTTATCAATTGAGTCATAAATTTTTTGCGTTTTTGTTAATTAAGTCCATCTGGCCAAATTTGGTCAGAAATCTCTAACATGGACGTTGGCTATCCTACGTGACATAGCCGTCACTGACGTGAATAATTTTTAATAATATTTTTTTTTTTCTTTTCTTTCTTATTTTTTCCTTCTTGTGCAGTCGCCAACCTCCTCAATGGTCGGTGACCAAACTTGGCGAGGGTCGACCTTACCGACCTCTAGCAAAGCTTACCCTCCTTGGAATTTGGTGAAAAACTTTGGAAGATAAAGATGTCAAAATTTGAAAATTAGGTTCTTACCAAAAAAAATTTGAAAATTAGGACGTCAATGTGACATATATTTGAGAGCCAAACACATTCACTTTGGATGTTCCCAATGATCCATGCCTTATTGGATCGACGGAAAGATTTTTATTAAATTGCTATTGGTTAGGCCAGGCCATCGACATTGACAAGGGCAATTACGTGACCAGCATTCTCTTCTTGAGTGGAGGAGGGCATGACCAACTAAAATCTAGATCCATGTGAATTCAATATCTTAATTTCAAGTGATGATGATGGCGACAGAGAGAGACAGCTCTCTATGACCCTTCAAACTCTAATTTTCCGAGGTGGACCCACCAAAATTAAAGATTGATGGATTGGGATGAAATGTCCCGTCACATGAGAAATTATTTGTACCTTCCTTGACTTGATGAATGGTAAATTATTGAATCCAATGGTACGAGTTAAGTGGATTCTACGTGCGATTTATATAATCTAGTTATGTTCAGACGAAATAGATTTCCACGAAATGAGTTGATCTAACTATACATTACTTTGTCGGCCAGCCTTCATAGGCTATTAGAATACTAATGCATTTTCATTTAACTACTTGTCCGGTCATCAGGCTTATATCTCCTCCCTCCCTCACCATCCCATTTCGCTACTCAATGCTAGAAGTTGATCTCTGAGAGAGAGAGAGAGAGAGAGAGAGAGAGAGAGAGAGAGAGAGAGAGTTGTTTATTCTTGCGTAGACATAAGAAATATGCAAGTGTGAATTTGCTTGCCTTTCCATCATAATCAACCACCAAAGAGGCAGATGATGCAAAGGAATATATCTGGAGGTGAGGTCTATGACCTCGATTTCTAATAATTGTGATGGAAATAATGCGGTGCATTTATAAACAGATATATCTTATCACATATCATGAAAAATACCGTGAGAAAATCATGCCACTCTAGTGGATCAAGCATGATTTGCCTCAAGGAGAAGACACTTTGTACTTTTAGACATACAGGACATAGGTGTTTGCTTATTGTTCATCAATGATCGTAGTGGAATGCCAAGGATCTTAAGATGAAGGTCTCTGTGAGACAATCGTGAAGATAGACTTCCACTCCTGTTACCGTTCACCGGGGTAAACTTCGGTGGCTGACATCTCATTTGTCGACATTGCCATAGACCTACTGGTGGATTGGTCCGACTTGAGATCTTTCATTGTTCTCTCCGTCTTGCTCCGAAGGAAGAAGGCTGGCTGTTGGGGCAGTGCAAGAGAAACAGAGTAGCTGCTCAACATAAGGACTATGTTTGCCATTGTGGGTCTATCCATTGGATCTTCCTGAACACAAAGTAAACCAATGTTGAGGCATCTAAGAACTTCATCCCTTGAATACGAGTCTCCAATGGCAGGATCTAACACTTCCAATGGCGTACCGTCTCTCCAATTTTTCCAAGCCCGTAAACAGTTCATTGAAAAAAAAAATTCTCAGTGCATACATATTTGCTTAGTTTACCAATTTTCATACTAGTTATAGTCAATTTGTGCGACTTACATAGCTAGCGAGATCTTCGCCCCCATCTTCTTGGTAGAAGAAACTATTCTTCTTACCACTAACGAGCTCAAGAAGTAGGACATCGAAACTATAAACATCGGACTTCAGAGAGAGTTGGCCATGCATTGCATACTCAGGTGACATGTAACCACTACAATGCATAATACATCAGCGATATAAGCATACATAAGCACAAAAAGCAGAGAACAAAGCATACCAATACTTACAAAGTGCCCACTATTTTATTGGTATTTGCCTGTGTTTGGTTGACTTCGAAAATTCTTGCCATGTCGAAATCTGAAATCTTCGGGACCATTTCACTATGCAACAAGATATTGCTTGCTTTCAGATCACGATAAATAATCCGAAGTCGAGAGTCCTCATGTAAATAGAGCATTCCTCGAGCAATCCCACATACTATTTTGTAGCGTCTCGACCAATCTAATTGTCCGCTCTTTTCAACATCTGCATGTATACGCAATTGAGATTGCGGGTATTTTCAGTTGATAAATCCTCTTGAACGAATTTTGTGCAAGGAACAATTTTAGCTTCCAAGAGCTAGTGAAACATGAAACATTATTGAGGCTAATCACATATTCACCTCAACATGGAAATAAATCGCCTAGGAATATATTGAAAGGCAACGTACCATATAGAAAGTAGTCGAAACTTTTGTTTGGCACAAACTCATAAACAAGTAGCTTTTCTTCACCCTTCAAGCAGAACTCGAGCAGCCGCACAAGGTTCCGATGTTGAAGCTTCGCTACCAGGACAAATTCGTTCTTAAATTCTTCGGCACCTTGTCCTGAGCTTTGAGATAGTCTCTTCACGGCTATTTGTTGTCCATTAGGAAGCCTACCCTGAAAGGTTAGTATCTTGATGTTTAAGTGGACATGAATAGCTTTTGATCACAACTTTTTTTTTTTTGTAAGAATTTTGATCACAACTTTTCGAACCCACCAAATCAAAGATCTTCAAATTTTTTTGCACTAAAGATCTCTCAAATTTATTTAAACCATTCTCGATCTAGTTTCTAACTAACCATACCTAGAAAACTTCACCGAATCCGCCCTCACTCAACTTGTTTTGATGAGAGAAATCGTCTGTGGCGACTTGTATAGTGGCCAAATTGTACTGCAAGGAACTCGGCATTTGTAATTTCGTTCACACCTACACGTCAATACAACACTAAATGGTCATTTCACCAAAAGCATAGACACAAACATCCCCGCCTGTACGGTTTCATCATTTTACCCACGTATACGGCACAAGTACATATTTCATACCGCTTTGATCTTCTTGGACAACTTCATAGGTCTTGGTCGCTTTCCTCCGCCTGAAACAACGAGGAAGAGAAGCAACACGCCTACACCCACAGGAACGGTGACGGCGATGATAATCACGGTAGTTTTATTGCTTTTGCCTACATACGTGCAACAATATCTTAATAGCATCAGTATATGTGTTCATGACTGTGTGGGATTCTAAAAACTGTATTTGCTACCATAGGCAAGAGCAAGTGTAAAATATAGAGTAAAACAAAAAGAGGACGCTTAAAGAGCAAATGTCCAGAAGAAATGAAGCTGTAATCCATAATCTGTACTCACAAATCTATTCTTTCTCTAATTCCCAAGCTGAGTGGACTAATTGTTTACAGGGGATTAACCATTAATTGATTAAAGGCGACCTTTACCCAATTGTTATGTAAATAATCTAATCTCACTAGTGGATGTAGAACCCACCTTGTTCAACTGGCATGTGTGATTGAGATAATCGATCCACCTAAGAAAAAGTATTCACTTAAAAGGTGCCTCATCATGTAGCATTAAAGACCTGAAAGAACTGACAATACCTTTAAATGTCTTTTCTTATCAGAAATACTTATAATATTATTCAACCCGGGCAACAGTTTTCTTCAGAAAAAGTTGCAGCATTATCACCGGAGTCACCACTTTCAAGCTAAAAGCCCAGGACCAACAAACGCACTAAAGAACAGAAAGTTTTATGTGATCCTCGATCGCCTCACTTCTTCACTCTCTTGGATCAATGATGCATAGAACCGCCTGTATAATGGATATCTACTGATGGTGAACACTATAACTAATCAAAATTTAATACAAAAGCATAGTAGGAGGGATTAGCTAAATCCGAGTAAATATTTTTGGCCCACTGGGACTAAATTCAGTCTTCGATATATAAAAAGGAGAGGTAGGACGGAGTAGACAAGCAACACAAACACATATATACCTTTAGGTTCAATCATCGGAGCGGAAGCGGGCGGCGGAGGCGGAGGCGGAGGCGAAGGCGCCGGCAGGGCCGAGGTGTTATAAAAGGGGTAAAGCTCGTACCTCACATTGCAGCTCGGAGTGAGCACCCTCCCACCTTGCTTCCCCTGAACCAGATTACCCATCCCGAACTGGAGGCACGTGCTACTGCCTGACGCGGTCAAGTCCGGCGTGCACTGCACAAGTGCGTACAGTTTCTGCAAGCTCGTGAAGTTCACCACCGCCGCGGCGACCTTCCTCACTGACCCTCCAGCTGAAGCCCTCGTGGTGAGGTCGGTCAGGGTTTCTCCCAGGAGCTGCATGAACCGTGTTGTATCGGTGACGTTCCCGGTGTTGCACAAAATCTGATTCGGCGATTGCTCCATGACCGAGAAGATGGACTGGCTCGAGTACCGCAACATGCACTGGTCATACCAGATTATGGAGACTCGCTGGTTGGGGCATTTTTGGAGGATTTCCTGTTTTCCAGTGGCCACGCAGTCGCTGCACGCGACGGTGTCGAGGTCTCCGCGGCAGAGGAAGAGCCCATAGGCCCGGTCGGGAGGGTTTTGGCCGGCGGTAGCGTTGGCGAAGCCATCAGTGCTGTTGGTGGCGTAGGAGGAGAGAGAAGTGAGGAGGGTGTTGAGGTTGGATTGGTAGGTGGAGTTGGAAGTGAAGAGGGTGGTGTTTGGGCAATCATGATCCAGATATTCTGGTGCAGCCTCGGTACTGAAAATTTGGATGACGAAGGAGGAGGAGGAGGAGGAGGAGAGAGAGATGGAGATGGTAAGCAATAATTCATGATGAATAGCTTGGGCTTACGGCACGGAATTTCAGGGAGAAGAACAGCATAGCCTGCTTTCCAAAGATATTTTTGTTGCGAGAACAATTCGGAAGATCTAGTACATGTTTTAAAACAAATCCGGACAGCCACATCTGGTAAATATGTAATAAATTTAATCAATTAGAATTTATATTTTTTATCTCAGTTATTGTGATTTTATGCGGGACACGCTGTTCTTGCTATAATACGAGATTGATTTAATCAATTAAACTAAGCCTACGCATTGAATTTTTTAGTATCATGTAGTTTACACAACGGGAGAAATTGTTCAATCAATCATAAACCTATCGTTTGGATGCGAAAATTGATTAAAAGAACTATATTGAAATTTCGTGTAAATGTCTAGGATTAAATTAGTAAAATTGAAAATTTTAAGATTGAATTAACATATGTACAATAGGTTTAGGACTGATTGGACAATTCTTTCCAACATGTAAATGATGGATGATATATACTATTGGATGACTATCAAACTAGGGGCACCATACTCAAATTCGAGTAATTTTATGATCACGTGCTTTTTATAGGAAAAATGGAATCGAGATTCGAACAGCTTGGAAGGTTAAATATCTATCTTGTTTTCAAAAATTTAATACGAGATGCACCATTACAAATTGGAATTCAAGGATAAGTTTTGAATATCAAGGCTTAATTTGTTTCGCTAAAAATGAATGATTTTTCCTAAGAAGGTCGTTTGTATCGCTTAAAAAATGAATAAATAAAATATGTTTTCATCGTTTACGAAAATATTTAAACATAAATTATTGTCGATAATGAAAATATTTTTCATCATTGGATAATTATTTGAAACAATAATAGCTATTATTTTTAGGAAAATATTTTCTAAAGAACTTCTTCTCCGTGAAATAGATAGAGCTTTAACACGTGAAATTTTATTTTCACATTTCATAGCTAAAAGTTTCAAAACATATAAAGTCGATATCCTAAATCGTGAAAAAAGTATTATATAGCTTTTGTTAGGTCAAAGGGAATTTTTGACAAGTCAAGACAAACCGGTGTGAGATCACTTCTAACATAAAGTCAGAACAAAATGTTAAAGTCCATTCCATAAAGTTGAAGCGATGGGAGTTCGGGTTAGGTTGGCCGTCGATTTGCAAGGGGCACTGAGGAGTAAGATGGACGGTGAGGATGGATTACAGCATTTGCTCTCGTACGAGGTCGTCGACCAAAGTCAATTGCGTGAGTTGCGTTCTTCTTTGGCTCCACGTGGAGACTGGAAGAAGGAAAAGTTGTGTCAATAGCTTTGAATTTACCATCAAAACTACGATAATAATAATACTTTTGAAATATTAATATTGATTAGTACAATTCGATGCAACCTTGATCGGCAAAAGGAAGTGTCAAACCCCTCTGGAGCGTTTCACTCGAGTTACGCCTATATATTTGGGAGATAAAATACAATAAATTTCTTTTTCTAGGGCATTGTAGACCACTGTAGCCTAATTCGCTAGAGATGTTGCCCTCTTTAATTCATCATATACTAACCTAAAATTGATAGTGTTCCTAATGAGGCATATCTAATATTGCAATTCCCAAAGCCATATTATATACTTTTTTCAAAATGCACCTCTTACAAGTTAGATCCAAATCCACACATATTATCCAGAGACACTATCACCTCCTCGATGGGTGAGTCCATTTATTCCTACCTCTATCGGCATTCTAGAAATCAAGCGAATAAATTATATATTTATGGTATTTAGACACGCATATATAGACACACACTAGGTAGAATTGCAGAATGGGGGAGCTCACGAGAGAGTTATCACATATGACGATCCGATTTATTTTAATATATATACTAAGTTTACTGAAGAATTTTGTTCACATGAGTGTCAACATTAATGGTCACATGACTCGTGAAATGGATTGAAATTAAGGCAATTCTAGTAGTGTTTCCGTGAAAAAAAAGTATCAGAAAAGTCCTAAATCTAATACATTGGTATCAATTTAATTTATAACTTTTTGACCTAAAGTCAATTTAGTCCTTTCGGCTAATTTTTGCTAGATATTGATGATGTGGCTATCGGTTGACTTACGCTATCTGGTGTTGACATAGATAACTTTTAATAATATTTTAATAATTTTTTACAATTTTATTTATTTATTTATTCTTTTCTTTCTCTTTTTTTTTCCTTCCCTTCATTCTTCCTCCAACTGATTATCGAACCTTAGCTACCAGCTAGAGGCGAGGGCCAGCGAGGACTGGTGAGGTCGACCTTGCCAGGCCTCGCCTCTAGCCTGTCTCTTAGGCGAGGCTAGCCCTCTCTGGCATGTCTATGATGGCCACCGAAGGAAAGAGGAGGAAAAAAAAGAGAAAAATAAAATAAAAATTCGAAATTTATTAAAATATTATTAAAAAAAATGTCCAAGTTAGTACCAGCCGTGCTACGTAGGTTGACTAACGTCCACATTAGCCACATCCAACTAAAGTTAGTTGGAATGACTGAATTAGCTCTGGGTAAAAAGGTTTAGGATTAAATTAACATTATTGAAAGGTTTATAACTAAATTGGCATAAATACAATAAATTTTGGACTAAATTGGCATAAATACAATAAATTTATGACTTTTCTGACACTTTTTTTTTGGGTTCTCGAAATGAAGAAGAAGGAGAGAGATAGAGAGGGAGATGGTGAACCAAGGATTCATGATTAGCTTGCTTGATGAATAGATTGGGCTTGCGGAGTGGGCATGGAATTATAGGAAGAAGAAGAGCATGGTCTGCTCTCCAAGATATTTTTGTTGTGAGAACTATTTGGAGAATCTAAATACGTGTATTACAATAAATATGGACCGTCATGTCTGTTAAATAATTGTAGCATTACCAAAACTAGGTGCACAAAAATTGTAATTGTAAAAACAATCTAAATATGGGATTAGGCTCTAGGATATTTTTGTTGTGAGAACTATTTGGAGAATCTAAATACATGTATTACAATAAATATGGACCGTCATGTCTGTTAAATAATTGCAATATTACCAAAACCAGGTGCACAAAAATTGTAATTGTAAAAACAATCTACATATGGGATTAGGCTCCAATATATTTTTGTTGTGAGAACTATTTGGAGAATCTAAATACATGTATTACAATAAATATGGACCATCATGTCTGTTAAATAATTGCAACATGACCCAAACCAGGTGCACAAAAATTTTAATTGTAAAAAGAATCTAAATATGGGATTAGGCTATCATCCTCTTAAATTAGGTAACTATGGGGTTGCTAATATTTTGTCTTAGTTATTGATGTTCAAATGGTAGTTATCCAATGGCCATAAATGCAAGCAAGGTCCCGGTTAAGTGGAATCATAGTATTAAGCTAATTACTTGGACATATTCATACAACAAATTTCCTTTATTAATACCGTAGAAATGTTTTTTTTTTTTGGTATGTTCTACTCTAACTCTCAACTCATTTTTAGACTTTTATCCTGCCTCTTGCAAGGTGTGGGAGTCGAAACCCACATTTGAAACTACACGTTCCCATCCCTAGCCTCCCTTGAAAAGGTGGAAAATCAAACCCCCACTTTCCCCTTCCCAAGTAAGAAGGTTGATCACTAGGACAAACCCCAGTGGTTCCGTAGAAAGGTATTGGAAACATAGAAAATTAGGGATCGAACCCAATTCCTAACAAAAAAACATTATTAATTTGCATTTGCATATTATTTGCGTTTTCTTTTAATAGCATTAAGCCCACATAAACAGCATTTTAATTGGGCGGGAGCTTATGGACTTAAGCAAGGAGACCTGAGCTTAATTAAAAATTATCTGGACTAAGCCCATATGAGCATTAAATTCGGCTAAGCCCATCGAAATACATACCATGGCCGAAATTCACATGTGCATGGCACATGTAGAGTGCCAAACTAGGGAAAATTGTAATATTTCATCAAAATTGGAGGAAATAAAGTTATTATTCATATGAATTTTAATTATATGGTGACGATTAGAGGATGCCATCTTAATTCCCTAAGATGTGAGAGTTAATATATTCACTTGAGCTAACATAGGTGGGGGAATTCAGTAATTTCTCGAGACATCTCGAGGAAGATTCAAGCATGGATTCATTGGGTGATTGAAGAACATTCGAAGATTTCTCGCTTGAATTAAAAATGGCACAAAATCATGGGCAAGGCAAAGAAAAGGCAAGACAAATTGGTAAGCAAAGAGGTGGCTGAGAGAGAGAGAGATTCGATGGCTTGTTGATTGTTCATTAATGATCCCTATGGAAGGCCAAGGATCTCAAGGTCTCTGCGAGACTATCAAGAAGGACTTTCGCTCCCATCACGATTCACTAAGGGTACACCTCAATAACCGACATTTCATTGGTCGAACACGGCATAGACCTACTGGTGATTCATCTGACTCAAGCTCTTTCAACTGTCTCTCCGTGTTTCTTCAGAGGAAGAAGGTCGGTTGTCGAGGCTTTGGAAGCTTAATAGAGTGGTTGCTCAACATAAGGACTATGCTTGCCATGGTCAGTCTATCACTCGGATCTTCCTGAACACCTAGTAACCAATGTGGAGGCATCTAACCACTTCATCTATTGAATACGAATTGCCAATGAACGGATCTAACACTTCGAGCGGTGTATCGACTCTCCAATGCTTCCATGCTTGAAAAATTATTTCAGTGGAGGAATTTCAACTTAATTAGATCGGTTCAGTGTAATATACACCGTAATAGATCATATGCAACTTACATAGCTAGCAAGATTTTCACCCCCGTCTAATTGGTTGAAGCAACTATTCTTCTTTCCACTAATGATCTCTAGGAATAGGACATCGAAACTATAGACATTGGACTTCGCGGAGATTTGCCCACGCATTGCATACTCCAGAGGCAAGTAATCACTGCAAACCAAAAACATGGGCCGTAGCATCCATTATGTTACTATAAGTTGATAAAATAAGCAAGTCACGAATGACCCACATTCGAGGATTAGCATGTATGTGATGTCGAATATCTAAATTCGATCCTATCAACGATGCGAGAAAGTAATGGAAATTCGCACAACACAAGAATTTACATGATTTAGCAGGGGAGATGTTCTACTTACCTACGTCCACAGGAAGAAGAGATCCGTTTCACTAATAACGCAGAAAAGTGTACAGCCACTCTTTCCCACCTCTTGCCTCTATTTTAAAGATCCGTTTCGCCCTAAATATATATAGCGAAACTCTAAATGACACAAATTACAAAATTACCCACATTGTCTAAAATATTTAGCTTTCCTATATAAATCATTCTATGACTGAATATAAAATGCCTCTGGCGGCCCGGGGGTGCTGCCCCAGCGACCCCCGCCGGGGCGACCCCTCCAGACCCCCCATCGGCTCATCGGGTCGCGGGATCCCGTGCTGTCCAGTCGTCAAGGAGCCTTTCGAAACCGCCTCATAATTTCTTGGATAACAAAATACAAGATATCAACCTCAACATGTGAGCATGGTGTTGTTCCCAATTCATAGATCAACCATAAGATAGATTATATAAACAAGAAATTATCAGTCATCTAAGAAAGAACTTGAGATTCACAAGGTCCCCATGATTTTGTTAGTGTTTGCCTGAGTTTGATCAACTCCGAAAGTCCTAGCCATGCCGAAATTTGAAATCTTCGGGTTCATATCACTATCTAACAAGATATTGCTGGGTTTTAGATCACGATGAATGATTTGGAGTCTAGAATCTTTGTGCAAATAGAACATTCCTTGAGCGATTCCAAATATTATCTTGTAACATCTTGACCAATCCAATTGCCTTCTCTTTTCAGGATTTGCACATTTACACAACTAGAAACCAATTATTCTGAGTTGATTAATGCTCTTAGAACTTTCATCATGTTCCCTAGAAGCTAGTTGGAGTTTCAACTCTAAGCTTATGCGAATCACACATACAATTTCTTCCGCATGGAAAATGACAATTTAAGAGTCTATTGAAGCGTGAGATGTACCAAGTAAAAAGTAGTTGAGACTTTTGTTCGGCACAAATTCATAGACAAGTATCTTCTCTTCTCCCTCTAAGCAAAACCCGAGTAGCCGCACAAGGTTTCGATGTTGAAGCTTCGCTACCAAAACAACCTCATTTTTTAATTCTCCAACACCATGTCCCGAGCTTTTAGATAGCCTCTTCACAGCCATTTCTTGTCCATTCGGAAGCTTGCCCTGAAAATTTTTAATTTGGTTGCTTGAGTACAAATGAATAGCTTTTGGCCACTTCTTCACATAACAAACATCAACGATATTCAAAGAATTTTATAAAGCATATATCAATATTTCTAATTGATACCCGGGAAACTTCACCAAATCCGCCCTGACCCAACTTGTTTCGATGAGAGAAATTGTTTGTGGCAGCTTGGATAGCAGCTAAATGGTATTGCAAGGACTCTGCAGTTGTAATTTCACTTGAGCCTTCACGACGAAACAGCAGGAGATAGTCATTCACCTTAAGCATAGAACTGTGTATCTCGGGTACAGAGTTTCGAATTTCTGTCCAAGGCATAAACCTGCGCGTAAGTACCGCCTTCTGCTTGGACGATTTCATACGTCTTTGCTGTTTCACTCCGGTGCGAACAGCAGGCAACAAAGGGAACTATGATAGCAATGCCAACCGGAATGGCCACCGCAACGATTATCGTGGTAGATTACCTGCACATGTGCTGCCATATCATAGGGGTGCATGCTATTTTAGAAATTTGAATTGCTAATTTGCTACAACAGGTAGAAGCAAATTTGAAAAAACAGATATTACAGACTCATTCAAATAAATGATTCAACTATCCTTTTCCACTCAAATCATGTTCCTTAAGCTCTTCAGGCATGAGATTTTATCTTGTTAAAAATGTCCGGCTTAAATAGCAAATGTCTAAAAGAACCATGTTATGCCCCATAATCTGTCTATCTCACTATATCTTTTTGCTTTTCTAATTATTATATTATAGGAGTGCACCATTTTTAATTTCGTCTTAGCGACTAACTAGATTATTTAAAGGCTAAACACCTGAGTCCAAAGTCTACTATCAATGGCTATCGTGGGAAAGTTCTCCAGATAATCTAATCTCAGAAGTGATGTTAGAATCTACCGTGTTTAACTGGTACGAGATTGAGACAATTGCCTGATCCACTTAGGAAAGTTTGCACCTAAAATGTACCACATCTTGACTTGAGGGGACGGACGACTTTAACGAGGCATTAAAGGTCAAAAAAACATAAATAAGAAACCACTCTTTGAGAAGAAAACGAAAAAAGAAGAAGAAAGAATGTAAAGCATGTACCCATGACTGAATTTTGATAAAGAGCTTCTTACCAAATGTATTGGAACAGTTGCTGAACTTTATAAAAAAAGTATTTTAATTTTCAAAACAATGATCACCTGTAATATGAGAAAAACCAATGCATTTAAAATTAAGAACTTCATGTTATTTGACTTCTTAGCAAGTTCTTAGGGACAATTTTTTAAAAAAAATAATTCCTATACATGATTCAATAAGAAAAACTCTCTCAAAGTTCCTAACCACCACGTACACCCTCATTCGTCCTAAAAAATATTACAAAAAGCATACCTGGACAGAAATTTATAGGCTGGGACACTAAAAATACAAGTCAAGATGGACATATTCGTCACCAGAATCTATGATAAAAGATCAACATATCAATCACAGAAGTTGTAAAAACAAAACTAGTAACCCACAATCCTAAACTGTTAAGTGGGAAACATATCCAGGTAGAGCTTTCATGACTAAATCCATCTCCTTAGGTCAATCAAATACGTACCTTTGGGTCTGTTCAACGGAGCAGGAGGAGGAGAAGGAAGCTGGGGCAGTGGGGGTACCGCCAAGGCATTATAAAAGGGGTACATCTCGAACCTCACCGCGCAGCTTGGAGTGAACGACCTTCCACCTCGCTCCGCCTGAGGTAGATCTGCGATCGCTGCCCGGAGGCATGTGTTACAGTCTGACCCCATCAAGTCTGGCGTGCCCTGCCCAAGTGTGTCCAGCTTCTGTGAGCTCGTGAAGTTTACCTCTGCGACTGCAAACTTCTTCCCTGATTCACTCCCCGAAGCCCTTGCCGCCACGTTGTTCATGGTCTCTCTCCTAGCAGATGCATGAACCCATCTGGTTTGGCGACTTTCCCAGTGTCTGGCATCGAGTATCCAAGTACAATCTCCACGACCGAATAAATGGACCGGTCTGAGTATTTCAACATGCACTCATCGTACCAGATCACGGAGATTCTCCTGTTGGGGCATTGCCGAAGGATGTCTTTTATTCCGGTAGCCACGCAGTCGCTGCACGTGGCGGTGTCAAGGTCACCACGGCAGATGAAGAGCCCATAGGCCTCATCGGGAGGGTTTTAGCAAGCGGTGGCGTTGGCAAAGCCATCGGCGCTGTTGGTGGCGGCGGAGGAGAGGGAAGAGAGGAGGTCGTTGAGGTTGGATTGGTAGGTGGAGTTGGGAGTGAAGAGCGTGTGTTCGGGCAGTCATGCTGTAGATAAGCAGGTGCAGCTTCGGAAATGTGACAGTGATTGCTGAGAAAATTGAGAAAGAAGAAGAGGGCGAAGGAGATGACGAAGCCAAAGTTCATGGTCTGATGATCTTATTTTGCTTGCGGGATTGAGCATAACCTCACCCTAAATGCACTCGAAATCGTGCTAAAACTTACTGGCTCACTGAGATGACAATTTTGTGGCCCAAAAAAATCGTGAGATGACGTTTTCAATTGCGGAGTGAAAGAAGTGGCCCATGTGAATTGACCAATTGACTTTCTTAATTACTTAAAAGATAATTATCACATCATTTAATAAATATAAGTTTTGATAAGGAAAAATGACACAGCCAATCTCCGAACTTTAATTCCAATATGTAATATGATCCCTGAACTTTTAATTTATTCAATATGATTCATGAACTTTGATCCAATATGTAATGTGGTCCTTGAACTTTTAATTTGTTTAACTTCATCTATGAACTTTTGGTATATGTTTAATGTAATTCTGAACTATATAAAAATGTTTTCCAATAATTCAAGTCCATGGACTATATTGAACATGTGCCAAAAGTCCAGGATGACATTGAACAAATTAAAAATTTAGGGATCATATTGAACATTGGGCTAAAGTTCAAGAACCACATTGAACAAATTAAAAGTTTAATTTAAGTTTATAGATTACATTGAACATGCACCAAAAGTCTAGGGATGACAATGAACAAATTAAAATTTAGGGACTACATTGAACATTAGGCTAAAGTTCAGGAACTACATTGAACAAATTAAAATTCAATTCAAGTTCATAGACTATATTGAACATGTACAAAAAATCCAGGGATAATATTGAATAAATTAAAAGTTCAGAAACCACATTGAATATTAGACTAAAGTTCAGGGACCACATTGAACAAGTTAAAAGTTCATTGATCACATTGTACATTGGGCCAAAGTTCAGGAACCGTTTTTGTCATTATCCATTTTAATAATTGATCTAAAAAAGTTATAAAATTAAAAATATGTGCCCAGAGAAAGATGAGATAAATAAATATTAGATTGACATTTAATCAACTTAGCTACAATTGGTAATACTAACTAAAACTTCATATCTTTAAATCTTATAACAGATTTTAATTCACCAAACAATTTTGAATAAATGAATATGTGTTTGGACTCAATGTGTTTCCCAATCTTCTTATTTTGAAAAAAAAAACCAAGGAAATTCTAAATATGCATTATCGGGAAAGGAATATTACGGATTATTTTCAATGAATAATGAATATTTTCATAAGATATTCAACAATTCTCTTTGTGGTATATTGTCGTCAGCTCTTGCCAAAATGAAAGGCTATACATCAAATGACTAACAAAAAGAAAAGGGATTAATTTCGCAAAAAAGGACAAAAATGGAATTGGAAGATAATGTTAAAGAAATCATCACTTACTCTTTACAAATAGAGATGAGCAAAGGGTGAAGAGAAGAGAATTTTATTCTCAAGAAAACTCTACACAATTATCTCACTCCCATTTCCCACATCAGGTCGATGACACAAAGGTGAAGATTTCGACAAATTGAGAAACAAAAGAGCACAATTTATGTTCTCACTTTATGCTTTCATGCTTCTTATTTGTTCTTATTATTTTATTGCATGTATTTATATTGTGAGTCCAAAAAATACAGTAATTGTATATGTAACATTCCGAATTTCGACCTATTTTTGAGAATTATAAAACGTGTATTTCGTCGGCGCGCTTATAACAAAATCTCATCTGAAACTAATCACTCTTGGGTTATTTCTTTTTAAATTAGAGATTTCGCTAGAATCGCACTCGATCGAAGTTGGCCGTTATTTAAAGCTCCAACTTTGGTGTCGAATTTCTCGGAGTTCCGGGACGAATTTAATTGGACGATGTTGATAGTATTGTGGCCAGCTTCAATATTGCCTAGGATAAGTGAAAAGTGAAATTTTGACCAAGTGCAAATTTGGACTAATAGACCTCCTTCGTAGTGTGTTTTATTTGATATCTTCTGACCCTTTGTCCTATTAATTAATTAGGATTTTCGTGGATTGTTAGATCGATTTTGAATTTAAACGTGGGCCGTTGGATCGTGTAATTATTGCGTTGACTTTTGTTCTCTCTCTCTCTCTCTCTCTCTCTCTCTCTCTCTCTCTCTCTCTCTCTCTCTCCGCCGCGTCCCCTCTACGCACGTTCGCCCCCCCTAACAGACCCATCCCTCTCTCTTTCTCTCTCTTCCTTTTTCTTCTTCCCATTTTCTTCTTCTTCTTCTATGGTCTTCAACCCAATTGGCTCTGCTTCTACTTTTGCTCGCCCAACCAGTTGCCCCTGATCGCCCCTCGCCGTCGTCCACTTTTTTGCCATCGCCCGAGCCAAAAGCGGCTGCCTTTGTCGCCTGCTTGTTTGTTGCCCGTACACGCCTACACTGCACTCGTGTGCGGCTCATGACTATAAATCTCTCACCGTGACCCGCATTGCCCGCGTCGTTCGGCCCGGCTTTGTCCTCACATCGCCCAGCCATCCAGACACCATTGTCTTTGGCTTTGGCATACGTGACCTTCCCTTTCCCCTGTTTTTCTTTCCTCGGCGCCTTCCTCTGTTTCGGGCCCCCAGCTTCGCCGCCACCACGTGTCACCGTTCTGGCCACCACCGCTCAGCCTCCACCACTCGGCCTCTCCCCTCAGCCACCTCCACCACCCCCTTGGCCGTCACCACCTCCCTTTCCCCTGCTTATTCCTTCCTCCCTGACCCCTTCCCTGTTTTGAGCTCTCCCCAGCTCCACCTCGTCCAACGCCCGTGTCCGCTGTTCGACCCTAACTGCTCCATCTGCCACCACCCAGCTCCCAACAACGCTGTCCGGCCACTTGCAGCTGCCGTGGTCGCTTGGACAGCCAATGTCACCCCAGCTCAGTCTTGGCCGGATTGTCCTGGCCTTGGCCGAGCCTCCGTCGCTGGCTACCGTAAATGATAGGTAGCTATTGCCCTCCTTGTGAGCCCGAAGACCACCTCTACTTCAGTCCCCTATTCGCTTCCTCTCCCGTGTGGCAACCGTTCGTCCGTCGCCGCCGTGAACCACCACAGGTCCGCCGGAGACACGGCTGTGCCGACGTTGCTGTTGCTTCGTTCTAGCAGTCTTGCTGCCCTCCACGCTTGACCGTTCTCGCTTAGGCTTGAGGTAAGCAACACCCTAAACCTTGTCTAAGACTTTGGGTATCAATAGACTTGTTTATGGGTCGTTTGGAGTGAAAATGATGGTGAGTTCGAGGTGGGTGATTGGGTTGGAACGTAGGCTGAATCGAGGTGGTTTATTGCTGATTTTAGGGTTGGTTTGGGGGTCGTATATTACTGGACATTTATGTCAAGTTTATTGATTATTCATGTGTGATTTAATGTCCGACTTGGCGATTGTTCATGCTGTTTATATGTGGCTGAATTAGAGGTTGATTTGGGACCGTTGTTGGGCGAGTTGTTGGTTGGTTTTAAGGTCAACTTATGGGTTGTCATGAGTTGGGAAATTAGCTAGTCCGGTGGACTAATATCGGATAAGTTTTGGAAGTAAAATGTGGAACTTATTGTATCGGTGTGGCGAGCTAAGTGTGGCTAGTGGTTATTCGAATTATGGGTGGATTCAATGCTTTATATTGTGTGTTTATGCGATGATTTGATGACGAGTAATGGTTGACCTTGATTGACCGTTTGTGAGTGTGCGAGTGTGACTTTAATTGGTGGAACTATGGCTTCTTTGGCATAAGTATAGCAAATTGTGTTGTGGTTGTTTGGAAATAGTTGCGTGACATTTGATTATGTGAAGGACGTGAAATTGATTGAATTAAGTGGTGTGTGTGTGTTTGCTTGAAAAGCCTGGATTGATCGGAGGGTTGCCAACCTGAGGCGTGGTTACGCGGGTGTGACGAGAAAGGCAAGAAAAGACCTAAGGCGTGTTTACGCGGGTCATTGGAGGATGCTAAGCCTGAGGCATGTTTACACAGGCTTTAGAAGGAAAGTTAGACCTGAGACGCGTTTACGCGGGTTATTGGAAAGAAAGTTGGATCTAAGGCGTGCTTACGCGGGTCATCGGAAAGTGAGAATGAGTCTAAGGTGTATTTATGCGGGCTGTGAGAATGAGCCTGAGGCGTGTTTACGCAAGCTGTGAGAATGAACTTGAGGTGTGTTGACGTGGGCTGTGAGAATGGGCCTGAGGCGTGTTTACGCGGGCTGTGAGGATGGGTCTAAGGCGTGTTGACGTGGGCTAAGGGAAAGGACCTGAGGCATGTTTACGCGGGTCATGGATAGTTCGATGGACATGCATGTGGAATATACTTGATTGAATTAGGTGAACGCATGTGTATATGGTGCTCGAGTGATTGTGATGTGCTCTTGGAATATTATTACTTATAGTGATTTGACTAATATGCAGAGTTGACGCATGATTAGAAGCGAGATAAGTATGTTTATGTGATTTCTAGTACGTCAATGATTAGATTGCATGTTGAGACTTGTCTGGGTATACATTAGCCTAGGTGGGGTTTAGGGGTTTGCTTATTGAGATTTATCTCATTCCCTGTTATTAAACATTTTCAGGTTTGGAGTGACGGATAGTCGTCACGTGCAGTTCAGAGACCGGAAGTGACCTTGGGCATTTGACACTTCGCTTTATCCTTGGATGCCCCCCTTTTGTATAGTGAAGTAGGCTACCCAATCACCGCCCCCTTTTTATGATCGTGGTTTATTCGTTAGTAGCCTAGGTTGTTTTGGCATAAATGAAATTATTGTTTTGTGCTATCCCTCTGTCTTTATCTTTTGTTTGGGTTGTTTCATTTTTGTTTCCGCTCGTGTTTGCCTTCACGTGTTTCGTTTGGGTCAGTGACGCATCCTGGAACGTCACATTCAATCCGGCCATCGAAGGGGTGTTGTGAGCCCGTTGGGGTTTGGGGCATGACAGTATGTCTCATCTTTTCTTTTAATCAGAGCTTATATGATGGGATTCGGATCCACTTCAAATAAAACTCCACATAAGCTCTAGAGAAGAATTTGCTTGATGTAGATGTTTATCTTTCCATAATTTTCTGCATATATATATTTGTAAAAATTAACGTCGAAACCGACATTTAAAATAATATAACAAATGTAGTCTTAGATCGGTACGTGCATGAGCATCTTGCTAATTTTGTATATGCATCTTCCTTGTTTATTTTGTTACATATTGAGATCCTCTGAACTTGAGCTAATTGACATTTTTTTCCTGGTGAGTGTAAATTGACAATCTCAATTTGCTGCATTGAGAAGATGACTTATCAACATAAAAATAGAATGGAATAAATATACTGTTCCTATTTATATATCACTTTTTTTTCCTTTTCATTTTCTTTCACATATTTTTCTTTTCCTTTCTCGAGAAAAGAACAGCATAGGTATCAAAACTTTCATACAACGCTCACTTATTTGCAAAGCTCATTTGAGTGTCATAATTTTTTTTTAATCACTTGAGTGCCATGTAACTTTTTAATTGATCACTTGAGTGTTACAAATCTTTTAAAATGTAAGTGCTATGTCATGTTTGATTTCCAACACTTAAGTGAATGTTTTTTTCAAAGTTATGTCACTCAAATGATCAATTGAAAGTTACTGTACTTAAGTGAACGTTTTTTAGAAGTTATAATACTGAAGTGGTCGACAAAAAAAAGTTATAGTATTCAAGTAAGCGTTGTACAAAAGTTATAATACTTGTAATGACTTTATCCCCATTTTCTCAATCTACATTATTTCCTCAATTCTCCGGGTAATGTCACCACCCTCCTCCCTAGTGCGATAGAGAGGTGAGCTCGTGCCGTAGCCAAAAGTGCCGAGGCAAGGCAATGAGGTGAGTTCCGTGTGAACTGCTACGTAGAGAGAGAGAGAGAGAGAGAGATGTGTTGGGATTTTTAGTTTTTGTGTTGATTTTGCTTCCTGCATTGATCGAAAAACTTTGGAAGGTAAAAGGCAACTTATTGGATTGACCCAAAAAACTATGAATAAAATGGCTGTTGGTTAGGCCATTATGATTCGGGTGGGGAAAGAGAAGAAGATGAACGGTGAGGATGGTCGCCCTTTTGTCCTCGTACAACGGTCATTGTCAAGGTCTATTGCGTGTGCTTGCATTCTCTTCTTGAGGGAGAGGACTTGACCAACAGAAGTCGAGATGCATGTAACTTTAATATCTGAGTTTCGAGTGATGGCGACGGCGACAGAGAACGCTTTGTGACCCTTCGAGCTCTGAAACTTTCTGAGGCGGACCTGCCAATATCAAAGATTGATGGACTGGGATCATATATTCTTGCTGCACCAAGACATTTTTCAAACTTCATGCAAGAAAACTTATCAGGTTCAATTGCAAAAGTTTAGTGGGTTCTACATGAGACTCATATAATCTAATTATTTTCATATGAAATAGGTTTTCGTGAGCTGAGTTAATGGAATAATACATTACTTTCTACGTCAACCCTTCATGGGCTATGAAAACATTAGCGCATGTTCATTCATTTTAGACTTGTTTGGTCATCGGCCCAATATCTCGCGCTCTCCCTCCCTCCCTCCCTCCCTCCCTCGTCATCCCATCTCGCTACTCAACACTAGAATATTTAAGCACTTGCTGTCCATAGAGGAGCTCGTCAACTAGCTCCACTCCTTGGAGGCCATGGCTAAGATCTCGGATGGATAGAGACATCTGTGGACTTGAGGCTGTGAGTTGATCGAGATCGAGAGAGATCGAGAGAGAGGGGAGGGGAGGGAGGAGAGGGGTAGGTTATTCTTATGTATATATATATATATATATATATATATATATATATATATATATATATATATATATATATATATATATGAGGAAATATGCATGTGAAGTTGCTTGCCTTTCCATCATAGTCAACCCCCACCATTATAATCGAGTAATGAGGCAGGTGATGCAAAGAATATATTGGGAGTTGAATATATCGGGAGGTGAGGTTTATGACCTCAATTTCTAGTTAGTATGACTAAATAAAGCAGTGCGAATTATGTATGAATGGATGCATGTTATCAGATATCATGAAAAGTACTATAAGAAAATCATGTCAATTAAGTGAAACTCTAGATTCAATTAGTTATTTCTTTAGACAAGGAAGAACTTGTATTCCTCTATCCAATAAAACCCCATGTATGTATATTAATATCAACAACCTTCCATGTCTAGTGGATCAAAACATGATTAGCCTAAAAAATAAGACACTTTGTAGTTTTAGTTGTGCTAGACATAAGTGTTTGCTCATTGTTCATTATTGAACTTAGTGGAATGCTAAGGATCATTTGTTCAAGTTCTTTGCGAGACTATATGAAGAAAGACTTCCACTCACATCACCATTCACTGAGGGTAAACTTCGATGATTGAAATCTCATTGGTCGGCAATGCCAAAGACCTATTGGTGGATTGGTTCAATTTGAGCTCTTTCATTGATCTATCAGTCCTGCTCCGGAGGAAGAAGGCTGGTTGTTGGGGCAGTGCAAGAGTAACAGAGTAGCTACTCAACATCAAGACTATGTTTTCCATTGACGGTTTATCAAATGGATCTTCCTGAACACATAGTAAACCAATGTGGAAGAATCTAAGAACTTCATTCCTTGGATAGGAGTCTCCAATGGACGAATCTAGCACGTCCAACGACGTAAGATCTCTCCAATTTTTCTAGACCTAAAAACAATTCATGAAAAAAACTTTCTCAATACGTCAGATTTGCTTAGTTTTACAATTTTCAAATCCGTTAAAGAGTCAATTTGTGCAACCTACATAGCTAGTAAGATCTTCACCCCTGTCTGCTTGGTAGAAGAAACTATTCTTCTTGCCGCTAATGAGCTCTAGAAGTAGGATACCGAAACTATAGACATCGGACTTCACGGAGAATCGCCCATGCATTGCATACTCAGGTGACATGTAAACACTACAAACCATAACACATCAGCGATATAAGCATACCTAAGCATAAAAAGTAGAGAACAAAGCATAACAACACTTACAAAGGCCCAACATTTTACTGATGTTTGCCTATGTTTGATTGACTCTAAAAGTCTTTGTCATGCCAAAATCTAAAATCTTTGGGTTCATTTCACCGTCCAAGAAGATATTGCTTGATTTTAGATCCTGATGAATGATCCTAAGTCGTTGGTCCTCATGTAAATAGAGCATTCCTTGAGCAATCCCAAATACTATTTTGTAACGTATCGACCAATCAAATTGCCTGCTCTTTTAGGATCCGCATGTATGCACAATCGATATGCGGGAAATTTCAGTTAATAAATCGCCTTGAATAGATTTTATGCAAGGAACTAACCTTAGGTTCCAAAAGCTAGTGAAACATTCACCATAATTTGAGGCTAATCACATATTCGCCTCAACATGGAAAGCAATAGCTTTGGAAAATATATAATGCGATATACCAAATAAAAAGTAGTCGAGACTTTTGTTCAGCACAAACTCATAGACAAGCAGTTTTTCTTCACCCACCAAGCAGAACCTGAGTAGCTGAACAAGGTTTCGATGTTGAAGTTTCGCTACCAGTATCATTTCATCTTTAAATTCTTCAGCACCTTGTTCTGAGCTTCGACATAGTCTCTTCATGGCTACTAGTTGTACATTAGGAAGCATACCCTACAAGATTAGTTTATTGAGGTTTAAGTACACATGAATAGCTTCTGATCACAACTTTTCAAAGTTACCAAATAGAAGATCATTTTTAAACCATTCCCTATATAATTTC
Source organism: Syzygium grande (assembly GCA_024733475.1). Taxonomy (NCBI): domain Eukaryota; kingdom Viridiplantae; phylum Streptophyta; class Magnoliopsida; order Myrtales; family Myrtaceae; genus Syzygium; species Syzygium grande. The sequence goes on from JAMXDD010000001.1 coordinate 2,598,495, forward strand.
TGACTAATCATACTTGGAAAACTTCACCAAATCTGCCCTCACCCAACTTGTTTTGATGTGAGAAATTGTCTGTGGCGGCTTGTATGGTGGCTAAATCGTATTGCAGAGACTCTGTATTTGTAATTTCATTTACGCCTACACAATGAAACAACACGAGATGGTCATTTCACCCAAAGCGTAGAACAGTACGTCTTGCATATATGGTTTCATCATTCTATCCAACTATACAGCACAGGTACGTATTTCGTACCGCTTTGATCTCCTTGCACGACTTCATACGTCTTGGTCACTTTCCTTTGCCTGAAACAACAAGCAAGGAAGAGAAGCACCACGCCTACACCAATAGGACCAGTGACAACGACGATTATCACAGTAGATTTATTGCTTCGGCCTACATATGTGCAACCATATCATAATAGCATCAGTTTATGTGTTTATGACTGTATGATTTTTTAGAAAATGGAATTGCTACCAAAGGCCAGAGCAAATTGGAAAAATAGAGAAAAACAAAGAGAGTCCGCTTAAAGAGCAAATGTCCAGAAGAAATTAAGCTGTAATCCAGAATCTGTCCATCTCACAAAATCCATTCTTTTAGTAATTCTCATGTGAGTGCACCAATTGTTTATAGGGGATTAACCATTAATTGTTTAAAAGCCACCTTTAACCAATTGTTATGTAAATAATCTAATCTTATAAGTTGATGTAGAACCCACCATATTCAACTGGTATGAGTGATTGAGATAATTGCTCCACCTAAGAAAAACTTTTCACCTAAAATGTACCGTATCATGACTTATGAAGCACTAAAGACTAAAAGCCCAGGACCATCAAACGCACTAAGTCCAGAAATTTTTTATGTGCTCCTCAAATATCACCTTATTGTCTTCAATAAACAATTATCTCATTTTTTCTTTGAAGAAAAATTGTATAGCTTATGATGGTTGATGATCTATGACTAACTTGTTGGACAGGTACCTAAATCTTGATTCAAAATAAAGCGAGAAGAGTTAGGAAAAAAACATAGGTTTACTCGAAAAGTAACCCTGCTAGAAATAAAGAGTTGGGATGAAGGATGACAATCAATACAAACACATACGTACTTTTAGGTCCGGTCACCAGAGCAGGAGCAGGAAGTGGAGGCGCCGGCACTGGCAGGGCTGAGGTGTTATGAAAGGACTAGACCTCGTACCTCACGTTGCAGCTCGGAGTGGGCACCCTCCCACCTTGCTTCCCCTGAACCAGATTACCGATCCCGAACTGGAGGCACGTGCTACAGTCTGACGCGGTCAAATCTGGCGTGCACTGCACGAGTGTGTACAGCTTCTGCAAGTTCGCGAAGTTCACCTCCGCCACAGCGAGCTTCTTCTTTGACCCCGCCAGCTGAAGCCCTCGTAGTGAGGTCGGTTAGGGTTTCTCGCAGGAGCTGCATGAATTGGGTTGTATCGGTGATGTTCCCGATGTTGTACAAAATCTGCTTCGGCGATTGCTCCATGGCTAAGAAGATGGACTCGCTTGAGTACCGCAACATGCACTGGTCATACCAGATTATGGAGACCCGCTGGTTCGGGCATCTTGGGGGGATACCCTGTTTCCCATTGGCCACGCAGTCGCTGCATGTGGCAGTGTCAAGGTCGCCGCGGCAAAGGAAGAGCCCGTAGGCCATCAGTGCTGTTGGTGGTGGCGAAGGAGAGGGAAGAGAGGAGTGTGCCGAGGTTGGATTTGTAGGTGGAGTTGGGAGTGAAGAGGGTGGTGTTTGGGCAATCATGATCCAGATGTTCTGGTGCAGCCTCGGTACTCAAAATTTTGATGAAGAAGAAGAGGGGGAGAGAGAGGGAGGGAGAGGGTGAAGCAAGAATTCATGATTAGCTAGCTTGATGAATAGATTGAGCTTGCAGCACGGGCACGGAAACGGAAGAAGAAGAGGATGGTCTGCTCTCCAAATCAGAGAGTGAAATAAAGGACATTATTGCAAATAAAAATTCGAGCATCAAGTTTCGAACATTTAAAATTAGAAATTTTATTCCACATGACAATATATAAAAGTTTTAAAACATATAAAAATTACGATATAGTTTTCGCTTCTTCGACAAGGTCAAAAGAGATTTTTGACAAGTGAAGATGAACCGGTGTGAGATCCTCCCTAAAGTCAAAAAACAATATAAATCGTTAGGCCATCAATATTCAGGTGGATAGGGGAATAAAATGAACGGCGAGGATGGAAGACAGCATCTGTCCTAGTACGAGGTCATCGACTGAAGTCAATTCCGTGAGTTGCATTCTTTTTTGGCTCCAATGTGGAGACTGCAATTAGAAAAAGTCAACATATGAATGCCAGTGACATTGTTGTCGAGGAAAGTTTCTTTTATATAAATAGGATTATGTCGGTCGTCTTTATCTTCGCTATTAATGTTGTGAGTTCCCCATAAGATGTACATGATCTAATAATCACTACAAAAAAAGAAGGGATTAGCGACGAATTTTGCGACGAAAAATTTGGCAAAATCCGTCGCAAATTGAATTTATTTAAATCAATCAACGACGGAATTTTACGACGGAAAAGAATTCGGGCCGTAAAATTACAACGGAAAAAATTCATCACAAATTAGCCACGAACTTTATTTGTCGCAAATTAGCCACAAACTTTATTCGTAGTAAGAAAATTGTGTAGAAATTTCAGAGCAAAATTCATTGTAAATTAACCACGAACTTTATCTGTTACAAAATTCGTTGCAAATTAGCTAAGAACTTTATCCGTCTCAAATAATTCATCGCAAATTAGCCACGAACTTTATTCGTCGCTAAAATTGCCACAAATTTTTTTTTACTTTTGCCATGAACATTATTCATGAACAAATTTAGCGACGATTTTTATTAATTCTTTAACGATTTAACTCTACAATGAATATCATTTACGGATGAAATTAACGACGAAATTTTATTTTTTGCAGCGAACTTTTGTAATATGTGATCATACGATAAAATCATTTATTTTATCTTTTGATTTTAAACCTAATTAAAAGAAAAATTAATTTTTGAAATTTATATTTAACATTGATTAAACACTTAATAACATCAAAATATTATAATAATATGAAAATGAAATACATTCATCTACATTTTCCACAAGAATGACGTAAATATTTTTCTTTATAGTACACATAATGAGAGAATAAATAATCTTGCACAAAAACCAATCTTGCACAATAAATAAAGATGATGATTTGAATAAAAAAAAATATAAATATCTTGCTTTTAGCGACAATCCCCATCATATAAAATACTGAACAAAACTAAAGACACGGTCCATGTGAGATGCTCACTTCCTGCTCCAGTTTTAACAAATGCCTGTTGAAATGTTGTTGCAACCTCTCATTTGCATAACTTATGCAGAATTGCTCAAAGCTGTTCTTCTACAAAACATAAATTGTCTGGAATTAGACACAAAATTAGTGACATTGTTTCCACATTAAATGTTATTATATTCAGCTTCTAAAGGATACATAATGACTGTGAAGCAAGCAATCTTAATTAAGTAAAGCAACGAAGGTAAATGAAATATAGAGGAAAAATGTTGAAGTTCACTTTCAGTGATAAATCTAATAGAAGTAAAGAAACAAAGGTGCAAAGTAGGTGTTCCAAATTGGTTCACTATCCACAACTGCACACTTCCACCACAAAAAAAAAAAAAACATTTATGCAAGTGAGATGAACAAAATAAAGAATGATATTGGATGCTATTTATCTTTTAGCTACCACAAAATACCTGACAACACTGCACACTTCCACCACAAGCAGCATAATGAAGTGGAGTGCTTCCAGCACCTGCAATGTGCAAGGAACAATACACATGACTTTCCACAAATGAATGATTCTAAGCAAGTATTACTGCATTCAAATAACTAACTTTTTCAATGGCTCAAGTAGAGGAGACGTAGACAGCACGAGTAAAAGAGATGTAGAGGGGGCATAGGAATACAATCTGTTAAAAAAAGTACCAAAGAGTGAAAGTGAAGTCCAATACAAAGTTAGGCAAGTAGCAACTCCACTCCCCATAGAAGACAAGGATGATTAAAAGGGAAACTAAAAACAACATTTCCTTTTGTGCTGTTTCAAGGATAAAAAGCAGTCTAAGATAGATAAGAGACAATAATGTTAATACCAAAACATCTCCTAAGATGGTATTGACTAGGAGATGAATACATTGCGAAAAGAAACATTAGCATAGCTTTTTACCTGCTTTTGAACCATCGAACTGCATGGTAAGAAAAGCCAACAAATCGACCAAAGATATCAGATTTGAACTGAGTAAAGCAACTGGGGAGATCATGAAAGAAAATGAAGTTCCATTAGAGAGGCAAGTAGTAACATTATAAGAAACTCCTGGGGGAATCATGTTCATCATGATAACCCACTCAAAGCAAACACCAACTTGTTGTGCGGCTGCACTACTCCTACTTCTGTGAGTGAAGTGTTAAATAAATTACATGCACAACCAATTACTTCAGAAACTTAGCTTGTTAGAGTACAGCGCAATATTAAACTCACATCTTGAATTATTAAAGGTTGCTGCATCATGCGTACAATTGAACAAAACCTTAAACATTTAGGATCCCATCGACCAAAATAGATCATTAATAAATCAATCTCAGGACCTTTATTTTGCTTATTCCTTCAATACCATACTGTATATGTGCAGCATGATCGAAATGACAGCCTAAAACAACCGAGTCACACTGAATAGATACACTGTCCATCATCACACCAAACAGATACATTCCTATACCTATGCATAAGCACACAACGATTAACAACTAATCCCCCGTATAACCAAAAACGATCTCCGTGAATCTCTGTTAGTGAACACAACTACGCCGCCATAACCTTGACCTTGTCATCCCAGAGCTGCCATGCACCATCACCATCAAAATTCTCGGTAAACTTCGACAAGTAAGACGATACCTGTCAAAAGAAGCATTGGCAACACAAGTCCATTCGTGATCAAGCATGATACAGTTACAAATACCTAAGCACAAGGCAGAAGAATATTTCGAGCTAATAGCATCTCCAAAGTAGGATTTGTGACATTTATGCAAAATACAGAGAGTTTCATGACCCATGAGCATTAACTTAGTCATTTTGGACTTGATATGGTGGCTCCAACAAGCAATAAAAGCATGCAAGAGCCTCAAGAAAAACATGTGAAACGGAGTATATAAGTGAACTCTAAAAGACTGAAAGAATTGCACGATTCCATTTGTATCGATAACAACTACAATGAGAAGCTCCTGCAAAATATAGGAGCAAAATCACGCACAAAGCACTGCATAAATATGACCAAATGCGCCATTTCGAGCAGACATCCAGCCTTCACAATCATGCTAACAGTGTGTAAATTGTTTAAAGGCACCAAATAGTAGGTCGTAACTGTGCATAGTAACTTATAAGTTCGATACAAATGACATCAGATGCAAAATAGATTAAGTCGCAGATGTCTAATGCATTGTGGTTAGTCTTTTGCAGTCGGCGAGTGCACATATCATCTTATAAGATCAAGATGAGCAAAGCAGGAAATGATGTCAATTTATTCTGTGCACATCAAGCAAATATAGAGCCTCACACTACGTCCATATTCTCTTTCCACAGCCAAATCAGAAGCTTCCCTCTCCCCAAAAACAAACAAACCCATTTTCCTTGTCAGCATCATCATCAGGCAAGAGGATTGGTTGTCGGAAGGACAACGAAACCTAGAAAATGGCGGACAAAAAGGGCGACAGAAGAAAACCCAAACTCCTCCTAGTGTAGAACAAATCCAATAAAACTTTACCATTACAGAACTGTATCCACAACCTTGATGACAGACCGTACAAGCAGTACTACTATTCCCTGTTAAAGAAGGCAATCTGCCTACGGTGTGCTCATTTATTTAGATCAATCTTTTCGAAAAAAAAAAAACCAGAATCGAACATGACGGCCATCCGACATTTCGTCAAATCAACATCAAGAAACAATTAGCAATGGCCAGCTAACCCAAGTACCCGAATCAGTCGATCCAGCATTTCCAATTTCAATTCACGACAACACCAAGAAAGCAAACGGCAAGAAACCCCCACCACAAACCCACACCACACCCCCTGGTGGACGCTGAACCCACCTGGCTTGTAGAAGATGGACAACCCAAAATCGGTGGCCTTGAGCTTGGCGTCGTCGTCGGGGCTATCGAACAAGAAGTTCTCGGGCTTGAGGTCCCGGTGCCTGACCCCGAGGGAGTGGCACGCCTTGACGACGCCGACGATGGTCTTGATGAGCTCGGCGGCCTCGCGCTCGCTGAAATGGCCCTTCTGGATGATGCGGTCGAAGAGCTCCCCGCCGGCGCAGAGCTCCATGACGATGTGGACGAACATGGCGTCCTCGTAGGTGCCCTCGATCTGGACGACGTTGGGGTGCTCGGAGAGGTGGTGCATGATCTGAATCTCCGCTACACGTCCTCGTAGTCCTCCCGGCACAGGATCTTCCGCTTGGGGATGGACTTGCAGGCGAAGGGGCCGCAGGTGACCCTGTGGGTGCACAGGTAGGTGGTCCTGAACTGCCCCTGCCCCACCTTCTTGCCCAGGGCTTAGTGATCCCGCAGCCGCGGGGTCTAGTACAACAGGACCGTGCTCGCAGGCTTCGCCCATTCTGATGGCGGGTCTTGCTGCTGCTGCTGTCGTCGTTCTTCTTCAATGTGGAAGGACGGGGCGAAATCGAGGAGGAGCGAAAGGTGGGACCTTTGCGAGCGCGAGACGTTCGGGGGTCTGGGGAGAGGGAAGAAGGAGAAGGGAGAAGGAGAAGGGAGCAGATCTGATATGATCCAGAAAGAGGGAGTGAGAGGGAGAACAACGAGGGAGAGACAAATCGGGGGTGAGGGCAGCGCTTTGGGGCTCCTTTTTTAATTAAATTAGCACGAACCTTATACTTTGTCCCAAATTTTTAGCGGCGCACCTTTTCAAGTTCAGTCGCTAATTTGCGACGAACCTTATGTTTATCGCAAAATTTAATGACGAACCTTATAGTTCATTGCTAATTTTTTGGGACGAACTTTATGTTCGTGGCTAATTTTTTGACATTAATTCCGAAAATTAAAAAACTCACATGGATTTATTTTTTAAATCGCAAATTTACGACGATTTATTTTTTTTTATAAATTTCGACGATTTATTTTCCGTCATTAATTACAATTTAGTTAAATTTTATTTAGAGTGCATCTCGCCGTCGAAATTAGCAAACGAAAATTTTCTGCTTAATTTGGTTCTGATTTATTTTTCGTCGTAAATTTCGTTTAAAATTAAGAACTAAAAAATTTTCCATCGCTAAATTCCGTGACAAAGTCATTTTTTGTAGTGAATCGAGATAGAATGAGGACTCACATGCTCCAAATGCGTCAAAGGCATTCTCGTTGTAGAGAGAGAAAGAAAGGAGAAAGATCCAACACTGACTCAAATGTCAAGAGAATCTGCTTATCTCTTTTTGTGATTTCGAGTTCTAAGTCTTGTTGGAAGCTTTCCAAGGTAAGATCTGCAATGCACCAAGATGATATAGGAGACTGTGCCCTTAAGTCACTTGGGAGGTAGACCAATTAAGATGTGTGAAAGTTTCCACACAATACCTTAATGCTAAAATAGGGGAAAAAGGGGATGAGGTGGAAAGTGATACTGGTGATGCTGACAGCTTTGAATTTTGCACCAAATAACTGCACATGATAATGAAATGATTCGTAACATTGGTTTATAAAAAGTAAGGTGGCATACTTTTATAAGGAATACACTTTGTCTATCAATAAAATGAAATACCCTTAGAAACTAAAGTATAAAATCACCATATCGAAAATTTTAATCAATTTTGTAAATCAATACGATCATACATCGAACATTGATATATAGTCGAGGTTTTGATTAGAAGAAATGGAAATTATGCCATCACATCTACCATCATACCTTTAAAATGGCGCAAATATCTCACTGAAAAAAGTGAAAATGTTCCAAACAACACTTTAAAAGAGAAATCAAAATTACTAATGATAAAATATGTTTGAGTAACTTGATTATTTTGTCCCCTGGTGGAGACTTGGGAAGGAAAAGTAAGGATGTAGACGTAACTGAATATGAGAGAAACAGAGAGAGGGGTCTTCATTCTAGTCACAAAAACAATGGAAATTCATTAAAGTTGTTAAACATAGAGAGAGAGAGAGAGAGAGAGAGAGGTGTCTTCATTCTAGTCGCAAAAACAATGGAAATTCATTAATGTTATTAGACTGCTATCCATGATGACATTTGACAAAATTGATTGCGATGCTCAGACAAAATTACCAATCAACTCTAAACTCATCACACGGCTATCAATTCAATTCTAAGCTTCATAATTTATTCAATTTACTCCTATACTTTTTGATAATTTCTAATACTGATCCTCCTTTAATTTAGAGTAGGAAATAATGACATAGCCATGATCTAGTCATTGTTGGTCGCCCTACATGCAAGACAAGAATAATAAGTAAAATGAACTGTATTGGTCGTAGTTGTAATATTTGGATTTTTGTTACCAAGTGAAAAAGTGGCAGGGACGAAAAAAAAAAAGAAGAAAATGTTGTCCTGGTCAACAGAGCAGAAAATTGGATACCTCAGCTCAAATAAAGGGACTGAGAGCTCACGTGAGAAAGGGAGAAAGAGAAGGAAAAGAAACAAAAAGAAAGAAGAAGAAGAAGAAAGAGAAAAAAGGGAAAAGGGGCTTCGTATTCACATCGGGTCCCCACCAAGCTAGATTCACATCGATTCGTAATGCCTGGTAAGTGTTCGAAACCTTCGTTCATCCAATCGGAGAAGTTTGTTGTGATTAGGCTTGAATAATCGCTTTGAGGGAGCGATTGTTCTTGCGTAGGAGTCGTTTTGTTAACATTTGAGCTTAGCATAGCTGTTTCGTGATTATTGTAGTATTTTACTTGATTTTGATGTTAATTCTCGTTTAATTATTAGGATTATGATATCGCCGACTCGTTTAGCTATGCATTGTTAGGTTTGGGCATTACCAAACGAGTGGTGCTTTCTTTTCTATGAATTTCTAAAATTATGTCTTGAGTGATAAATATTTGAGTATAGTATGAGTTTATTAAAGCATTTTTGTTGTATAAAAATTTGGATCGAGCATTTTATATGTTTTGGTATTTGTGAATAATTTGAGAATGGTTTTAAGAAAAGTGTTGTGAAAGGATATGCATGTACTGGTTTGCAAACTAATTTATGATGTGAGTTTTGAAATGAGAAAAGCTTTATGAAAAGGTATTTCTAGCGGCTGAGTTGAGTTGTGAAAGATTATATGTTTTGATTTGTGAAACCATTTTGTGATATTGATTCCGAATTGGCTTGTGAATTGTGAATGATTTTGTTGTGAGTTTGTGTTGGTGCTCAATACCGCTGTGAACACATTGAGGGGCTTGTGAGTATGCACATACTGGTGTTAGGATATTCCTATAGGCCGAGCCACTGGCTGATATTAGGTGAAGAGGTTTACCAATGGGGGAATCTTGGTCGTCTTATCACAAAGTGTCGTGTCGTGACCATAGTTAGATATTTGAGCATGAGTTTGATCAATGGACCATTGACATGTGATTTTAAATTAGTTGATGGAATAGACCATTAATATGTAAATTGATGAGATTAATCAATGGACTTAACCATTTATGTTTGTTATGATATTATTGATTTAATGAATGTTTTCTAATATGTATATGATTATATTAAAGCGATATAACTTATTCTTATCTTGTATATGCATTATATATTGGAATTGAGATAAGTGAGTTTTGTTGGTTGTTTGAGACTGCACCCTTTGATGGAAGGACTACGGCCATCATCTCCCATTCTTGTTGGTTTTGGGGTGTGACATCTGCTGGATTATAGCTTAGTTTGTGATCTTTTTGGGTGTAGATTTTGTGGGATGTTATGAGATTAAGTGATAGTTTTAGTGCATTAATCTTTTTTTAGGTACTAAGGCTATGTTTCGCTTTAGATGTAGGTGATAATGTGTTATGACTTAGAGACACTTGTGTTGCTTTGTAAAAAATAGCAAAGGCAAGCAAGTCATTACCTCCGACACTAGATATACATCTCAAGCTTCTTGAGATGTCCATCGAGGAGCTCATCGACTAGCTCCACTCCTTGGAGGCCATTTACCATGTAACATCCTGAATTTCACCCATTTTTCGGGATCAATAAAGTGTAAATTATTTCTCATTTAATTTTAGAAAGTCTCGCCCGACCGATCAATCACGGGATACTAACCTTATGGGAAAGGCTAAATAGGAATAGGTACATGGACCGGGACCGATCATGAAGTTGAGCTCTAACTTCGAACGCCGAGGGAATATTTTGGACCAACGTACGATCTTTAGAAGGTGACGATTCGATTTGGCCAATGATGTACAATTCCATCGCGAGTGATTCCGCATGACCGAGGAAAGACACATGGCGAATGATTCCTTAACTAACCTAAATGACCGAGACCTCCGTACTAGTAATTCCTCGCTCTCGAAAATCAAGGCCATTACGATTTGGACAACCCTGAGGTCGACTGGCGTAATATCTAAACAACCACCGTTAGTGAGAGGTTCTAAAATTTTAAAATGAGCAAATTTGATCATGAGATTGGACCCGAACTTGACGTCTAAATTTTTGGACGCTCACGATTATTTTGCAAGACCAACATCGTTTTGTGTGGCCACGTACATTTAGAATAATTCCAGCTAGAAATTGGAATTTCGGCGAAAATTGGGGAAAATTACGGTTTTGCCCCTATGTCCACCGGATGGATTCGGAGGCGTTTGAGGTTATTTTTCACGCCAAGGTCATTTTAGGGCATCCACACACATTTAAGTGGTTCCGGTCAAAAATGGAATTTAGACAAAAATTGAAAAAATAATATTATTTTATTCTCGGAACTTGGCATCGATTTCCGAGGGGCTTAAAAAGTAATTTCGTGAATCCGATGCCATATTATATTGGCCACGCACATATGATCAACGTATGTGCAAAAATTAAATTTCGCCGGGACCGGAAAAAATAGCGGTTTGCCTCAGCCGTATTAATTCCGAATTTTTGGGAAAATTTTGGGATAATTACCAGAGGATTATCAGTGTATTATTGGACCAAAAGACCACTTTGCCCCTCATTTGTGGATAGGAATGAATTAGAACCGCTTGGATTAGGGATATTTTGGTGAAAACCAAGCGGATCGTGACACGTGGCACTTGTATCGCCGCTTTTGAATGTTCTCTTTATCTCTCTCACCTCCCTCTCTCATGCCGAACTCCCAGGAACCAATGATCGACCTCTCTCTCTCTCTCTCTCTATTTTCTCTCTTTCTCTTGTGGGTTTGCCTCATGGGAGCTTGTCATGGCCTTTGGGAGGCTGTATGCTTCATTCTGGGCACCCACTTGACATCCCCCAGAGTCACTGGCCAAAGTACTCCATATACTGTCCGGCCCTTCCTCTTTCCTTTTCCCTCTCTTTTCCTTCTTTCTCTCGGGTTTTACTGCTATGGCTTCAGACCTCGTTGAGACTTGACCAGACTCAGGTTGCCAAGTAAGCACCAGTGAGACCCGGCGCGTCGTCTGCAATCGGCCAGTGAGTACGGGTGTCAGTCTGAGATTCATGATCACGGGTTTGTCTTGTGGTAAGTAGTCTTCGTAGGCCGCAGTCACCTTTGGTCACGTGGGTGGAATGGTCTTAGCGTGAATAGTGCCCAGGTGGACGGTCTGCGTGAGCAGTGTCGCCCCGTGAGCCCCGGTCTGGCGTGCTGGGGAATTCCGCCACAGGATTTCAATCGCTCATCAATGATCGACCGCTATTCCCCGCGCCGTGGTCCGGTAAAGTAGGTGAGTATATTTCCTAAAATCCGGATTAGGACCGATTATGCGTTTTCTAGACCGGGTCTAGGTATTATCTAGTCCTGACCGGGTTTAGGTAGTATCGGTGTAAAATTTGATTCGGATTGAGGACAAATGGGTGGAATAAATTCAAGAAAAATTAGTGGGATTATTAGAACTAATTATTGGGCTAATTCGATTAGATGTACATGATCTAATAATCACTAAAAAAAATAAAAAGATTAGCGACGAATTTTTGCGGCGAAAAATTTGACAAAATCCATCGCAAATTGAATTTGCGACAAAATCAGCGATGGAAAAAAATTAATAAATAAAATTATGACGGAAAAAAACTCATCACATATTAGCCCACGACTTTATTTTATGCATAAAATTTGTCGAAATTTCTTAGCAAAATTCATTGCAAATTAGCCATGAACTTTATCATTACAAAATTAATTTTGCAATTACCGAACTTTATCCATCTCAAATAATTCATCGCAAATTAACCACAAACTTTATTAAATCACAAAATTTGTCGTTAAAATTGCCAACAAATTTTTTTTTTTTTTGCCATGAACATTATTCACGAACAAATTTAGCGATTTTTTTATTAATTCTTTAACGATGAACTTTGCAATGAATATCGTTTAGGGATGAAATTAACAGCGAAATTTTATTTTTTTGCAGCGAACTTTTGTAATATGTGATCATACAATAAAATCATTTATTTTATTTTTGATTTTAAACCTAATCAAAAAAAAAAATTAATTTTTGAAATTTATATTTAACATTGATTAAACACTTAATAACATCAAAATATTATAATAATATGAAAATGAAATACATTCATCTACATTTTCCATAAGAATGGCGTAAATATTTTTTCTTTATAGTACACATAATGAGAGAATAAATAATCTTGAACAATAACCA